>JAUBNY010000109.1:703883-723461 GCA_032275445.1 Crypturellus soui | reverse complement strand
TTTCTAAGTTGTGTTGCCCAGCAAATGCCAGGATAAGATTCTCTCCTTGAAACAACATCTCTTATATTTTGTATAGGGAACAAGCTTGAAAGATTAGTGTTAGTCTTTCCTGAACATACAGTAATTTTGGAGATAAGATTCCACTTTTTTGCCAAATGTGTAAATGGTCAGTCTTGTGATTTTAATCCACTGTGCATTAACAAGTAACTTCAGGAAAAAATGGCTCAAAGCAGAAATCAAGAGGCTTCTCTACATCTGCTGGGGCTTAATAATGATTGAAAATGCTCAGAGGAAAGTGGTATGTTGGGGTGTGCAGCAGCCTTGAACCGGAATAGGAACAGTGCTTGTAACAGTGGCCTAGCAAGGGTTTGTTTGGGTTGCATTTGAGTATATATCAGTTGTATATTATTTATGCTCAGGGCTTTGATTGAAAAATGAGACTTTTCTTTGGTCTTTACAGCTTCTAGCTCTGCTTTGATGATAGTGATTCCAGTCTGGGGTCCAAGGGTTGTAGGGCAGTGGAATCCAGTGTTTCCCATTCCAGAGAGCATGGATCTGCCCTGACTCCTGCCTAACCACAGTGCACGGTAGCTGTATCAGTGAACCTGGTGTGGCAGTTGTATCTGTTCTACCTGTACAGACACTGCTACTTACAAACCTGGCCCATGTTTTGGTTTATAGCAGCCTTGACAGTTATCTTATAAAGAATTTTTCTTCAGGGATATTTCTTGATGTTTTTTTCCAGTGAGCTCGATATATTAATCTTAAATTTGGCTTATGTTTAGTGATAGCAATTTGTTTAAAAATACGCAAAACTTGAAGCTTTCCTTTTTGTGTGTGTAAGTAGTAAATTGCAAGCAGATGGTGTTGTATGCCAAGTGGCACACTGCTGCTTTTACCAGCTTCCATGGAAACTTCACCTTTGGGCAAATAACAGTTGCTTTCCTCCTCTTTGGTAAAAATCTCATGTCTGTTTCTTGTTGTTAATATCTTCATGTGTATTCTCAGGTTTAAGGGATTGCCCTTCCCTTAAACCTAAGTTAAAAAGGGAAAAAGTCTGACTGTTTATCATATTTTTTTTTCCAATTCAGAGTATGTGTGCATATGCATGGGTGCTTTATACCACATTATTTTAAATAATGTGAAGAGAGAAATTTGCAAACTCAGCTTGTTTGTCTAGTCACCAGTGGTAGATTACAATTGTAAGATGTAACATAAGAAGAATCTCAAGTCTGTCCTAGAACACAGCAAGTTATCAAGGTTTTTATTACTCCTTATTCTGTCTTTTTTTTTTTGGCTAGTTAAGCTCCAAGGTTTTGTGTCTGAGCTCTGAGTGCTGGTGGGAAGTTTTAATTTGCTCCTGTGTTGTGCCACCTTTGCCTGTTATACTCAAATGCCTGTCAGGTGTCTCAGTTCTTATTTCTGATTAGTGCTTCTGAGCTTTACACTTTTCATGGATAAGGAAGAAACAGAGCTGGCAGGAGGTCTTGGTGTTTGTAAATAAATAAATAGTAAGTAAATTGCATGTGGATAGCTCTGGTAACCACGAAGAGCAGAATGGGGAGGTACCTTAGATACAATGTTAGAGAACAATGGTTCCTAAATTTAAAGCACATACATTTGTGCTTTCCGTCTGTAGTATGGTTGCACCTGTTGAATTTTTGGAACTTTGAAGGTTTACTGGAAAGAACTGAGGAGGAACCTGTGGAGATTTGGAGTGAGTGATACAGGTAGTGTAGCGCTTTTGGTTACTTTTCCTGTATAGGGTTTCAGTTACTGTAAGTTTAGTCCCAGCAAGTTCACCCAAAGGCTGGCCCTGTGACTTCTGCTCTGTAAGAATTAATCCATAAAGACTATTTTTGCTTTAGTATGGAGCATCTCCAGCTCCTGCTCTTGTTTGGGTGGGTCGATTTCAGGCTTATGAAAATAAAGCGAGAAAACAAGGCATCTTAGAGAGCCTGTGTCTGAGGGTGTAGCCTGAGTTATTCCTCTGGCAGCAGTTTTGGTTCAAAGGGCTCCTGCTGTTTGTTTCCGTTCTCACGCTGTCCTCAACTTGCATCGATACAGCTTTTTGTGGGACTGGGTAATAAACAGAGTTTGGAATTTCTAGATTAAAACTAGATTTCTGGAAGGCAGGCAGAATTGTGTGATTGCTAACCTTGATCAGCATCCCTTGATGGTTTGCTGCCCAGGTTCAGAAACCACTCTGCTACCATAGCTGGGGCAGGAGGGTGCTGAGGAGCATCTGCTGCTGAAAGATGCGCTTAAACTGCTGCTTCTAACTTG
Organism: Crypturellus soui; assembly: GCA_032275445.1. Lineage (NCBI taxonomy): Eukaryota > Metazoa > Chordata > Aves > Tinamiformes > Tinamidae > Crypturellus > Crypturellus soui. The sequence continues at coordinate 721,175 of JAUBNY010000109.1, read as the reverse complement.
TCTTTGCACCTAAGTGTCTGTTACTGCAGTACATCGCTTTGTATATCACAAACCCGAAAAGTCCAGTTTTGTAGGTCTTCACAGCTCTCATTAGAATGTGTTTAATTATATCGCAGCATGTTAAACATTTGATTCTTATAGTTTAATTAAGGTTGGGATTTGAGTACAATTGTCCAGCAGCTTGAGAGCGTCTCTGGTGCTTTTCGACTAATAATACATACGTGGCTGTGCTCATAACAAAAAGCCCTGGTTCTGAGCCAGACACTCAGGTTTAGGTTCTGAACAAACAGAAAATAAAAAGGCAATCTCTGTCCCCAATCAAATTATTCTGAATAGGGGAAAAAAAAAAAAAAAAAAAAAACAGAGGAGAATTGGAGTTTTTTGAAGGGCAAGTGAATGATGAGGCAGTGCTGTTTGACATTAAGGGCTCATTACCCTAGGCCCTCCAACTCTTTACAGTAGACATCATGGGAAAAGAATTTTTGAAGGAGGCTGATGAATTTTGAAGGAGGTTGTAAGGAACTCTTTGAGCCTCAGGCCTTGCTTGAGAATTAAATATAAATGTTTTTCTTTCCTTGCCTGAAAGCATCTGGCAACTTCAAATGGTCTGCTGTTGTTAGTGTGGTGAGTCTGAGCTTCTGCAGTGAGTGCAGCTATTTCTGCTTCCTTCTGGTAGACCCAAGAGAACGCTGTACAGCAAGAAGTATGGAGTGGACCTCATCAGATACACGCACGCTGCCAACACGGTGGTCTACAGCTCCAACAAAATAGATGGTAAGTGCCCAGAAATAGAAATAAGACACTGGAAATTAATTTACAGCAAAATTTAGGTGATAAGCATGCTGTTAAGAGATATAGAGGGCATGGCATAATATTAGAGTGCAGTGCACAAGGCAGTGGAATTCCCTAGAGGTTTTGTTCAATGCTATAAAAACGAAGAGATTAAACCCTGTTGGTGAGATACAAGTTTTGTCCTCAGCTCTGCAGTTTGTTTTGCTATTTTAACACTGGTTCAGCCAACCAGCTGCAGTGCCTTGCTTTCTGTGTGGGATGAGGAGGGAGGAGCATGTGCCCGGAAGGGCTATCCAGACAGCTTTCCCTAGAGCATTCTCAAGTTAACTGGAGTGGGGGGATATTCTTCCTTCCTCCTTAAACAGCTGGATGTTCAGGTAAATCAGCAAATCGCCAGAAAAGGCCACAGCGGGTCACAGGATTCTTTCTGCTAGTTTTGATCCAGTTCATTTGCCTCATTGTTTTTTGCTTATATATATGTAGGTAAATCAGCTGTTTCCATGCCTCTTTTTTATGGTTACTGCTTATGATAAATTCTGTAAATTGGTGACTTTAAAGGGCTTCTGGAGCTTCATGGCAGGTGAATTAATTTGTATTTAGGTTTTAACTTAAAATTCAAATTTAGCAATTTGCGCAGATACATTCAATAATTCTTCTGTGCAGTAATACTTCTTTGTAATGTTTCACACTGTCTCGATATTGCTCTGTAGTCATTGTCTTGCAACCAGAATTTCAGAGTGTCCATCCTTCAGAATAGCATTATTATAAATCTTTAGTGAGAATAGAAGAAAGAGTGTGAAAATACTTGTTGCTTGTTCTAACTGCAAGGCTAATGAAAACTATCAGTGCATTTTGCAGGGGTCCAGATACTCTAGTACTAGTCTAATGTATGCACTCTTAGTCAAAGTGCATTGCACTTTCCCTACCTTGCAGTTACCAGAAGGGAAAATGAAGCCAAATGTGTTGTAGGAGGGTTGACACTTGCTCCCAAACACTCAATTTATGTTGGAGTTGCTGCAATTTGTTTATTTCTGAAGCGTTTCTCAAGATGTGTGAGCTGAGTCACACCTGCCTGCTCCCAGGCTGAGGTAGTAGTTTGTACAGTTTGAGGGTCTATGATACCACCCGGTACAGGAGATAACTGTACAGGCCACTGCCTTGCCTGGGACAGAGCGCTGCCGCCGGGGACCATCTCAGCTGCATTTCTCCAGTGCCTCCTCTAAAAAGAAGCCCAAATTCTGCATGGATCCTTCTGGAATCAGGTAATGCCAGTCCTTGCAAGAAAACACAAGATGTGCTTGTGAGCAGCCTACTTGGAGCATGTCCCATCCAGTCATGTTGGAATGTGAAACTTTTTTTTTGTGCATTAATGTTTTGGGGTAGTCATTTAAGCCTTCTAGAGCTTTCTAAAATGGTATGTAGTTAGGATTATGTTTCCCATTTCATGAGTTGCCCTTAATTTCCTCAAATATTAGAGGATAGTGTGGATCTCAGCAGGATGGGAAATTTCGGGCAAAAAGTGATGTTTTGAGAGTTTTTTGGCTTGGAACCCAAGTCCTTGCCCGCTCTCAAGGTTGAACAAATGTAGAGAGTTCATAAAGGTGTTGATTATTAGATTAAAACTTTTTCTGTTTAAGACTTGTTACTTTTTAGTGTATCCTGTCCTGGCTTTGCAGTCCGTATTGTATCTCCTCTCTGGCTAAGTGCTGGAATTCATGCATTTCCTATGCTTGTTGTTTGCCTGGAGACAAAGCAAGAAATGAAAGTGGTGGTATCAACTTAGAGGCAATGGGCACAAACTGAAAAGCGGGAAGTTCTGCCTGAATATGAGGAAAAACTTCTTTACTCTGAGGGTAGCAGAGCACTTGGGGGCAGGCTGTCCAGAGAGGTTGGAGAGACTCTGTCCTTGTAAGGTGTTCAAAAGGGTCCTGGCCACCTGTTCTGTGTGACCCTGCTTGAGCAGATGGGTTGCACAAAATGGATCCAGACTTCCATCCAACCTGAACTGTTCTGCAATTCTGTTAAAAAAAATCATATGGCACTTCGTAAATTTTAACGTCTTTGGATTATCGGGAATACCATTACTGATGCTTGCTTTCCACTCTTGCCTTTGGAAACCATGTTGCTTTATGTCTCTTTCTAACTTGATGCTGTTTCAAAGTCAGACCTGAAGTCAAGGGACCAGGTTTACTCAGTATGGTAAGAGTCTCTTGCTGTTGGGTGCAGGTTTACTGTGCAACTTGTGCTTCTGGTGTGATAAAGCTTGTGTTTTATGCTTATGGTTTCAGATACAATACGATACCTGTCACTGCATGACAACAAATACATCCGATATTTCCCGGGGCACACAAAAAGGTAAGATGTCATCTGAAGAACAGTACAGGAGAGAGAAAAATAATGGTTGTAATGAATATGAATTGTGTTAGGCTCAATTTAGGTTCCTTCTCTTGGTACAAGAGTACTCATGGGGAATAGAAACTTGCATGCAAGTGTTGAGCTAAATGTTGCATCAGGATGTCTCTTGTATGTCCCTGATGCATGTGCTCCTCTGTCTTACAGAGTGGTTGCCCTTTCAATGTCTCCAGTGGATGATACTTTTATTTCTGGATCTCTTGATAAAACTATTCGACTCTGGGATCTACGTTCTCCAAATTGCCAGGTAGGATATGAAATCATGGGTATATTTTTGTGCATTGGGGGACATTCTTTTGGTTAGAAGGGTGTGTAGTGGCTGTGTATATGCTACAAAAGCAAATACTGCCACTCTAACATAGGCTGCAGAGTTAGAGCTGATGCCTCCCTGGAATGCTGAAGGAATTTGGATCGTGAATCCTTATGAAATATTAGTAACATTACTCACTTTGACCCTTATCTCTGTGCTGGAGAGGCACTGGGAAGAGCAAGTAGTAGCACCCAGAGCTGATGAAACAAGAGCTGGATGTCATCAGCTTGCTAATCAGGCTGTTATACCGTGCAGCGAGTGTGCACTTCCAGTAGGCATCTCTCCTGGGCTAGGCATGGTAACAGAGCAGGGATTGAGAGACTTATATTGGAGTGTCTGTAGAGTCCTTGTGCTCAAAGTCAATGTCTCAGTGTCATTAAATGTGATAAAGAAATTGAAGGTCTAAAACAACGGCTGTATGGACTGTTCACTACTTGTGCCACCTTTTTTTATTGGTGCCACCTGTTTGTGAGCAGAGTTAATAGCTTTTTACTTTGTTCAAAAATTCATTTCTTATTTTGCTGGACTACGGTGTATTTTTTTTCTTTTGCTTGAAACTGGCTTACGTGGGCTGAAAAACACTGTACTTTTGTTGTATTCCCTTTTTTAGTGGGACCAAGAAGTTAGTAAGAGGGACAGTTATCGATTCCAGCTGGTACAACTGTAAATGCAAAATTAAGTTACATTTCTGACAAAACAATTTGGTTTACCTTAAAAATAAGCATTTATTAACTTAAAAATCTTAATTCTACCCTTTTCTGGAGGCGTGCTCTAAATGAGCTGCTCACCGTTTATTCTTACTCCTGTGTAAATTTACTTTGTAATGCTTCTCAGTGTAGGAGTTGCGACAGATAAAATTGTAAATTCCTTGGCAGTTCTGTGATTTATGCTAATGCTTGAAACTATGAGCCTAGCAGAGCTAGGACTTGCAGCTAGAAGTTGCATCCTGGAAAGTTAGGGAAGCAGGTTTGGGAAGTGGCACTTGCCATTCTCAATTTGCCCATGGGATGGCAGCCGTTGCGCCGTGAAGCAGTGCGGAGGAGTCACAGCCAGCCTGCTTGCAGCAGGTTGTGAGTGTTAGCTTCCCTACTGCCTGCTCTGGAGCTCTGTAAGGCAACCTGGAGTAGTCAGAGTTGCTGTTGTTTGAGTTTGAGGAGCTGATGCCTAAAATTTTTGTAAAACTCTCTATTTGTGTTAGAAATGCAGCTTTCAGCCTGTAGGCTGCTGTCCTGCTCACAGTGGAAACAAAGGGGTGTTGCTGGAAATGAGAGCATCCACTTAATGAAATAAGCTGTACCACTCTACTTTTTAGGGTCTCATGCATCTCCAGGGGAAGCCTGTATGCTCTTTTGACCCAGAAGGGTTGATTTTTGCTGCTGGAGTCAATTCTGAAATGGTGAAGCTTTATGATCTCCGCTCTTTTGACAAGGTGAGATAGGTCTGCTTCATTTCTTATGCCTTTTAGCTCCCAAGAAGTAACTAAACCCACCATTCGGCATCCACATTTGCTTGAAAGACTTGGTTGCCACTAGCTGTTACCTCAAGGTTTTGGGTAAGTAAGTAGAGGCAAGTTCATGATTTCAGCAGATCCTGAAATCTATCCAGGACCAAGTTTGCTTCAGCCAGATCTTTAACTTGTTTCAGACCTGTTTGGGGTAGAGGGCTTTTCTTTGATGAAGAACTCTAGGAAAGATGGACAGACCGTGATCATTGGGTGGGCAACTGAACTGGCCAAGCACCAAGCATAGCTTGAGCCAGTGTTGTTGCATAGTTTTACAAAGTCAATGGCAACAAGTTCTTAGGCTAGCTTCAGTAGGCAACTTTGTTGGAAAATGAAAACTTAATCATGCCTTAAATTTCTTTTCTTGGATGTAGTAGGATTGAATTTTCTTGAAACTCCATTGGCAGTGAACCATGGCTGTGTGTGCATCTCCTGTGGGAGTATGAGATATTGAATGGTGACCTAAGAAAGCCAGGGCTCCATACTTCTTTTTGAAATCTATACACAGTGGCAGGTTATGCTGTGACATTTTTTCTTTGGCTGGTAGCTCGTGCTCTTTTGTTCTATAAGGGTATTCAGCTTTTTTTTTTTTTTTTTTTTTTTTTTAAAAAGCTTTTCTTTTGCTAACAGTAGTAGTAGCCTCTTATTAGCAGTGATGCATGCAGTCTGTCACTTTTCCTTTTCTTTTTTTCCTATGAAGGGTCCATTTGCTACTTTTAAAATGCAGTATGATCGAACATGCGAGTGGACAGGTTTGAAGTTCAGTAATGATGGCAAACTCATCCTCATATCAACCAACGGAGGGTTCATTCGACTGATTGATGCTTTCAAAGGAGCTGTTCTGCATACGTTCGGGGTGAGCACATTTTCTGCATTACCTGCTTGAAACTTGGTGCTAAAAGCTTGTTGGGGGTTGTGTGAACCCAGTGGTAAACAGCTGAGATGGTCCTTTGCATTGTGGGCTAGGTCTTCTCTCCCTTCCTGTTGTGAATGACAAGGTGTCGATTTCAAAGAGGGCTACTTAACATACGGGCTGACAGGTTGTCTGGTTTGTCTTGAACTCAGGACATTCTTTGAACCTCTATATTTCCAATTTAAAAGCTTGTGCTGCATCTCCTCTTGGTACAGATTTCTGTTTCCTCATCAGCGAGGAAAAGGTAAATTTAGGTCCGTTATTAAAAAGCAGCAGTCCTGCTCCTCTGCCCTCAGAGCTCTGCAGGGCCATAGAGAGGAATGTGCCCTTTGGTGTGAGTGTGCGGACATGCTCTCTGCTACATGGTGTCCTGTTTTGTGCCCTAGGGCTATAACAACAGTAAGGCTGTCACGCTGGAGGCATCCTTCACGCCAGACTCTCAGTTCATCATGATAGGTAAGATGCTATTCTGAGCATTTGAGTGCTCTGAAACCAGCTGTGTTGCCTAGGACTAAAACAGTGTCTCTGGGAAGCAGTATATATCTAAATAATACAATACAACCCTAAGCTGCGCAGCTCTTTTGCTTTGCAGAAAGGTCTCTGAGGGAGATGGGTGGCAAAAAGCAGTTGCAGCTCCTGTCAAACCTGGTGCTGCAGGTTGGGCACCGTGGGCGTGTGCTGCCCTCACCTTAATGCTTCTGTGGGGTGTTGTCCCTCTAGGCACTTTCTTTTTGTTCTCTGTTTGCTCTTGGCTCCAACTGGTATGTCAGTTTGTTTAATTTAGTGGCAATTGATAGACTTTTTTTTTTTTTTTTTTTTTTTTTTTGCGCTAAGAATCTTCCCTGGCTAGGTATTTTCTGATTGTGCCCTTCCAAATGAAAACTGTAGTAGGAAAAAATCTAAAGTCCTTATTCCTGTTCAGTTTTTACTTTTACTTAAGGTGTAACTTGTGCTGCTTATTTTTTTTCCCTCTGGAAGGCCATGCAGAGAAATACAGAAGCAGAAGAAAATTCTGTGTGCTTATTATTAGGAATCCTACTTAAGATGAGACTAAAATAGACTTAAATTGTAAAAATGCTAAGTATGCAGCTCCTGAGTACATCACTGTTATAGTGAAAGCTTGCCAGCATGATAATTAAAATGAAAAGCCTGCTTTGCTGAACTCATTAAGGCAGTGATGTCTCTAATGAAGCTTCTGCTAGTCAGCATAAGGTGTTGATATCTGGTTATCTTCAAGCCAAAGCCTTTGGTTTGGTTTGATTTTTTTGCTTAACTAGTCAAATGTTTATCTGTGTGTGGACCTCTCCAATGTATCTTCTGTATCTTGATCAGGGTTTTTTGGTGTGTTTTACTCCTGCTTACAGGTTCAGAGGATGGCAAGATTCATGTTTGGAATGGGGAAAGTGGCATGAAGGTGGCTGTGCTGGATGGGAAACACACGGGTCCTATAACCTGCCTGCAGTTCAATCCAAAATTCATGACTTTTGCTAGTGCATGTTCCAATATGGTAAGAGATAGGGTTAAGTTCCTCTAGTGCATTGATGTCCTGGCCCTTTTGGAGTAAAGCTGAGAAGGCCCCGGGCTCTGCCAGTGCTCCCTGCATCACTGCAGGGAGCTGAGTGAGGCAGCCCAGAGTCCTGGCAGACCTGGGCTTGAGCAGATGCAGGATGATGGTGCAGTGGATGAATGTGCACCCTGAAGTACAAGTGCCTTAGGTGGTTATAACATGCCTGCTATGTTGGCCATTTGTGCCTGGCTTGTTCTAGTGAATGTGCAGTGCAGGGCAGGCAAGGATTGTAATCTAAACTGCTGGGGTGCTGCTTCCTTGTAGGTTCTGCCCATGTGTATGCAGAAGGGAGCAGCAGTGGACTCCTGACCTGTGCTGCAAGGAGGTCTGTGTTCTGCTGTGCAAAACATTTTTTTTTTTTCTTCCTCTTTCACAGGCCTTTTGGTTGCCAACCATCGATGACTAATTCCTACGCTGCAGCTGCTGCCAGGTGACATCCCTAGTGCTAACAGCAGCCTACTCTCCCAAGGATAGTGTTGGGATTGCTTAGCTCTCCTCGACTGTTCCCACTCCTGTGTTATGTTTCCATATGTCTTACCTTTATTTGCTGCATTCCTTTGCAAGGACTCCTCTACTCAACCTCCTAGTATGTTCAGAAGCAGCATGCGACTCTTTCTTATCTTCTAGTCCATTCCCACCTGAGGCTGGAACTGGCATGGTATTATTTCTGAACAACGGAGTCCAATTTATTTATAAAATGCTTGTGGCAGTTTTTAATCTGTAATTGTGTTCGTTTTTTTTCTGTAAATGTACAATGTTGTTGATGTTCCAAGGTTGAACATGCAGTTTTTTTCCCCCACCAGCGCGTGTTTTAATATCGAGGATCTTTGGTTTCATTGTGCTCTGCGGACGTAAAGTTATTCCTGTGCCAAACATGAACGCTGACTGTTTTTAACTCAAACAGTAGATGCTGGGTGCTTTTTGCAGCTGAACACATGCTGAAAGCTTACGACTGTAAATAAGCATTACATGGCCTATCATCATTTTTTTTGTTGTTATTTTAGTGTGCAGCAAAACATACAGGTTTTCTCCACTGCCAGAGCTTGAAGGAGCCTCCTTTGCTGTGGCAGCCTCCCCGAGGCACACACCGTGGTGAGGAGGGTCTGGTCAGTGCCCCAAGCAATAAAGGAGGCTGATGGCAGCAAGCTAGAGAAACCCAGCGAAGATTGAAATCAGTCTGCCCATCTATCTTCCTCATGTATCATCCTGGCTGATCTTGCTTGTAAATATTGGAGGGGAGGAGGGAGGGGAGTGGGAATGGGCCATATTTTTTTACTTTTAGATATTAAAGAATATGATGTGGGCCAGTATTGTGGGCTGTCTAAGCTGTTTACCTTCACTGATACAGTTATCCCCTCCTGCTTTGTAAATAAGCTCCATTAAACTCTCCCCAACCTGGGTTTAGGCCTGCATCCCTTTCATGGGTGGAAGCAGCGTGCACGGTTAGATCAGTGTGTGCTTTGTCACAGGTTGTGTAGGTTTTCAGTGAGCATTGAAAGAGCTGTGCTTCCCTTGCCAGAGTCTGCAGAATTGAATGAAAAAGCTGTTCCGGGTACAGTCTGTCTTGGCTCTGCTGTGGCCCAGCTCCAAGGAATGTCCCTCTGGGAGATAAGAGGGGAACGTGTTCCTGCTCCAGGGGAGCTTGCTGGGGTATGGTGCAAACCAGCTAGTCAGCCAGTCTTCAAGCCTGTTCCTGAAGTGCTGCACTGAGAGGTAGCTGGGAGGCTGGGAAAAGCTCTGTGTGGATGTGCTGTTCCCCGTGCCCCTCCTTTGCCAAAATTTGCTGGGTCACCGCTTGGAGAGTAGGTTTCTTCCCTTGCCTTGTCACGTGCACTTCCCCTCTTCAGTACAAAAGATTGGAAAGGTGACAAAACAAACGTGGAAATGGGTGTGTTCTGTGTGCTCTGAGTATCAGTGCATGCTGAAAACAGTGCTGTTGTGTTTTACCTTAGGTAACTGGTCTAGATGTTCCACGCTAAAGCCAAGTTTCTCAGCTGTGGGGCCCTGTATATAATGCAGAGCATGTCTCCCTGGAGAAGTAAATTAGCCTGTAGAGCAGCTTCCCTCTGTCTTGCTTTCTCTTGCATTTTTAGAGCACTTGTGGGAGTGTTTGGGGCTGCTGAGTGAGCACTTCTGCACTGCTGGTCCCTTGGAGTGGTAGTGGGTGCTGAGCTGCAGCAGCTGCTTGTGAGGGGGTGCGTGGTGCTGGCAGCGGGATGGCCAAGTGGGAGGCAGCCTGCACAGCCCAGGGCTCAGGTCTGGCCCAGGTTCCTGCTGGGGCTTTGTGACCTCCCTCCGCTAGTGTCGCTGGGGGCACTCACGTGTGTGGTGTGACGCAGCCTGCCCAGCGCAGAAGAGGGTTTGGACTGCTTGTGCTTGAGAACTGGCCAAGCAGTGTCTGCTGTTGGAGTTAGAGAGGTCCCTTTGTGTCCCTGGTGTGTGCGGTCCTGCTTTTGCCCCCGAAGTGCCCAGGGCAGAGGAACGTGGATAGCTTTGTTCTCCCCATGACAAGGTCTCCCCAGCACTTCCTGACCTCAGGATTGCTGCATCCCGGTGCTATTTCATCCTTGTCAGTGTATGTGAGCGGTGCTTTCTAACACGCAGCTCCTTGGGGTTAGTGGTGCATTTTAACAGCTTGACCTTGGCCTTCAGTAGCTAATGGTCTTGGAAGGTTTTGCAAAGTCCCTTGCCTAACAAGTGAAGCGAGAGCCCTCAGCTGTGTTTGTCATAACTTCCCCAGGCAAGCGTTTGGAGGCCTTTTCTTTCTAAAAACGTTCTTTGCTCATGTTTTGCGCTGGCTTGCAGACTGTTGTTTATTTCTCTTCTGCTTGCAGTGTGGTAAATCTCTGTGCATTGCAGCATGAAATGATTTTTTTCCTTTTAATCAAAGTGCTGATCTAGAAGGATGCACGTAGTGAGAGCAACAGTGGCTTTTGGAGGTGGAGATAGATCTCAGGTTCACACACAACACAACCCTAATGTGCAGTTCAAAATTAAACTGGGTGCTTTTCCAGGGCCTCTTGCCGCCCACGTGGTGGCCAAGACCTTTCGGCTCATGGAGTGGTGAACGTTTCCCATCTGCCTTTCAGAGATGGAAATGTGCCAACTGTAGTCAAGAACCTGCAGTACCACTTGGTCCTATAAAATTAAATGGGATTGAAAGGTGAATAAAGATATTAGCTTGCAACTTCTACATGCTTCTCTAAAAGTACCAGGACTGCAATTGTTATGCTCTTAAGGTTGCCCAGAAGCATCAAAACATTAAAAATAGCCTTCGCGTGTCTAATACAGTACCCAGCCCTGTGTAGAGCGAAGCAGAAAATAGTTTCCACCCCTCCCTCCCCAAAAAAGTTGAGATTTAAAAGATGACCCCCTTGTCCTGCTCTGGGATGGAATAAAGACGTCGCTCCAAAATGAAGGATGTGCCGGACTCGCCACCTAAATGAGCAGCAGCCTTGGCCAGCCCTTCTGCTTGGCTTGTGGGAAGCTTGGGTGTCATTCTCCAAGTTGAGGTGATTTTACATTCTTAGTTCGTATCCTGGCCTCTGTTCTGGGGGACGTAGAAATTCAGTGAAGAAATTTGGTAGCAGCAGTGCATCTCTCCCCATCTGACTTCTGGCTATATTTGCACTTTAAGAGTCTTCACCTTATTTTTTTGGTCAGAGGTTAGGGTCCTGTTGAGCCTTTCAGAGAAGCTGTTCTCCTTGGTTGTGAGCTGGTATTGTGAATTTAACTCCTAGATGGGATCTGCCAGATAAGTGTAAATATATATGAAGTGAAATTATGCTTTGTCACAGAAAACTACATATGTGGATAATTCAATGTTGTGGCTGTTATCAATAAATATTTTGTAGACAGTTTATGGAGTACTGTAAGTTCTGTGTTTGTCCACTGTGATACAAGCTGTTGGTTTCTTAGAGGGGAATGAGAAAAAAACATGTATTTTAAAAGCACCTTAGTTATGGAAAGGCAAATTCTGCAGTGGAAAACACAGTACCTCTGCATTTATTGCCTATTTCAGGAGGATTCTATGGCTTGGGAATGTGCCAAACCAGGGAAGCTGCTTGTCTGCTACGTGGTGTTCACAGAAGCCTGTGATGGGGCTGCAAGGAGAGAGCCCTCCACTGGGGGTGGAGAAACAGCTTCTTGAGTTGGAGTGAGACTCCACAAGTGCGAATTCTCAAGCTGGATGCAGAGTGGCAACATGGGGGTCAAACTACATGTGCAGCATTTTAAACATGAGAGGATGAGGAAGGAGTAAAGCTGCCAATAAGTCATCTTGTTGCAGTGCTTGCTTAAACCATAAGCAGAGCCCTGGGAAGACTCTCCCCTTCTTTGACCCAGGTTCCTGCAGCAGGAAATAAACACAGTTGCTAGCTGCCTCTCACCTAGTACTACTTAGGGAATGTTTCTAGTGACAAGCTGTTGTATTGCAAAATACAAGTTTAGCATTTCTGAAGCAAAAGCTCCCCCTCTATTTTCTTTGGCTATCTCTTTCAATCTCAGGTCTGTGCAAGGCCTCCAACAAGATTAAAGCTGTTTAAAGTTACCATTAAATAACTTGTTGTTAAATCTTAGGACGTTCATCCTCATGGGGTTCCATAGCAGTGCTTGACAGCCAAATAGTGGGGGGTTGTCTGTTCCCCTGGGTAATGTTGCAGGGTGTATAAATGAATGATAAAAAAACAGAATTGGGATTTGGGAAGATGGGAAAATTGTCCCGATCCCAAGTGACCTGCCCAATGAGCAGGTTGCAAACCAGTTCCATGCAGTTTCCAGCACAATTCAATTTGGCCCATCTTGCCCGCTGCCCTCCCTGGCACTGCAGTGAGTGTAGTGTTTATGATGCAGCACTCGGACACCTTGGAAAAACTGATTTTATTTTCCCTAGGGGGTCTTCTAGCAACTGAGGTGATACACTCAATTGCTTGAGATCTCATCAGTGCTACTGCTACAACAGCAGCCTTGCGGTGAATGACACCTGAATGAACAGAAGACTGTTGAGGGTTGTGGACTTCTAACAAACCTCTGTTAGAAGTACATACATTGCATCATTTGCCATATACTTAAAATGTTCTTAAGTAACAGCAAGGCCTGTACCGTTGTATGTAGCTTCATCTGCTGACAGTATCTTGTTGCGTACGAGAAGCAATTTTCTCCCTGGGAAACTGCTTCAGCGTTTGGGCTGCATTGGGCTGGCACAGCCCTGGGTGACGCTGTCCTGGCGGTGACAGCCCCTCTTGCCGTAGATCTTGTTTAACAGCAAGTGGCTGAGGAACCCTGCTGCCTGTGCAGCCAGTTGGTTCAACTGTGATTCACGTGCAGCTCTTCAGGAGCCTGGTGGCTCTCTTGTGCAAACTAAAAATTTGGGGGGAGGTCATGATAATGCGGATTGGAGACTAACTGCACCTGAAGACATTAGAAATTGGACTCCTCACCTGTTGCCCCCCATTCTTTCCTTGCATGTTCATAAAGAGTCAATTTTCTTGATCCTTTTGTATGTGATGTTGCTGGTTCCTTCTCAGGTTCTACAGGAGGCAGTTTTGCTGGAAAAGTGCACCTGCACCACGGACATCCTTGCCTTGCTTTGATGCCGAGCAGCCCCGCAGTAGGGGACCGCTGTCGGCCTTGCTAACACTTCACATCCCTGTTGTGCAGGGGGATGACGAACACAGAGATGTCATCGTAGGATGCTTCGTGGCTGTCATCCAGCATCCACTGGTGGCCTGTTTTCTTTCCTCTTGCCCTGCATACCAAGCGCTTGGCCAATTCTGAAAACCTGGGAGTGAAAAAGATGGGAATTTCTATTTAACCTGATACTGTGCCTTAAGAGCAGCACTGAGATGTGGCAAGGGTAAGATGGATATTACCTGTGGGGATCTGTCCTGTTTTCTGCAAGGAAGCTCCTGACCATATGGGCCACCTCTTCGTTGCACAGAACATCCCAAAGGCCATCGGTTGCCATAATGAGGACGTCATCTTCCTTTATGTCATGCAGAGCAAAGTCAAATACCTTCACCTGGAGAGCAGCAGGAGTAAAGCACAGGGAATTCTCATAATGGAAATTCAAGATATTTACCAGGGGTTGTCATACTTCCCTGTTGCATTTGGCTTTGGAAGTATTCAACAATCCCGTGATTCTTTAGTTTCTCTGCGCAAGGGTAATTACAGGCAGCAAAACTCTTCCAAGTGACAACCAGCCTCTGAGCAGACCTTGTTGTGGTCAGGAAGCTGGAAGCAACTTCGCTTGTTGCAATGTTACAGAGCAGGGGGCCGAGAAGGTTCCTTTGACTTTAGTGATCTGTGCCCTGACCATTCTGTATTAACCTGTTGCTCTGCTTCTCAGTCACTGCAACCATGGGACTTTCTGGGAAGCAGAGAGATGGGGAGGGAACAGGACAAAGCTGAGACCTGCCAGGTCTGTAAAGCTGAGGATGTTAGAGGGGGAGCAGTTTAATTCCAGCAGTTTAATTCCAGCAATTCCTGCATGCTGTGACTCACCTTAGGAATGCACGAGAGGAAAGGTTTGACTTCAATGTTGGTGTCGATGACTTTGAGCTGATGATCCCCCAGCCCTCGAGAGACAGCCAGAGTCCCCAACAAGCGAGCCTGGTTCCAAATAAAGAAAAATGGCACCAAACATCAGCATGTGGCACCTTTAGAGGTAGATATATAGCTTTGGTGACTGATGTGTGTTCCCTATATGACCCTTCTCCAAGTATTGCTCCAAACAGCCCCTGGAGATCACAGAGGTGAGGTGAGCAGTATGACCTGAGGTGGATATGGAGACATGACTGCCTGGCTGTGGATGGTCCTTGGTGGCAATAGCTCTGGCTGTTGGACTCTGGTGTGCTCTGGAGTTTCAGCCTGGTAGAGGTAGCATGTACTCGGAGTAGTGTTTCAGACTTCTAGAAGTCAGTGACTGCATCTGCTTTTGATTTGGGTGACATGGGAGATAATTTGGGTTGTTTTGAAGGAAAGTGACTTTCTCCTTGCACAGACAGTTCTGCAGAGGGTGGCATGGGGAGGAACAGCACTGGAGGTGACAGCACTCCTGCCCGACCCCAGTACGCTCTCTCTGGCTGTATGCAGTCACTGCTGCTCCTGCCTCCTTCCCTCTGCAGACTGCTCTTCAGCCTCCTCTTCAGTGAGGGGGTTAGTGACAGAGGCACTGGTTGCTGCTGGAGGTGGTGAGATCTGCTGATAGCACATGGAGATGACACCTGAAATGAGCTGTTGTGCCCAGAGGCTGACCAGGAAAGGCCAGGCTGCCCGTCTGCTCCACCTCAGGTGCTAGGAGCAGGCTGTGTCCCCAAGGGGTCCAGTTCACACCACCCTCCTGCTGCTCTGCTGTCACTCACGGGCAGCACTAAGCTAGCGAAGGGAGCTGCTGTTACCCACGCAGGGACACGGAGCAGTGGGTGCTCTGCAGTGGCAGTGCTCAAGAGCGTGACTGGGAGCAACCGGGATGCTCCGAGTACCCCTAGCAGACTCATCTCTGCCTGCAGCGTGTAGGACATGAAGCTACCTGCTTCCCGTGGCCGTGGACAAGAGGGTACTTGAGGTCGGCTTTCTCCACTGTCTTGTATCCCCTAGAACAGAAGATTCCGTGTTGACCTGGGATTTGTCTGACTTGAGGCTATAGCTTAATCTCAGCATTTTAACTGTTACTTGGCCCTTGGGGTGCTCCTATTCCCAGGGAGCTGCGCGAGGGAGAAACAGGGAGACTTGCAGGTACAGCGAATGCCCTGCTCCTTCCCTCTCCCCAGGTGCTGCTTGCCCAAGGCTCCCTGCTCCGCTCTGCAGGAGTCCAGGACTGTCTCTCGTAGCTGCTTCCTGACCTGCCTCCCAGAGCTCAGCTCCTACTGTATGGGAACTGCTTCTGTGTAGCCACTCGCAGCGTCACTTTTGTGACCTACCCCAGCTCTGCACCATCAAGCTGGCTCTTCTTGACATTGCTGGATTCACACAGCCCCTTCTCTGCTCCATTGCTACTAACAGCTAAAACTGCTCTGTGCGGCTCTCCCATCCTCTGGCTCCTCATGCAGAAAGGACTCACCAGCCCTCCATGAAGTAATCCCGGTACAGGACTTTCTGGCCCACATCGTCTCCCTTCAACCTCCGTGGAAACTCAAAGCGTGTGAATTCGCCATCCAGGAGCTTGGGGAAGAGAAAGGCCTGGAGGAGGGAACACAGATATGAGGATGGACGGACTCTGTTTTGGAAGAGATGGGCACTAAAGCCACATACTGCTCCTGCCTTCGGACTGACATCCCCGTCTGCAGAATGGGAAAAGCCCGAGAACAGCATTGGGAGGCACCTTAGAAGGCCCAAAGTGTTACAGGGCTTTGGGGATGCACCTGGAGGGGAGCCTCTCCAGTCCTAAAAGGTGTGGGCTGAAGCCTGCTCCTGACCCAGTAGGTTTAGTGACAGATGAAGTTCTGGCCACCCTGTGCTTACTTGCTTCAAGGAAGCAAGTTGTGCTCTGGTCACGAGCTCTCCCTGACCCTCCCCTGGTGATGTGCTCTCAGATGGGTTATCTGATAACGTGACCAGAGTCGCTCACCAAGTGCTGGATCCGCTGCCTCTCCGTCTCGGGAGTGAACTCGCAGCTCATGGGCACAATGCTGTCCTTCAGAACAAGAACTGCCCTGCGAGGGAGAGATGCAAAAGTGCTGAGCAACGTCTTCTGCGTCCCTCAAACAGAGCCTTCTGCATTGACCCCCTCTTGGTGACCAGCCCCGCGGCCAGCCAGGCACGAGGGCTCCTGTAACCAGGGCAGAGCAGCACTGGGCAGCAGGAGGCCTAAGCGCATCCCTCCATCTGCTAGCTCTAGGGCAGGCATCACAGAAACAGCTGGGCAGCTATGCCCCAGCACAGAAAGGCTGTTCCTTTCGCGGGCTTAAGTAAGGTGGGGGAAAACCTGCTTATTTCCCAGCCCCCTGGCAACTGCCCCCTTTACTGTGGCTCACCTGCTGTCCCCAGCATTAGCCACATACAGCTTTCCCTGGAGATAAAGGGCTGCCAGGGCTGTGCAGCCTCCAGTCTGGTTCGTAGCTTCCATCTCCTGCCCGATTACTTCATCCTGTTGATTTAACCAAGTTGGGAGAGTGACGTAAGTGGCAGAGCTGCCTCGTGCTTCCTAGCTGATATCCAGAGCGCTGACTGGCTGCGTGTAGCCCCTGGGAAACCAGTAAGGCAAAATACACTGCTGCTTTGGCACAACCACTCACACATTCCTGGAAGGCGTTTTCCAGGGCTCCCACCACCAGGTCTTCTGCGTGGATCTGCTTCTCCTGCACAAACTGGGGGTCGCTTTCGCAAACGGAGCGTCTGCTCAGGTGCATGGGAGGCTGTGCCTCTGTGATGCCCCCCACGACCTCCTCCAGCTTCTGCTTGATGCAGTAATGCAAATAGTTGGAGGCAATGATACCAGCTTCGGGGCCGCCATGGCCATCAAACAGTGCCCAGTAGGAACCCGTCAAATACTGCAGGGGGAAGAGAGACAAAATAGTGGAGACCTCTGAGTAGAGGGAACACACAGGAGTGATGCCATGTAGTTAGAAGGATCATAGCCAGGGCTTTGCTGCATGTTTTTTGTCTGGTTCTTCCACCCCAGCTGCCCCTGTCTGCACCTGGTTACTCCCCTGCATGGCACAGACTGGTGTGACACCCGTTTGCTGCCCTCCCAGACCTGTGAGTGCATCATCCTCTGCACTGCTGGATTGCCAGCCAGAGCTCAGCATGAGCACCATTGCCCAGCCTGTGGTTTAGGGCGGAGGGGCTTCCTCTGCTCA
>JAUBNY010000109.1:666182-679345 GCA_032275445.1 Crypturellus soui | reverse complement strand
GCCAACCTGTGCTGGCACAGAGCAGCGCCCGCAGCACCTTTCTGCCGTGGCAGTTGCTAGAGAAGCACCCGTGGCCTCGGTGTCACGCGCAGCCGCACTCCGCACTTGACCCCTCCGGAGCCAGCTCTGTCCCCTGGCCATGGAGTGCGCCCAGCCTGGCAGGGTGAGCTCCTGACTGCAGAAAGGTGAGCTCAGAGGGACCTGGGGACAGCGCGACGCCTGCGGGGGCTATGGCTGGAGCAGGCTCTGCAGCACGAGGCCTAGCTGAAGCCCGTTCCCAGCGGCAGAGCCCACCTTTTAAGTGCGCTTCCCTGCTTCACACAGTGTCCCCCCTACCTGTTCTGGCTAATACCTGACCCTTGGGTTGCCTCTTTCCTCCAGCCACTGCCGGAGCAGGAGACACCCTGCAAGGAATGCAGGCAGGAGCAGGCGCCTTTCCCAGCCCCAGGGAGCTTTCCCTAAGATGAAGGGGGATTCAGATGGGATGCCCGGTAGCTGGGGCTGCCCGCAGCTTCTGCACAGGGTTAAAACCAGGGGGCTGCACCTGGCTGCTCTGCGGACTGGCAGGGAGGGCAGGGGTGAGAGATGGGCTGCTGTGGGGACCCCTCCTCAGGGCAGGTCCTGCATGTGGGGGGCTCAATGGGGGTGGGAGTACATGCAGCGCCTGAGGGCTGCGCCAAACATGTCAGCGCGCGATGCTTAACCTTTCTGCAGCTTCCTGGGAGGCCTGAGCCTGACGAGGCGAGTCCTGACAGATGGAGGGGAAGCGTGTCCCAGCCTGTGAGACAGACAGCGTGGCCTTCGTGTCGCCCCCGAGCGCTGCCTGACCGAGTTCCCGGACGTGACTGCTGCCTACACATCCCTCTTCCCTCTGCATGTCCCACCAAGCCTGGAGGAGGGGGCAGCAAGGCAGATGCAGTCCCTTGGTGGACCATGGCTCTAGTCAGCTCTCTCAGTCTCCCCCAGCTCAGACTGGCAAGAGACATCAGCAAATTACCCCAGATCTGGATATCTGGACTTGGTTGCCATGGGGCTGCATGGGGAGCTGCTGCAGCTCAGCAAGTGATAGGGATTGCCTGCGACTCACCCGCTGTGAGCCCAGCCTTGGCAGCAGCCTCTGCAGCAGCACTTGCTGATGGAGGGCAGAGTCGGGAGTGGGACAGGCAGGAGTGCTGGCACCCACGCCCAGGCTGTGGTTACAAACAAGGGAGTGAGCAAAAGCCCTGAATTCCTGCCAGGAATATTCCTGGAAGGCGGTTGCTCCCACGCGCTGAGCCTCCCTGGCAGGAGGCTGCTCCTATCCCAGCGCTGCTGTGGGGGCAGAGGCTGCACTGGCATCTCTCTCCCAGCCTGGAGCAGAGGACTCCAGAAGACTCGAGGAGGCTTTGGGCAAGCAGGGCCTGCTGTCCAAAGCCGTGCACTTTGCCCATCCCTGAAGGAGTCTTGTCCATGGGACAGGCCTAAGGCACAGTGTTGCTCTCCTTACAGTGGGAGCAGGAGGCTGCGGGCAGGGGGCTCCAAGAAACAACTCCTCCACACACAGGGCAAAAAAAAAACAGTTTAATACAAAAAAAGAAAGGAGTAACCTGTCGGGGAGGCAGGAGCGTGCTGCTGCACGCCAGCGGGCCTGCAGCCATGCACACCTGCGCCAGCTGCAGGGTAGCACCGTGCATGGGGAAAGGCGCCCAGGCCCACCGCGGCACTGCCGGAAAAGTCCCTTTGCGTATTAAGAGTAAGAACCTTCCAAACACATCTTGGAGTCGAGCAGACACGAGCGCCGGCCATGGCTGCAAGCTGGCCGCATGCGGGTAAAAACGGGAATAGGGTGGGAGAGATATAAACAGTTCTTTGAGGTTGGAATTTGCACCATAAATAAGGTTAAAGCTGCTCCCATGCTGGTGATGACCCCTCCAGGGGAAGCAAGGTACCCCTTGGGTTGGCCCCGTGGCACTTGCCCCGCTCCTGCTCATGGGGCCGAGCGCAGCACCCAGGCCAGCAGGACGGTGGCAGTGGTGGTGGTAGCGGCCCTGGGGGCGCGGGGACCCCTGGAGCTGGCAGCCGCACAGCGCTCACCCTGCCAGCCTTGGTAGCAGTGGCAGGTGAAGTCACGCGCCATGTGCTGCATGTGCCGGCGGGTGGGTGCCCCGCGCACTGCCACATGCGCCTGCCCGCCCTCGGCCGCCACGCGGATGCGGAAGGTACCGGAGTCCAGGTGCAGGTAGGCATCGGAGTCGGGGCGCCGGCGCCGGCAGCGCCCACGGCCATGGCACAGCTGGCGGCTGCATAGCTGGGCTGCCAGTGTCACATTGACGATGTAGGGACCCAGGGCGCCCAGCAGGTAGTCACGGATCTTCTGGCAGTTGCTCTGGCGGAAGGAGAGAGGGATCGCATGAGCGTGGCTGCCCGCGCCTCCACCAGCTCCCCAGCGCCGGGAGTCAAGTGGGCTGAAGCCACCTCCAAGGAGTGTGCCTGCGGCCGCCTTACCCGGTTGCGTGAGTACTCCACGTCTCCCCAGAGGACAACGCCATGGGCCCCTGCAGCGGCCGCCTGCCCAATGGTGTGCACCAGGTCTGCCTGCGGGAGAGCAGGCAATGTGGGGTGAGGTGAGAGCCCCGATGATGGCAACAACAGGGTCTCCCACTTCCCTCCCGCCTTCTCCGCGACGCCATGCAAGGGCAGGACTGCACGGGTGCCCACCTGGCTCAGCTCCTTCAGTGTGTAGGTGTAGAAAGGCCGCGTGTAGGCGAAGACGGGCAGCGAGTGCGGAGCGGAGGGCAGCTCGGCCACGCGCAGCGCCTCGCGCAGCTTGGCACGCACGAAGCGCCTGCCCTGCAGCGAGTCGCGCAGCACCTCCTCCATGTAGATGGAGGGGTAGAGGGCTCTGCTCTGCTCCCACAGCCACAGCAGCTTGTCATTGCGCTGCACCTCCAAGGGTGGGCAGTGGCCTGTGTAGCCCACAAAGTCGTCCCAGTAGTGGTAGTTGTAGCAGTCGGGGAAGAGGTAGTAGCCCCACCAGCCGCGGGGCCGCAGCGCCCGTGCCAGCTTGAGCGTCTCTGACATGAAGTTGACGGCAGCCTTCTCGAACTCCCACTTGGCCCGCAAGTCCACCTGCTTGTCGGTCCAGCCAGGGTTGCCCCGTCTCACCAGCTGGGCTGACATGCTGCGGTAGATATTCTTCTTGTCCCAGTTGCGGATCCACAGCGGCCTCCAGTTCTCCCAGTCAATGACGGCCAGCCCGGCGAAGCTCTCAGAGGGCATAGTCCGCAGGATGTCCTTCACCATCTTGCCCAGGTGGTCCTGCAGGCTGGCGTTCTGGGGGCAGCCCCCGTTGACGGCAGTGGGGGGCACAGAGCTGTTCTGGTAGTAGGGATAGAGCCCCAGCTGGTCATAGTAGAAGATGGTGATGTTGCCCCCAGTGAAGGCCTCCCGACGGTTCACCAGGATGCCGAAGGCCTCCAGGTCGAGGGGCACGTGGTAGGCGCTCAGGCACCGCGTGCTGGGGGCGTTCCAGGCCACCAGGAAAGGCCGGTCCGGGACAATGGGAGGCAGCGCAGGCTTCAGCGCAGCAGCGGGCGGCCACAGGCACGGCAGCAGGAGCAGCAGCAGGAGGTGGCAGCGCAGTCCTGGTGCCGGTGAGGCCGGGCACTGGGCTGAGCAGGGACACCATGGCGTTTGCTGGGCACCACTGCAAGAAGGGCAGAGAAGGCGAGTGAGTAGCTGGGGGAAGGCTCGGCCCTGGCCTCCCCTGGGGAGCAGCCAGGGCTCTGCTCCTTCCAGCATCCCCATCTCTTCTCCGGCGCCGGCTGCAGCCCTCCTACCCCAGCCTTTCCAGACTGTCTGCGAGCGGCAGCTGGGACGTGAGACGCCAGCTCCCCCGGGGGGCTGTGCGGCTGCAGATTGCCCCCACTCCCCGGGCTGCCCTCCTAAGTGAGCTCATTTGCAGAGTAATTCAATTTGTGCCGCGCACGGCAGCGGCTGCTCCCCTCCGGGGTCGCTGGGCGCCGGAGCTCTTCATCACGCGGCAGCTGCTGGCGCGCCGGGCGGCCTCGGCGGCCGAGGGGCTCGGCTGCCTCCCCAGGGGCACCACCGGCTGCTGTCACTGCCCTGAGCACTTGCTGTCACCAAGGCAGTTCCCCTGCTCCCCCATTGCCCCTTTTTAATAGCTGTGGTCCTGGTGCAGCAGAGCTGTTCTTGACCCTGTAGGGGCTGGGGGCTGCCCCAGGGCATGTAGGTGCCAGGGGAAGGGGTGGCCATGGGCTCACCTGTTGGGGCCCGTGCCCAGTGCTTCCCACCACAGGGGCTTCTACTGTGTCCCTTGATCTGAGAGTCTTGTGTCCCCGCTACTAAACCGAGCTGCAAGGGGCCACTTCAAGATGCCCAAGGAGATGCTGTTTGGAGAGCCTGGCTGATGGGCCGGAGTGCCTCTGCAGGGCTGCAAAGCAACGCTGCCCTGGGCACTGCACGCAGCAGCAGCTCCTGGGTGTCCAGCAGCAAGTCCCACAGGAGCCGTGGTGGCCACTTGGCCACACTGCAGCCCCGTGCGGCGTCAGGGCTGGCCTCCATCGGCTCCCCACTGCTCACGGCCTGCTGCCGCCAGGGTTCTCCTTGGTGCCAGGCCCCAGGGAGCCCCATTGCTTATGGCTCCTCGCCTCCCTGTGGAGCTGGCTCAGACGATCTGCCAGCTAACACGCGCCTTGTAATGCAACTACTAGGACCGGAGCTGCTCGCTGGTGCCAGGAGAAGCAGGTATGTGGTGTTGGCTTGGTTACTCGGGGGCTGGACATGCACTCCTGCACAAAGCTCTGCCCCCATGTGCTCGCTGGCTGTAGGAAGTCTGCAGCAGTTCCCAGACAGACAGGGACAGCGATGGCTGTCACAGGGCACCCCTGGGGGCATGTGTCCACCTCCTGGCCAGCAGCACAGCATGCCAGTGGCCTCAGCTTGGGGAGGGCTTGCCTCGGCTGGAGGTTTGCACTTGAGAGCGCCTCGTTTCTGCTGCTCAGGGTGCTGCTGCAGTTTTGCTTTGTGCAGTTTGCCCTCCCCACCCTCTGTGCTTTCAAAAGTTGGATCTTCTGCTTCTCCCATTTTCCATTTTTTGTGGCTCAGGATTCAGATCTCCCCAGCCCTTCCTCTTCCTCCCTCTCCCCCTCCCTGCCTCTCCCTCCTCTTCCCCCTCTCTCCTGGGAGGTAGGAACAGGCTTCCCTGGAGAAAACCCCAGGTCTGCCCAGGTGTCTGCACCTCTGCCCTACGAAACAGCGCGGCGAGCACTGCCGCGGGGGCTGGAGGAGGAGCGGCCAAGTGAGGCCATCTGCACAGGGGCAGCCGCGCGATACGGCAGCACTGTCATCATCCGGAATCACCCCATGCCTCTCCCGCCACCCCAGCATGCCCACTTCTGCAGAGCATCTTCCTGCAAGCGAGAGCAGAGCTGAACTCTGCCCAGGCGCTTCACAGCACGTGTCAGTCTGGCCAGGCAGGTTTTGCGCTGCTTTGAGGTGTCTTTTGTCTGAGCGAGGCATAAAGGAAGCGAGAAAATATTTCATCCCCGTAGACATCTCTCTCATTTTGTCTCAGATCACAGCATCTTCTCTGGGGCCTCCCACAGTTCACCAGCCTCTCCCCAAGAAAGGAAACTCAAAGCCAGAAACTGCCCAGGGCGGTTTCCCGGTGAGAGTATTTGTAGGGAAAAAAAAAAAGGAAAGGAAAGAAAGAAAGAAAAAGAAAAGAAAAACCAGAAATACAAGGCCACAGAGACCCCAGCTTGCCTGCTGTGTGCGCACACAAGCGTACAGACCCTGGCCACACTGTGGTCAGGAGAAGCAGCAGGTTTCCTAGGGACACTGGAAACCTGCAGCCAGGCGCTGAGCTCCATGGGGACGGGCTCGGGGACAGCATGCGGGTGTGAGGCCAGGAGCACTGCGCGGGGTGCTCCCCAGCCAGAAACAAAAACAAAAGGGGGCAGATTGGCAGCAAGTTTGCTCCACAGAGCAACTTCTGAGAGCCCACGCTCGCTCGGAGAGGAGCGGGCACGGAGAGCAGCAGCTGGTCCCCAGCGGATCATCCCCACAGCTCGGGCTGGGCCCCTGGCTTCCTGCATTGCCCAGGAAGAGGGAGTGAGGCAGAGGGCTGGAGCACCTGCGGGAGGCATCGTGTGTGCCCTACGCCAGTGCCGGGCGAGAGCAAAAGGCACCTCCCGACCACCAAGCTGGTCACTCGTTGTCCTCCTCCCTCGGTGCCACTCTGGGAGCCCCCACCAGCTCCGACGTGGGGCTCAGCTGCCTGGAGAGGCTGCCTTGGTCTCCTCGTCTCCATATCTCCCTGCACGGAACTCTGTGCAGGAGGAGAGCGTGGCAGCCAGCACCTCCCTCCCTACCGGCTGCCAGCTCCGTGCGTGGCACCGGCTGTCCCCAAAAGCCGCTGGCGCTGCATGCCGTGAAGTTGCCTGGTGCCTGGGGGAGGCAGCTGCCTCTCTCGCCTCTCCTGCAGGTGTCCTGAGGGTGTTCCCAGCAGCCCCACTCCCCCAGCCCACGGTGCACCCGGCAGAGGGACCAAAGCTCCACAGGGAGGGAAGGGATCCCGGGCTCACCTACCGGTGGGGTGTTGCAGCCATAGCAGCCAGCTTGTCCCTTTCTTCCCCTTTTCCTCCCGGCAGCTGCCCAGACACTCGGTGGTCTGGGTGGCGGAGCTGGGGTGCTGGCAGCGCCCGTGGGGCCAGGCTCCCGCTGGGAGGTGCTGCCCGCCGGGCCTCGCACCTCCCGCTGCCAGCACCGCGGGCGCCTGCTGCCTCCACGGGCGAGTTTCACAGGGACTGTTTGGCGCTGCTTAGACCACTGCGTGCGGCCGCGAGGGGCTACCTGTGGCCGCCCACCCCCGCCTCCGCAGTGGTACGACCCACGGCGGCGCCGCGAGTCCGGCTCGCCAGCCCCCCGCAGCCACTGCCATTACTTAGCCCTGGGTCCCCCAGCACCTACGGCACCTGCACATCCTGCATGGCCTGAGGAAGCAGGAAAGGCCGGTGGTCACAGCCCTCTGGCCAGCAAGCAATGGACCAGCGCAGCAAAACGCTCCATGGTCCCAAAGCATCGTGGCTGGCTCTGGGACTGGTGGCGGCATCACCTGGGGCTACCAGTGGGTCCAACACGCTCCACAGCACCAGCACCGGTGGCCTGGCTCTCTTGGCCACCTTGACACTGCCGTTGCTCCTGGATGAGACAGGGTTTGCAAAGCGGGGACCGGCTTCCTGACACGGGACCGGCTTCCCACACAGAGAATGTGTCCCTTTCCCAGTACCCTGCTGCCGGCGCTGATCCCGCCCGCCTCCCTCCTGCACCCAGTAAAGGCTCTGGGACTGCTCAGGAGCTGTGCTGCTAAGAGAGGTACCCATGGCACAGCAGCGTCGAAACTCAGCTGAGTCCGGAAAGCTGGTGGAAAGACGTTGGGTATTTCTGGGGACCCTCTGAGGGACTAGTAGGTGCTTGGTGCTGACAGGTAAGGCAAGGACGGCCGCAGCCTCTCCTGGGAAGCCTCAGTGACGTGCAGCTGCTGCTGAGGAGCTACATGCGTTGCCGGACTGCAGGGAGCTGAGGTCTTCCTTCCAGCTGACCCTGGTTAGGGTGGAAACACCCTGTTTGCACATGCTATGGGGAGGTTCCTCAGGTGCAGTTGTGCTGTGCTGCAGGGCACATTCCCTAGGAGCTGTTGTTCCTGCTGTGCTGGAGGCTTCCATGCAGACTGACCATTTGATGGAAGGGGCAGCTCTGCAAATCTTGGAGTGCAGGGAGCGCCCTGCAAGGCTGTGGTGGATGGTCACCCTCTGTGCAGGAGTGGTGATGTTGCTGATGAGCTTTCCGCAGGTAAAGGAGGCACAAGAAGTCAGCAAGCTGTGTGGTATTGTGGAGGATGAAGGAGAGATGATGGCAGGGTGTGCTTGAGCCCTGATCCCCAGCAGCAGAGGAGATGCACACAGGGACTTTGCTTCTTGGAACAGTAAGTGATAGCTCTGAAAAAGGCAGAGGCCAGGAACTCATCGCCTCTCACACAAGGAAGAAGGCTTCTGCTTGTCCTGAAGTCTTGTAGGTGATGGACATGTTCACTGTCCTCAAAGGTGAGGAGAAGCTGAAGGTGGTTTCCATGAGCAAGATGCAGCAAGTCACTCCAGGAGAGCTGCCAGCACCATTTGGCTCCCAGTGGGGCTGATGCTTGTGGCCACCATGAATTAACCTTTAATGCCTGGGATACCTGGGGCTACAGGCTAGATGTGGACTCTCTGGTGACTAACATGGCTTAAGCACAGACTGCATGTCCCTCAGCATAGCACTTGTGGACACTTCCTCCTCCACCCAGCTGCTTGCCTGTTTTTACAGGGCTTGTAGGGTTTTAGAAGTCTTTGAGACTCCTCTCTGTTAAATTTGGTTTAAAATGGGTGTTAAAATGTTGTAGGGGGAGTAGCAGAATAAATAACAGGCAGAACAGCTGCAGGTGCTGGGTTTTCCCCAGAAGCCAGGTTCGAAAGCTGATCCCAGCTCTACGCGTAGCAATTCCAGCTGCCGTGCCTGACCGTCTCCCTGCCCCGACCACATCCACCTGCCTGCCCTGGGCACTGCCAACGGAGCGGCTGCCATGGGCGCCCTCTGATCCCTCCGGCCCCTCTTGCCAGGGTTCACGCTGGCCTTGTCAGCCTGTTCCCCTGCGCAGCCACTTTGTCTGGTGCAGACACTGCCTCACATCAGCCCTGATCTCATTTGGTGCCTGCTGTTTTTAGCAATTTAAGGATGTGAGATCTAATCCAGTTTTTCCCCGCTCTGCCCCAAAAAGGCTGTGCTGGTCCTGACGGGCACCGGGGAGGTGGCTGGTAGGAAACTCAAGGCTCTTCTTCCTCACTCAGCATCTACCTCCTTGTGCCACTCTGGTGTCCCCTGCACCCTCCACGTCCTCTCGTCTGCTGCCTTCTCATTCAAAATTCAGCAGTGTGGCACACGATCCAGCAATTCAGCGGGAATTCCTTTCATGTGTGGTAGCGATGCCAACAGTTTAATGTAAAATTCATCACTGCTGCCTCTGAGTTTCCTTTGCTATTAGTCCTGATTTATTTGAGGATTCATGTATGCAGCAGTACTTTATCTTTCCCCCTCTTTTTAGGATAAACTTTGAGCTAAAAATGCTTTCCCGTTGCATACCAAAAGCTCTGGGGATCAATCAACCCCAGGGAAACCTGGGGGGCTGTGTCAGGCATGCGGCTCTTGGGCCATTTTGAATGGGTGCAGGGCTGTGACCAGCCCAAACGCTGGTTCCTGTGGCCCATTCAGGAAGGATTTTACCTGAATGGGAGATGGGCCTGGCTGGGAGCACACGCCACAGGAGCCCCGGTCCCCTGGCACATGCCGGTGTGTGGCACATGGCTCTGCCCGTAGGCAAAGGTTTGCAGGATGCTGAACACAACAGGGATGGAGGCTGGCAAAGGAGCTGCAGAAAGAGAGGTGGGAAGGGGGTGCTTTTGTCTGTGGAATCCCTCAGCAGAACAGCACAAAGGAAGAAATCTCAAAAGAAGCTGCTTAGGCTCCTGTTTCCCCGAGAACGCAAAAGGCAACATTCCAAATCATGGCATTAAGTTGATTTTTGTGAGGCGAAGGCTGAATGCGGGTGGCTGAATGGCACCCGGTGGGTGGAGGCAGCAGAGGGAGGCGCTGGCAGATGGGGCAGCGCGCACCTTGCCCAGACCGTGCCCGCGGGCGCAGCCCAGTGAGCGCCTGGTGCCCTCCTGGGCGAGTCCTCGCCAAGCCCTGCTCTGGGTGACGCACCAGCCACGCTGTACCCGTGCTCAGTGCCGCTGCTCGCTCGCGGGTGTGCGCCCCGCTGTGCTGCCACCGCTTGCTCCGCTCGCCTGGCTCTGTCCGGCACCGCGTGGGCAGCGCTGCCCGGCTCTGGCACTCGCTCTGTCCCGCCAGGAGCCAGTTGGGATCCCGGCACCGGCTTCCCCGCGTTCCCCTCCCGCCCAAGCGTCTCCCCGCGGCCACTTACAGGTGGGAGGGAGGCGGCCGGGTGTCTGTCCCGGCCACCCACCCCCTCGAGCAGCGCGAAACACGGACGGGCCCCGCCGCCCCCCGGCAGCCCCGCGGACCCCGGTGCCGCCCCAGCTGCGGCCCGAGGGGACGCGCTCGCTACCTGCGCTGCGGCTCCATGGCCGGCTCCGGCACCGCGGGCTGCGCTCACCTGCCCGCCCGGCCCGGCCCGGCCCGGCCCGGCCCCACCTCCCCGAGCGGCCCCGCGCCTCCCCCGGCCGCGCCGCAGCGCCCCGAGCCGCGGGCTCCGACGGGGGCTGCGCGGCAGTCCCGTCTGCGGAGGAGGCTCTAACGGGGAGAGGGCAGCGGGGGCTCGTCCCCAGCGCCCTGCGCCGCACGGGCGGCCGCTCCCCGACCCACGTCCCCGGGGCAAGAGCGGCTTCCCGGCCAGGACTTTGGTCTCTGCATGAAGCCCGCCCGGGGCAGAGGGGCTGCTGGGGCAGGGTACCGCGGGCTCCGTGTCCAGGTCAAGCACTGCCCACACACCGGGCGACTTTTCCAGGTTTCCAGGCATGTTGGTGGTGCCAGCCCAGCCTCCTGTCCACCGTTTGTGCTCCTGGACCATATGGACTGCACGGACACAGTGTTTTCACTCCCCCCTGTCCAATTACAGCAAAATCGGCTTCAGACCCAGGAAAGTGACTAATTCTGCTACACCAAGCACAAACTTTGGAGAATCAGGGTCCTGGCTCCTTCTGTCCCATCTCAGCACGAGCTGAAAGGCAGAAGGACTGGTGGAATTACAGACAGGCTTTCTCTCCCTCTCCTTCCTGGCCCATGCACAAGGATTGGCACTTTTTTATGGCAGATATTGCCCAGGGGTGGCTTTTCCGGCATTGCCGGCTGCACGTGCTGCCAGAGAGCTTGGAGTGGGCTGGACCGGGCCATGTTTGGGAATGGAGCCACAGGCTGGACCCAGCCATGGTTCCCAATGGAGCCATGCCACCTGCTGGGAAGAGCGCTCAGCAGGAGTGCCACCCGCAGCCTCCACGGGGGAATGCGCAGAAGGGAGAGCAGGGCCCCCTGCTCCGCTCGTGGGCTGGGATTCACATGCAGTGCTGGGAGCGCATCCGCTTGCCTCGCATGGGGACATTTGTGGCACCTCTTTGCATGTGGAGCCACAGGAGGACAGTTTATGAGCCCTGCGGCCGCCTCCTCCCTGCCTGCAGCGCTGCCAGCCCTCAGCCAGCACCGAAGGCTGCAAACGTGGCAGCGGCACCGTAAGCACCAGCATCAGGGTGACCATGACTGCAGGGGACCACAGAGGGCTCCA
Organism: Crypturellus soui; assembly: GCA_032275445.1. NCBI lineage: Eukaryota > Metazoa > Chordata > Aves > Tinamiformes > Tinamidae > Crypturellus > Crypturellus soui. The sequence continues at coordinate 668,013 of JAUBNY010000109.1, read as the reverse complement.
CTGGGCTGGGAGTGGGTGATGCTGAGGGGTCACAAGCCCTGCGGCCACGTGCAGCCCACGCAGCCTCGCTCAGCAGAGCGACCGGCACCCCAGGGCCTGGGGCAGCTTTGCCCAGAGCCCCTAGGGGAGAGCAGAGGGCTCAGTGGTGCAGGCAACTCCATGGGGAGCAGCAGCAGCTGGTTTCAATTCCCTATCAGGCTCCCGGGGCTGGTGGGAGGGGGCAGGTGCTGCTGTGCCTATAAATGAGAGTCCTCTCCTCCAGTAGAGGTTTAGCATCAAAGGAGGCTCAGCTGCTCCTGGGTTGCCTTCTGGAGGGAACAGAGCAGAGGCAGGTTGGCTACACCTGGTTTCCAGAGAGGTAAGAGCATGGCGGTGGGTGGGAATTGCCTTGTTGGGACTTTCTCAGGATAGAGAGCAATTGCGGGAGCAGGGCAGCTGCTTGGGTACAGTGACCTGATGCTGATGAGTACGGGTTGTTCCCCTTCCTCCCTGGAGCAGGGTGCGCGGTGAAGCTCTGAACAGAGATGTGTTTCTTCCCTGTCACCTCTAGTTGTGCCCAAGTGCTTGGCCTGTCCTGCCAGGATGTGGTGAGGATCTGTGGGAATAGGATCCCAAGCTTGGAAGTTTTAGGAGCAGATGCTGGTGTCCCCCTTGTCTTGGGGCTCCCTGCCTGCTGGAACCTCTTGGGTTCCTCTATCTGCTGTGGGGCTTCAGGGCACCTTCCCTGCAAATCCTGGCTCGCTGCAGAAGGAAGGGCTGTCTGTGAGCTTGGAAGGTGCTGTGGGTTCTTGTGTCATGTGGCTTTAATGGGGTATATTTAGCCATTTCCCAAATAAATCAGGTTCAGGAGCTTGTGATATCGGCTTCCTTCTTCAGAACTGAACCCAGTGGTTGTTTACAGCCACCTATGCCACCCAGCTAGAGGTTTGGCAGGAAACAGAGGTCCCCAAAGCTTGGACATCAGCAGTTTAGCCAGGGGAAGTGCAGGAGCTCTTTCCTTTGGTCAGTGCAGGTGAAATGAGAGCAAACTTTTGCACTGCCTCCTGTTAGTGTGAGGTGTGTTCCTTATTCTGGTAACTGGAGGCATTTTTGGGTGTTTTTACTTGGGCTTGAGCCCTCTTGTGCTGCTTGGCATCTCCCTGTTGGGAAGTTGAAATACGCACGAGATCTGGGTTGTGTAACTCCACTAAATGGATGGTTTTTCTCTCTGTGGATCTACAGACAAATGCGGAAAAATTATCCTTTCTGTTTGGATTTGTTGTTCTTTGGATTTAAGTGATGAACTTTGCTGCCAACCTCGTGTTGCACATGGGCTCTATTCTCACACCTTTACTGGTATTAGAATTGAAGGTAACTTGTCCCGTGTGATGTAATGGGAGCAGAAGTGTGAACTGCTGTGTGCTGAGCCTAGCTGTGCTGCCTGCATCTAAATGCTGATAACCTTGGTAGCTGCTTCCCTTCCACCACTAACTTGGAATTCTGTCTTGAAGATTTCTGATATTTTGCCTCTTATGGGGCTTTTCCTCTCCTCTGCTGTACAAAGGAGGGGAAAGTAATTTCTACAGAAAAATAAAACTGGGGCTTATTAACCAGTATGCCAAATCTTCTGGGTCAGTTATGCCGGTTAGGAAACCAAAAATGAAGGTGACCTTGTGGTGTCAGAAACTAGGGCTGTGTGTGTCCCTTCTCTAGGAGAGGTTGTTGCAGGATCTACAGCTTTTATTTGATGTCTCAAGTTGCATGTGTGACCCACCCTGTAATGGAGATGCACAGTCACCAAGGCTAGGACACAAACTGTGTGCAAGGCAATGAAAGCAGGGCTTTGCACTGT
>JAUBNY010000109.1:646661-666082 GCA_032275445.1 Crypturellus soui | reverse complement strand
CTGTAATGGAGATGCACAGTCACCAAGGCTAGGACACAAACTGTGTGCAAGGCAATGAAAGCAGGGCTTTGCACTGTGTTTTTCCTTGAATAGCACTGGAATTTGCTTCAGATCAGGATAATGTAACAGCAAGTAAAAGCTAATTGCTTTGGAAAAGCAAAGCAACTATTGCACGTACCATTATGTGGTGTTGGATTTGCCTGTGCCATTTGCTAAACTGTCTTGTGCAGCAATGGAGCTGAAGTACTTCATTAATCCTGCAGCCTGGTGGAGGGCTGTTCTCCTTCCTTACCCTTTTGCAGAACAGGCATGTGACACATGCAACCATTATTTCAAGCAATCACTTCACTGGCTGGCAAGGGGCTTTTTAAAAATACCTTGGCTATTTACCTTGGAAGTGGAATGTTTTGATAAGATTTTGGGGGAGAAGAGCAGTGTGCTTCAGTACAAAACTTAAATTACTGGTGACTTTCTCATTTTGGCATATATTGGGCATGTCTTTGCATGAAGGAAATATTTTGCTCTTTATTTCTAGACTTCATGCCAATATTGACTTCTGGAGATATAATCCACAAAATGATTCCCCTGAGTTCTGCGTAAGACATGAATTATTAGGTGCTCTTTACTGATGAGCAGTTTTTCCACTGAAGTCCAGCTTTGAGGGCACTAAAGATCAGCACACACAGGCCTCTTTTAGCCTTAGCTGCCTCAACTAGGGGCAACTTGCATTTACTGTCACCTATAGAGTAGAAAAGGAGTCCTTTTCTCCCAGACAGAAAGCTACTGCTTTCTAATCATGTGCCAAACGGTCACAAATCCTCTTGGCATGTTTATCCTCTCAGAAGCAACTGGGTGCAAAACTCACTGTGCTGTACACCACCTTTGGCCTTTGTTAGCTCAGGAAGTGTGTGGCAGAAGGGCCAACACCTAGAACCCAAGTCTAAATGTCCTCCCCACCTCCAGAAGAGACTCCTCACCTATAGCACATAAGCATCTCTGTTTCTGTGTGCATGCTGCATCATAGCTGTATGTTTTCAAAAGCCCCTTTAGGTAGAAATTCAAATAGGCCTAAAAAAAAAAAATCAGCTTCCCCTATTCATACAGATAAACCCAGCCCCTGTAGTACTGTTCTGGCTTACACCCATTGAAAAGGCAGCACAGCAGCTGAAAGGCTTGAGGTTGTAGACCACTTTTTATTCCAGTAGGTCCTTTTCCAACCATGGACAACAAGCACTGCTTATGGAGGTTAAATGGAGAAGTAAGCATGAAAATACAAGTTGGTGTAATGGCTCCAGAAATTTATTCTCAGAGCTTAGTGCTTCAACTATGATTAAAATGCTTATTAAGAATTTAAAAATGCTACTGACTGGGTACTAGATCTAGACAAGAATAAGAGCAACACTGTTGCTTTCAAGCACTGACAGACACGAGTTTGCTCATGCCACTGAAGTAGGATCTTTCCCGTTCACTCATCACTTCAAAGTGCAGAGGTCTTCTACAGAAGTTGCATTCAGCTGAAGAGTGGGGTTTCAGCTCCAGACCAACATCCTTCCATGTAGCCAGGAGTTTTTCTGTTATGAACAGAGAAATTGGAGACCAAATCTTTGCTTAGGATACCAGATCACTTTAGATAAATGGAAAAAAAGGTACATATTTCCCTAGCAAAAGAAAAGGGATACTAGGAACTCACTATGGCCTAATCTGTAGTTAGGTGACTGGGTCTTCTCGCAAGGTCAGAGAGCAGTGAAGCTCCCTAAACATATCTATGTTTAAGAGAAGGAAATGGCTCAGCTTAGGATGGTAGGTTTCTTTAGACCTCAGGTAGTAAATATAAAGACTGGTTTGAACCACATAAGAGGAGATACTGCCCTGGGCTTTGTGCTGCATTCTGGGTTGCAAGGCACTGGCTCTCACTAGTCACATTCAAAGGAAATTAAACACAGAAGCAGAGTGTTGCAGCCCTTGACATTGCCCAAGCTAGAGCTATCCAAGACGAGACCAGACTGCACAGTGCCCCGTATTTTCTTCAGTGTTGCAAGAATCCACTCACCTAGAAAATAACTCATCATCTGAGGGGTGTGGTGAGGTGTAGGGGCAATACGTAGCAACTCTTCTCCCCGGGGAACTGTGGGGTAGTTGATTGCTTGGACGTAAATGCTGTGCTGGCTCATCAGCTTGTCACAGATCTCTGTGTTCTTAGCAGCATCTGCAACCTAAAATTCAAAGTGGGTAATTATGAGATTATCCAGAACAAGCATAGTTAATAGAACTCTTAAACCAATTTAGCTAGCCAAAAAGAATCTAACTGCTCTTTCTTGCATCGGTTAATAGATCACACTGCAAAAAGGGGCTAAAAAGTCACCACAGTGCTGTCTGAGGCCCAGGGCACATCACTAACTTCAGCAGACAGCTACTCATACCTGCATTTTTCAGCAGTTTGTGTGGCCACCTCTTCCTTTTCTGTACAGTGTTAAATTGCAGGTTTCACATTTGTATCATTCTGCTTTAAAGCATTTAGGGGAGGCTGAGGTTAATTTAACTGATTTCTTATTTAATTCATTTCCTAGAATTTCCTATCCTTCAGGCAAGGAAGGGAAGCCAGACTGCTAGCAAGTCTCTGCTATTAGTTGTACAGGTTTAATTTTTGTACATCTTTACTAATAATCTGGAAAAGCAACACCGCTCTAGGCAAGAGCAGAGGCACCATGTTTCCAGTGGAGCTCTCCCAAGGACTGACTCACCCTTATAGGAATGATGTGGCTGGGGCAGTGCACCACGGGCAGCCCTGCGTCCATGAGCATCTGCCTCATGAGCTTCACGTTGCGCTGGTGCTGGCGCCGCAGGACTTGCCCCTCTGCACTCTTGAGGGTCCTGACGGACTCCAGCGCGCCAGCCAGCAGCATGGGCGGCAGGGACGTGGTGAAAATGAAGCCGGCAGCGTAGGAGCGCACAGTGTCTATGAGGGAGCTCGTGCTGGCGATGTACCCTCCTACACAGCCAAAGGCTTTTCCTGAAAAGAAAGAGGCAGCCAAGCTTAGTCCTTACACTTGAACCGTTCTAAAGGGTGTACCTGTACTTTTACTTGAGCAAATTTTGATACATTAAGTACATGGTAGGCAAGAATTCCAGCCCTCCCACTGCTTATCTTGTATTAACTCAGCACATGTTACAGCTTTGTTTTTAAACCAGTCCTGGTAATACAGATCCAATTATTGCAAAATGAGGGCAGTTCAAAACCCTCTATTTCAAGTATTTGTGTTCTGCTTTGGAGAAGATCTTATAAGCAGAAGTATCAACTGCAGCAACTTCAGTAGTGACCCCAAATGATCATCACTAAGTCTCTCAGCAGATTTAAAGTAATCTGTCCTGGGCATGCTAGAAATAGCCTGTGTTCCTCAGAAGCAGAGAGTTTACTGTTGATTACATGGTAGACACCAGCTCCCCTTTTCCAAAAGCAGGGGACTGTTCAGGTACCAGAGGAGAAACCCAAGCTAAGAAAAAAAGTTGGCTATTTCTTAGCTTTTCTTTAAGCTAAGGAAAAGTCTTACCAAGTTTTAAAACTTCTGTAGTAAGTTTTATTTATGTTTTCAAAGTTATTTAAATGGTGTATCAGTTTGCAGGAGTAAACTTATTTTATCCAGCTAACAGTTCGCTTCTTGTCAAATGTCTTTAATTCCCCATCTCATGTTTTCAAGTTAGAAACAACTGATTTTACATAAAAGAATTGAGTACTAAATAGAGATTACTGCTGTGCTGGCCTTCTCACCTGAATCTGAGTGGCACAATATGCTGCTGGAGGATTTTTGTTAGCTTGTTTAAACAAAAATGCTACCTCGACTGGTTTGTCTGGCAGTGTAAGTAGCTTAACACAAATGCTTTTGAAAACTTATGGGACATGTACTTAAATCCTTTGAACTCTTAGAAAAATCCGCCCCCCTCCCTAAATCCCTACAAGTTCACTTCAGAAGACTAATTTTGAGTTAACCCAGTTAATTTGGCTGCTAGTAAGTTTTGCTGGCCATGCATACCAAGCGTTCCAGAGATGATGTCCATTTTGTGCATGATTCCATCCCGGTCTCCTATGCCACCACCTCGAGCTCCATACAGCCCCACAGCGTGCACTTCATCCACAAAAGTGATGGCCCCATGCTCGTGGGCCACGTCACACAGCTCCTCCAGGGGACAGACAGCACCTGGGAATCAAAGCAGTGGCTGCTTAGGGTGCCCTGTGCTCAACATTAGAAGTACCCCAAACACCAGGCATTTTGAAAAGCTATTTTCATGCCAAGCCTTGCAGTGTCTTATATCTTTCATCTAAGATGCAGATGATTTGAGCATCAACTGCACTACAGGGAGGAGATCAATTTGTGTTGCCTTACCATCCATTGAGTGAACAGTTTCAAAAGCAACAATTTTGGGTGTAGACGGATCAGACTTCTTCAGTAACTCTCGCAGATGGTTGACATCGTTATGACGAAATATGTGCTTTGGCACTCTGCTGTTTCGAATCCCCTGGATCATGGATGCATGGTTTCCTGAATCTGAGTAAATCTCACAGCCTGGGGGAACAACCAAGTTGCACTTTAGGTACAGAAAGCAATAAGCATCATGTTGGGTATAGGAAGTGTCTAAACAGCAAAGGTAGTGTGTTCTGGCAATTAATGCTTTTGATCAAAAGTCAAAGTTATAGGCTATTAAACAAGAGTGATATGTAAGGCTTATGTTAGCATTTTAACTAAAACAAATTTGCCCTCAAGGAAATACTAAAGAAATGTTTTGTTTTTAACAAGTCTTTGATGTTCTAATTCTTTTAAAAATTAGAGTAAAAATTAAAAGTTAGTGTGAACCTGTCCTGGGCTACAGGTGGGGACAGAAAAGCCAAAAAGTTCACACCCATAGATAGGAAGAAACCAAATCCCTGGTGCCTCATTTTTAGGCAGCTTCAGATGTCAAAGCAGAAGAACTGGAGCTGTGTTGTCCCCAACTATTTTTGGTCTACTAGGCCCTGGACCTCAAGTTCATCAGGCTGCTACTGAGATTTGCAAAGGTGAACAGAATTTCTACGTGGCATTCAAACAGATGGCATACTTTACTGGCAAAGTAGAATGCGTTCTCAAGTTTGAGTAGTTATTTCTAAATCTGCTCCTAACTAGAGCATAGGATTGTCTCTTTGTAGTAAGTATGGGATGCAGTTTGAGATCTCACCTGGCAGCATTTTAGCTAGAGTGAAGAGGGTGGAGTCATTGGCTACAAAGCAGGATGAGAACAGTAGTGCTGCATCTTTTCCATGAAGATCGGCTAGTTCTTTTTCCAAATCAACATGAAATTTACTCGTTCCTGAAATATTTCTTGTGCCTCCTGCTCCAGCGCCATGTTGTTTCAGTGTATCCCTACAGAGTGCGAAAGAGTCATTAGCTGTTTCTGAGCAACACCAGGATCAATATAGGATCATTGCTGAAAACATTCTATGTGTAGAAAAATGTTTGTCTAAAAAAAAAAATGGCTGTGAGAAGCAACTGTTCCTCTTAAAGTCTCTGAGCAACTCTGGGATTCAATAAGCTCATGAATAAGGTATCAAGTACAGCTGCAATAGCCAAACCAGTTCCTGGTAACATCTGGGGGCTTTTGAGGAAATTCAAGGGTCAGGGACTGACAGATTATGTTGTAGCCCTCCAGGAAGCAAAAATATTGTGGCCTATCATGACTCAAAAGAAGAGTAAAAGCTTTAGAACTTAAATATATTAAAGAGCAATATCAGAACAATCTTATGAAATACAGTATAGAAAAACTTCTATTGATGTCTACAAAAGCTTCTATAGGTCTCTGTAATTGTTCTTAAGAGCACAGCAGTACTCACATAACAGCCCCACACACACGAGGGTGACGACTCATCCCCAGGTAGTCATTGCTGCACCACACGGACACCTCTTTTTTGGTTATGAGAGAGTCTGAGTAGTCATCTGCCATGGGGAAGATCTGTGCCTTTCGGTTCACTGTTTTGAATATTCGATAAGTGTGATCCTTCTTCTTTTCATCTATCTTCTTCTCAAAGAACTGGTCATACTGGAAGGTGGACACAGCTGAAATAAGACAGACTTAAGTACACAGGAATTAATCACCACAAAACAGGCTACAGGGGTTTTGCAAGTTAATCTTACATTTTGGCAAGTTATCCTGAAGCAGATGAGAGACACTTTCTGGTCTTTGCTTCAGCATAATATCCTTAAACTTCTTAAGCAAGCCACTCTGTTCTTCTCCCTCAGCCTGGGTGTTCTTCACAGTGGAATTAGTTGGTGTTTTGGCAAATTCTGTACCTACAGACACTATAAAGAATTCCAGAGAGCTTAATCGGTTTGAAACAATTATGAATCTGGCACAGCAAATACTATAAGTGACTTTATAACCCTTTGTTCTTTAAAAGCATATAATTGAATCTGTGGGATTCTGTTGGGAGCACCTATCTCTTTGCTTTGCACTGTATCAGGCAAAAGGGAAGATGTAGCTTGCTAATTAATGGTAATACAACATTTCATTTCTTACACTATCTCTGTGGCTTATCCTGACCAACAAATCTACTCTCTAAGACTACAGCTTCCATCTGGAACAGCTGGTATATAGCTAACTGGAGGCAGGAGTTCTGGTTACAGCTTCCTCTTTTCCCAGCATTTTGATCAGCTGTCAGGGAACATTTTTTCTGAGCCAGAGAAAAACAAAATAAAAACTTCCTTTCTGAGAAAGGGAGCAAAGTTTCACTGATATGGCTGAAAAATGATTTTCCACCTAACTGTCAGAAATATTTGAAGGACAGCCTTTCTACATGAAGGTTGCAAGCCAGCCAGCATCCTTCTGTTGCATAAGACAAAAGAGGCTGCTTGCCCTCCTTCCAGCTTGGATTTGTGCTGCTACTTGCATAGTACCTGCATACCTGTCCTGATCTTTCTCCTCTGGATATATTTGTGCTTTGGCAAAGCTTACCTGAGTCCTAAACGCCTACCCTGGGTGCCCGCATTACAGCTTGATTCACACATTTAAAACTAGGGAGCTATTCCCACATCAAAAACCACCCAGGGCAATCATTGCAGAATATAACTGGTATGCCATTAACACCTATATCCTCCTCTAACAGTGTGCAATCTCCTCTAATTCTGCCCACACAATCTACGTGGTGACTGCTAAGATCTGGCGCGTGCTAGAGCAAAGCCAGGTACACGCGGCCCCGGTGAGGCGTGGGGGCTACGCACCCTTCCTCTCGGCCTGCATTTCCTGCACATCCTCCTGCAGCTCCAGGCTGGCTTTGCAGAAGACGCTGCTGCTCCCGTGACTCATCTGAGCTGCCAGGAAGGGGCACTTGGTAGCAGAGCTCGGGGGACCGGCGGCAGTGGTGGGTGCCTGCGATCCGCTTGTCTTCGGCTCGGCTGCGTCTTTGGTGCTTTTGGCCTCTGGGGTAGGGATGGAGAAAATAGGTTGGTTGTCACTGACAGAGTTGCTTATGCTTTTGTGTCTATTTCCTGAGCGATCTGGCATGAAACAGGGCTGTTTCACTGAGCACCTGCTTTATTTATACAGCCTGAAATTCCAGCCAGCCCCCAGGGATGTGGGTTTAAGATTCTGGCGCATCCGTGTGTCCTTTGAAGGGGAAACGCTCCGACCCGTGTGTTTGGGGGGGGCACCCTGTTTTGAGGCGTTTCCAGCCCTTTCCCCACTGCTGCTCTCCCATCCCTCACCCCAGACCGCAGCCTCCCGCCCGGGGAAGGTCCCCCCGGACCCGCCTCGCGCCGGGGCTCACCGCAGGGGGCGGCGGGGGTCTCCTCGGCCTGCTGGCGGCGGGCGGCCGAGGTGGCGAGGGTGCGCGGCGCTACCGCCTCCATCATGCGCGGGCAGTGCTGGGCGTAGAGCAGCAGCGAGGGCCCGGCCTTCTGCAGGAAGGCCTGGGGCACGCGGGCCAGGAAGGGGCAGCTCCGCACCACCGCCTCCATCGCGGTTCTCCGGTCCGATCCGATCCGACGCGCTCCGGTCCTGCCCGCTCCGCTCCTCCCCGCGGACGTGGCGTCAGCGGCCGCTCGCCCCACAGTGCAGCACCGCGCGGCGCCCGCTCCTTTTATAGCCGCGGCGGGCTCTGCGCACGCGCGCTGCGGCGCCGCCGCCCCCGCGGCTCCCCCGGCCCGTCCGCCCCGCGCGGGGCCGTCGCCGCGTCCCCTCGGGCCGTGCGGGTTTTCCAGAAGGATCCGCGCCAGGGATCCGCCTTTCCGTGAGGAAAAGGAGCCTGGCCCGGAGCCGGGGAACACGCAGCGCCGCCCGCGGGGCTCCTGACCCGCACCCGGGTCATTCAGCATCCCCCCTGCCCACCTCAGAGAGGCCGGCGGGTTTATCTGTATCTGCTTGCAGGGATTTTATGTGTTTCCCTCTCTTCGCTTGGCTTCGTGCTTCGTGGTGGCAGGTGAGAACTCTCCTGACCCTGGCTGCCTCAGTGGTGCCACTTGTGGAAGCGCTCCTAGGCTGGCAAGAACTGAAACATGGAAGAAATCAGGAGAGGAAAGGCACTGTGAAAACAATGATTTCACCCCAAACGGCCTCCAAACAGACTGCAGCCTCCCTTGTCCCTACACCCCAGCAAGAACCAGCTTTTAGGCAGTGTAAAAGACAGCAGAGCTGCGCTCAGAGCAGCTGCAGGTTTCCTGGTGCTCGCTCAGGCTTCGTGTCTGCCCATGGCCAAGGTGCTGGGGCTGGTGGGCACCAGGTCTCCATGGGCCAACGAGGTGTCTGCTCTGTGCGACCTGGCGCTGCCGACCCTCCTGTTGGAGGCACAAGGAAGGCACTGGTCAGTATTTACATGCCGCAGAGGAGTTAGGTGCGGATTAAGTTGTATGAGGGCAGGGGAAGGACCAGTAGAATAGTAACCTTCATCAGCTACTCACAAACATAAACTTCACGGCCTCAATAAGCAGCCCATGAGGAAGTCGAGCTCTTCCAGAGCTAAACAACCGCTGTCAGCTCTGGGGTGTCCCCACGCTTCAAGTGAGGAGTGGAGGGGAGCCTTCCTCTCGCTTGTTAGGAATTTAAAATAGCATTAATTAATGTCCTAATGCACAAAACATTTTGACTCATTACTTCAGCAACATTATCTAGAAGTTACCATTAAGTTACAATCTTTTTTTTTTTTTTTTACCTGATATCATTAAACTGTGTTTGTGCCAGTTCTATTTGGTTCTATAAATAAATGATTAAGCCAAGTCTATGGGATTTGATCCAAGCCTGTACAATGGTTGTGATACCAGTTGTGGTCACTTGGTAATACCATGACAGTAGCTTATAGTTGTTGGCTAAGTTTGTTCATGAAGAGAGCTATTTTTTTCATAACTGACTTTCAGTTGGTGTCACACACCTCGAGTGTTTGTATCTTGCAAAATGTAGTAGTGATTAAACTATCAATGAAGTTTAAAGGTACCTGATCTGTTTTGGTTGGAGGCTCCCTCACAAGCACACTCGACTGTCTGCCCTTGCACTGTTGGAAGTGCAAGGGCAGACAGTTGCATTAAAAATTGAGGAAACTGATTATTAAATGTTACTGTGCAGATACAAGATGAATTTCATCAGAGCACAGAGCTATGTTTCTGTACATGGAATCATTTCCATGTTTTTTGGATTAATCCCAGTTTTGAACATCAGAAACTGAGTCTGATATGCTGGATTTACAGCACATTGGTGGTATTTTCCTCCTTTTCTCATACTACTTACTCTGCCACCATGCTCCTCAATTCCAGAGGGATGGAAGAAGTATTTTACGAAGAGCAAGGTGTTGTGCAAGTCCCCTGGCAGAGCAGCAAAGTTCACCTGTATGGACACCTGCCACAGCAGCTCCAACTCCACTGAAATCTGATAATGCTGCTTTATCCTAATAATCTTAGAAGCAGCATCTTATTATGTTGCAAGGCTGGGGGTGAAGTGCAGTAGTCTGCTCTCTTGCTGGAATATGGAAACTTGTGCTCTTAGGTAGAAAAAAGCCCATGTAAAGTCTGTAAATGAGCTTGAAGAGCATCTGCTTGTTACCCAAAGAACTCGGTTGGGAGCTGAGGCCAAGTGACCTTGACTGAGATACTGAGATCTCCAAGTGGTGCCAAACTCTTAGCTCTCCCGTCAAACTTTCTTAAAATCTGTGATATTAATCAGATGCCATAACACTGTTCTGGAGCTTGTTTCTGGTGATTTATTTAGCCTTGTATGTGACAAGTTGTGCAGAGCTAAATAGCAATGAAATGACATAAACTTGACCTGTATCTTGGGGAACTGCCCAAGGAGAGTGTTACTGTGAGCGCACAGAGATGTCTGTAAGCTCTAGGATGAACAAAATGGTGAAAAAAATAGTGGTAAAATTAGGGGGGAAAGGTGTGTTTACTGCTCTGTCAGTTCACTCTAGGGAATTTTAGATATTGAAGTAAATGCTACTAAATGTCTCACTGATTAAAGTTTTGTAAGGTTTTGGTGGATTAAATAAATAGTGTGTAAAGATTTTTAACTGTGGAGGTGTATTGCCCTCATCAAACAGGGCTGAGGGGAAATCAGCTGGAATGCCATGAGATGCTGATTGCTCCATGCTGGGAAGAGGCTTTCAGACCCACATGCGATGGTACCTTAATAGCCACGTGGGGAGCAGGAAACTCATTCTAAATGAGGGAAAACCCTGGTGTCTGCAGCCTGGTGGGAGGTGGATGGCAGGCCTGGGAGAAGCAAGTTGCTGCCTGTGAATAGATAAAGCACAGAGTGGCTTGTACCAAAGGAGGAAAATGATTTAAGCTGAGCGGATGACATTGCTGTGGGGAGAAACCCAGCTTACTCAGCTGGCCAGGAGGAAGCTGAGCTTGGAATTGGAGTGGTTCCTGGCTGTAACTGCTTGGGAACAGCCTTTGGGTGAGAGTCACTGGGACTGAATCCCAGATGGCTTTTTGCAGCGGGAGTTTGATCTGCCCGAGAAGCTCTGGGATGGAGCAGCAGGGGAAGAGCTCAGTTTAGCCAGAGGGTCTCTGCTGCTGTTAATTTTCCAAAGCCCATTCTATGTCGGTGATTTGTCCCTTTGGTTGCTAAATAAGTTACAAGAGGGGAAAAATGTTAAATTCCAGCAATCTGGGAGGTAGATGAGAGGCAGTAGAAAATGCTTCTGTCATTGAAATCTAAAGAGAGGGAAAAGAAAATCCCCTACCACAAGGTTAAGTTGGTTTCTGCAGATGTCCAAGAAAAGTTGATGCAGAGAATGTTTTTTTAACCCTGTTACCAGTTTACCATACAGGCTGAGATGGAAATTACCATAACGCCTTCCTGCCATCCCTCTTCTCTCTAATGAGCTTTCCTAATATTCCTAGGAACTTGACTATCAGTTTGTAACTGTAACCCAGTCTCACATCCGTCAGCAATTAGCAATTTAGTTATTCTGTTGGAATCTGAGTGGATTTTGTGATCTTTAAAGAAGCTTTTAGATTCTACAGGAGAAAAGCAAAAGTCAAAGCCCCTCTGCACCCAGGTTATCCAAAGGAAACCATACAACGTACCATTAACAAAGCTTAACTCTTCTTGCCCCCTTCTCAAGTTGAAGCTGCACACATTCTTGTTTCTTTTTACTTGTTCAGTGCAACAAAAGGGCAAGGTGGAAAAACAACCCTCTTTCCCGCCTCCACATATCACTATCCAAGTGGAGTTCAGAATTTTCCAAAGGAATGGATGTGATCCTGACATCTGGATTTAATCCAGACTCAAATTCCAGGCTTGCATCTAAGAATTTCCACTTCCAGTGCTGAGACTAGCATTTCTTAGAAAGCTATTTGCCTTTTAAGGCAAAATTCTAGGGTTGCAATGTAGGCAGCACAGTAAAATCCTCTCCCACAGTGAGTTTCTTTCTCATTTGGTTTGAGTTCTCTCCATGTCTTCCTTGGGTGACAGAAGGGGAAGCTCCTTTCTGTGACCGGAATCTCCCAAGGATTCCAGCAGGCAGGAGGACATGCCACACACTGAACTGTGCAATACTTGGGGAGTAAGCGAGCAGCAAACCCAATTTTGAGACAGCGCATGGGTGGGCTCCTTACCTGGGGTCCTGCAAGCACATGCCACATGGCTTTGCTCCCTGGCGCAGGGTGGGTATTTAGAAATCCCTGGGCTGCTTGTTGGCCCTCACAGGTGTCTTGGGTCAAGCTTCTCGGCTGCCCCGTGAGTGCCGGGTGCTGTGGTGAGTGCAGAGGGCTCCAGCAGGGCCCATGGGAGCAGTGTGAGTCACACACAGGTGCAACGGGAGAGGCTGTTGCCAGCCTCATGCAGACACCCTGCCCTTCTCCTGGAGGGCACTACTCCCACGGCAGCTTTGGGCCCATCTGATTAGCACATCCAGCCGTGGCTTATCTCAATTGCAGGGGGAGTATCTCCTTGCCTTTCCTGGAGTTGCCTCAGAGTTGGGAATTGCATGGCAGTTGCTTTCTCATTTGGCATCCTCAAGTTTGTCCTGCTGTACATCGCAGGAATCAGGGCAAGAGTTCTTCCAGCTAATGTTAGTCTTGCTTTGCGTGCAGGATTTGCAATCGCACCCTTATTTGTTCTTCTCTTGCATTCCTTTCTTCCTTTTCTTAGAAGAGACCGAGAGGTTCCAACCAGAGTATTTTGTTAGGATTACTGAGCGCTTCAACCTGTCATTCTTCTTGCATTTTTCGGTCTTCCTTTTTCCTTGTCACCTTCTTAGGCAGAAATGCCACCTTCCCTGTCCAGCTGAAGGGCTTGCACTCTGTGTAGTTAGCAGAGAAGAAGTTTTTGTTTCCAGAGTATGAATCTGAGTATTGCTTGTATAAGGCAGTAGGAGGGTAGGGAAGGACCTAGGTCCTAGATTAAGCTCTCTAAGTGGAGTGCCTTACAAGGCAGTGGCATTTTCAAGTTCTCTCATTCCTCTCTGGTCACTGCCCTGGGCACAGTTTTACGGATAAGCTAAATTCTTCATACAAATTGGCATGGCTTGGTCAAACTGGAGATTCCCTGACCTGACCGGGTTTTCATCAGTGCTGTTTCGTGCAGAGATACACACTACTAGCTGGAGTAATACCAATAAGACTGCCTTTTCAGACAGGAAATAGGGATAAAGGAATTCTAGGAAGGCCCGATTGTTGCTGATGAGTTGGGCAGATGAAAATGATAGTGCTTAAAAAGGGCTCTCACCTCAAAAGCCTAAAGTAGGTACACTACAGCTATAAGCAAGGCGAGTTGTGGTCTTTTTCAGCAAAGACTAGTTCTTATGTATGGTATATTTTCTGTAGGTACCTGGCTCTTGTACAGCACTTGACGTAGCTTCCCTTGGAAGAGCTGGAAGGCTGAGCTACAGCCTCCCCAGTGCCTGCTCCCTTCCACTGTCACCCATTCCTGTCTCGGCCTTGCTCCCTCTGCCCGTGGGGCTCGCTGGGCTGTTCTGCTTTGGCTCGTGTTGCTTCACTTGGAGGCAGAAGACCTGTTTCTTCTCCTTGTGCTCCAGAGATTGCAGATAAAGTTAGAAGAGTGTGATAAGGTTATTAAAATGAGAAGCGTGGTGGCAATTGCAGCAAAGCGGCCAGTGCTTAAGTATGAAGGAAGGAAATTAGAATGTGTTATCTCCAGACCAGAGAAACTCTGCAACATAATCGGGTTTTGTGGAGTTCTCTCGTCCCAGTACACGACACAGCTTTGGCTCCTAGTTTGCCTTAGTGCTGAACTCTCAGATTCATGAAGGCTCTGCTGGCGCTTTTGCAACCCAGCCTGAGCGCCACGGAGCTCTGGGCTCTGCTCTGGAGGCCGCCTGGCGGTCTTGGGGCTGCGGTGACCCAGGAGGCAGCCTGTGCTCCACAGAGCTGGTTTGACCTGGTGGTTTTTCCTCTGCTTTGAAGGCTGTTCTAGTTGTTATCGGTTGTATTAGAGGCCCAGAGGAGCAAGTTTTTGAAGTTTTGGTCTCGAGCAACTTAGTTGAGCCAAGTTTTGGTGTGAGGAGGTGGGAGTGAACTGGAAACAGTTTAATGTGTTGCTTTTGTATCTCAAGGAGATGTCTGATAAAGGATGTGGAGTCTCTAGTGTCTTATTTAAGGAGACTTTCCACTTGGTATTGGGCAAGATTCCAGTATTTCCTCATGGAATTGTATATTGCTCCAGCCCTGGGTGAAGAAAAAGAAGCTGCTTCCCTGAAACCTCCTAGAGAGGGAAGTGAAAGTGTCACATAGCAAAGAGTTGGAGGGGACTGAAACAGCACAAATAAAAACATAGTACTTCTAAGTAATTCTCTTTACTTCCGTGTCTGATTTCTCATGCCAAACTGGTTGTAAGGAAAGACATGTGCTGCGGTTCTGTATTGTGCCCTGCTAGTTTTAGTGAGCTTTTTTACATGCACTAGAAAAATCTCATCTCCTCAGACCTGCAGGAAACTAGAAAGGAGGGAGAGGGGAAGCTGCTCCTTGTCTAACAAGCCAGCGAGCGGCTCCTCTGCAGGTGAGCAAGGAGGCTCTGGGCTCCTGGGGAACCTCTGCCTGTGCAGGGTGCTCCAAGCCACTTGGGTGGCTGTCTGAGAGAGGGGCAGCTTTGCACAGGCCTTGCTTGGGGCACTCTCAGTTGAGCGTGGACGCTGCATGTGTTGCTTTGGCGGGTGGTGAGCACTAGTGCTCTGCTAACACTCTCTGGATGCACCATTTTTGAACTGAAGTGCCCCATGTCCCAGCTAGCGCTCCTGTCCGTGCTGGCTCTTCGCTGATGGTGACTGCTCTTTAATTGCACAAGGTGAGAGAAGCAGGGCTTGGAAACACACTCAGTGTTATCTCAGCTCATCTCCCCTGGCCAGCGCGTGTTAAGCAGATCAAAAACTCGCAGCCACCAGCTGCAGATGCCAAACCCGCTAAGCTCTGGAGGCAAAGCAGATCACAAGCCCTTGGCCTCTTCTCCCGGGAGACAGCTCATGCCCAGCCAGGCTCTTCGCCCCGTGCTGCGGACAGACTCTGCTGCCCTGGTCAGGAGCCGGTCACTTTGCCAAACTGGCACGCAGCCTCTGGGAAGCTGAGCAGCAGGGCAATGCCCTGCTGTCTGCTGGCCCTGGTGCTCCTCGCTGTCCCTGCCACAAGCCCTGCATGCAAATTTAACCCCCTGGTCGGTGCTGCTGCCAGGTAGGGTCTTGCCCCAGCCCCACTGGCTCGTTAGCTCATTAAAGCTAATGCGAGTCCCAGGCCTGGGGCTGGCCTGGGACTCGGGTTAGCTTTAATGAGCTGCCTGCTTGATCACGTTTTCTGTGGCAGATGGGGTCTCTCCAGGATTAATTAAGGATCATAACTGTGACCTAGTTAGCAGGCTCATGGTATTGTTGCGGGAGCTCTGTGTCACCAGCCTGGCTGAGAGCCGCTTACCCTGGTGCACTCTGCTTGCTCACCTGGTGCTGCGTCCATGCAGGATCATGTTGCATCCCTTTCCCTGATAGCTTCTTGCCCTAGCCCTGAGGAGGTGCCTCTGCAGGGTGCCCTCCTGTGGGGCTAAATGTGCCTCCATCTGTCTTGGCACTGTCCCTCGTTGGGAACAATAGGTGGAGATGGAAGATCAGATGTGGGATTAGAGAGGGTGGTGCTGGAAACATCCGGAGATGGTCCATTTTCACACTAGACACCTTGGGCTAAAGTGTCGCTGAAGGGACATGCAGTGGTGTCCTCTAAGGGCTACCCAACTCCTTGGGATTTCCAGTTGGTGGTTCATTGCATCGAGCCCGTAGGAAGGCTTCCTGCAATGGAGCAGAAATGACTTGGGAGGTAAATGAAGGTGAAACTCTTCTAACCCTGCTTCCCCGTGCTGGATTCTCAGCTAGGGCATTCCTGTTCCAGCCAGGAGCAACCAGGGGTCTCATTGTGGTGCTCTGCAGACCACAGCCATTTTCTGCTGCAGTTAGGTGGCACCAAGGGGACCGTGGTGTCCCCCTCACGGCTCCTTCGTGCTCCTTTCTCTTGCTTTGCAGCTTGCTCGGTGGGAATTTGCCCCGCACGACCGCCTGAACGCGGGGCTGGTGGCTGCTGGCTCGCAGCCTCGTGCCTGAGGGCTGCACGTAGCACTTGACCTGTGCTGTGAGGAGCACTTGTGTTCCTGAAGCTCTCCATGGTCCCTGCTCCTCACAGCTCCTCCTTAACAAGTCTGAGGTCCCGCTCAGGGTCCCTAGTGGGATTCCGCTGGTTTCTAATAGGAAGCACTGGGCTGCAGAGCGCGGAGGCGGCTGTTGGACAGGCCCCCTTGGAAGCAGGAGCACATGTGGTGCGGCGGCTGCCTGGCTTTTCTTTCTTGCCTCTGCAAACACCTCCTGTGTTCCAGTGACCTGTTTATTATGTAGGTCACTGCCAGCTGGAAGGAGAAAAACAATTTCAAAAGCAGGTGAAATCTAATAGGGCTCCTCTAGTCAGCAGCATTTTCTGGATGAGGGCGGGAGGTTCCCTGGGGGGAGGTGGGAGGCAGCCCACCCTTCCCTACATCCTGGACAGAGCTGTTGCCAGGAAAGCAGGATGGCTCTCTGGGAGCTGGTGAGCCCTGTGGCATGGGGCTAGTGCAGGAAGGAGCAAGCAGGACTCGGCTCTTGCTGTTAGTGCCCGAGTTTTTGTCCTTCTGCATCTCAGGTTGGTTCGTGATTGATGTTGCCCGCTGGAGACCTGTGCTGTGCATGATGGAGGAGTTGTCCCTGCTGGGAGACAGGCCTGGGTGGTCAGAGGTGACAGGGGGGACACAGATCAAGGAAATGTGTCTGGATGCCAATAGTGAAACTGGGACCTGAACCAAAATCCATCCGAGTGCTGTGTCGGTGCTGTTACCCAGGGCTACTCTGTTCCCTTTGACACAGCTGAGCTGGCACCTTGCGATACCCACCAAGAAAAGCAAGCCCTTGGGGTAAACCCTGTCTGTAACCTAAGCAAGGACAAACTGCTGCTGCTAAATCGGGTCTACTTCTTGTTTTGGGAAAGAAAGCCAGTCTCTTTCTGAAAGACTGCTGATGCCTCTCCTCTATTTAAGTCTTTAAGTTGGAGTTCTGTGGCTCCCAAGGCATTGTGTGTTGCTTGTAATGTTTATTAGCTGCCTCTCAAGGGCAGGCAGTCCTCCTTGTCTTATCATGCCACAGTTAGAGAGTGAAGGCCACCCTTTGAGTTGGTGTAGGAAGTCATAAACCCAAGTGAACTTGCCTGAACTGCCTAATATGTTTTCCCTTGAGGCAAAAGGACAGTTCCCGTGCCTTGTATGCCCACACGGAAGAGGGCATTAGGAAGCAGGCAAGCATGCATCCTGCTTGAGCACTGCGCCCTGCAATCTGCCTTGCTGGGAAGTCTTACCCAAAGCTAGAGTGAGGAAGAGGTGCTGACACGTCAACAAGACGGAGCATCTAACACAGGTTATTAAGTGGGAAGCAAGGCTGTGCTGCCATGAATGGTGATGACTCCGAGGCTTAGAACAGTCCCAAGGTGTTGGAAGCCGGGTTGAGACCTATGTGCAAAGCAAGTCAGGGTCCTTGCACGTCATGAAGCATCAGCAACTGCTTTGTGCGGGACACGAGGCCCCACAACACTTGGACTTGACTCCTTGCAATGGAGGCACTAGCAAAGGTCTGCGTAGCCTGGGGCTCCACATGGCTTTCTGTTGCGAGAGCAGATTGCTCATTTGCTCAACTTTGGTTAGCTCATTTCAAGATAAGTCCTGAGAGCTGTTTGATGTAGATTTTCATCCAAACCACAGGGCAACAGTTTAACAGTTACTATAGCCTCCAATGTTGCTGGACCGCTGTGGTCCTGGAGAAGCTGTGTTGAAGCACAGAGGGTCTTCCTGGTGTAAACACTAGTGTTGCTCTTGAATGTAGATCTGGGCTGGTAAGAAGTAGCCCTCCCACCACTTACTTGACTTGCAAGCAGAAGTTGTCCTGGTAGTGAAAGAACCTTTATTTGAATCCATCTTGGAGGAGGGTGCTTAGGTACTTGCAAGGTACCTTTTGGGGAATAATTAACTAAAACACCTGGGAGGAGGGAGGCAGTAGGGCCAGTGCCAGGGTGAACATTGCAGCTCTCCTGTGCCAAGGAAGAGAAGTGTCCACTGCAGTGACAGGACAGTGACACTGATGCCTCGAACCCCCTGAGCTCCCATGCCCTGTCCCTTGCTGTAAGCCCTGTCCCAAGGTTACCGCAGCCCTGAGCAGATCATCTTTCCTCCCTTGCTGAAAACTTGATTTCATGCCAGTTACTTTGAAAGAAGTAGGATAGTTCATGTTACCAGGGTATGTTTGGTATCCTGCTTTGGATATTAATCTCCTGGAGGGTTGTTTGCTGATTGCTGCTGAAGCTCCATTGTAACTCACTCCAAGCAAGAGATGCATTTACATAAAACACAACTGTGACTTGCAGGTGGGTCACTGAGTTCTGCCTGTGGGTTTAACCTTGCTTTGTATTGACTAGTCTGCCCTTGTGTGTGCTTGAAGAGCTGCAGAGGAAAATCCAGGCTCAAATCCAGGCTCTTCAGGGCCTTTTGTGCTGTAGCTAGTGGGTGACTGGGACCCCTGGCCTTTAGTGCCAAGGTCTGCTCATCACCAAGCAGTTTCTGTGGCTGTTTCACAGCCCTCTAGAATGACTGAGGTTGGAAGGCACCTCTGGAGGCCATCTAGTCCAAATGCTCTGCTCAAGCAAGGTGACCAAGAGCATTTGGCCCAGGACCCTTAACCATCTTGATAGCCCTTAGCTTGTGTTAATGTTTCCGCCTCTCCTGTGCTGACACTCTCCATAGAAGCATGTGGCTATGCGCCATTTGCCAGTGTGTCCTTGTGCGGTCTCCTTGGCCTTAGAAACAGTGATGGAAATGCCAGAACCAGATGTCCAGCACAGGATGTATCCCAAGGCCCCGCTGGGCAGGCTCGGAGCCCTCTCTTGTCCTGCAGTGCTGCTTTTGGAGTGGCTCAGCTCTAGGAACACCATGCAGCCCTTCAGTCTACTGCTCTTGTGCTGGAGCAGCCCTGCAGAGCAGCTGCACAGGGGCTGATGTGGCTTTGTAGCTGGCTGACATTTCACATGGGGACAAGAAAATAGAGCAGTGTCACAGCATGAATCAGCAGCCCATTTACACAGAGCTCCTGCTGCTCCTGCGGTGCCAGGCAGCCCAGCAGCGCGATGGGCTGTGGGGATAAAGAGCTGACTTTGCTCCTGTGACAGGAGGGTTTATCTGGGCATTTGTGGCTAGTTAGTCTTGACAGGAGAAGAACAAGGCTCCAGATTTGGACCGAAATCTTTCACTGCTGTTTGGTATTCAGAGCTGGAACATGGTTGTTTGAGCTGTTTGGGGTGGAGGTCTCTGGGAAGGCAGGAGACAAGGATGTGCGTGTGCTGCACTGAGCGATTTCTGATCTGTGTTTAAAACCTGGTATTGCAATCCTTTGGGGTTTGAAGGGATTTTTG
>JAUBNY010000109.1:589537-619289 GCA_032275445.1 Crypturellus soui | reverse complement strand
TGTGCAGGGGGGTTGGACTAGATGACCTCTAGAGGTCCCTTCCAACCTTAGGCATTCTATGATTCTATTCTATGATTCTATGATCTCTTTTCAATACAGCATTTGATACCTTGATATTGCACAGGTGCTGCAGAACCTGGTAGGGAGCTATCATAGAGCCTCACTCTCTGCATCCTTGGCTATTTATTCCCAGCAGAGCAATTGGACTCTTGTTTGTGTTCGAGCACACACAACTATTGCCCGACTTGGTCCAGTTGTACCTTGCAACATCCACTGCTTCCTTCTCGTGTGCTGCTTCTTGGGCACTTGGTTCAGGGTTGAAAATGTATTAAATGAGATATGTATTGTGAAACGTGTGCTCCTGCTTAGCCACCACTTCAGCAAAAGAGCAGACAAGACTGTTTAAAGTCTCTCAGAATTGTTTATTTTAGCACAAGGCTTCTTCTAAGTGCAAGGTCTGGGCTATACGGAGATGGTCACGGACACATTAGTTCTGGCATCTCTTCTGTAAAGCTACTGCTAAGAGAAAAGCAGATTTAAACCTGACAACTGACATAAGTCTACACAGATTGTTAGCCTGTTGCTTAAGCAGTGACAGAACAAGGAGAAGGCTGAAGCTGTAAAATTGAGTTTGTTCTTTTTGTGCTAGTGCCATGAATATTGCAAGGCGAAGTATCTTAAACATGGGAAACAGTAACTCAGTGCTGGCAAGCTGAGAATGCTAATTGCAGGCCATTTACCTGGCAGTTAAGAGCTTTTCAAATTTTGCCTTTAGACTGCTGATGTAAAAAGAGGAGCACCTTGTAAAGCTGTAATAAATAAGGCTTCATTTGCTAACTCATCCCTTCCATTTATTTGCAGGGACCAGCCACCTGTGTAGCATTCTCAAGAACTGGAGACTTCTTTGCTTCTGGGGGCTCTGATGAGCAGGTAGGTGGCTGGATTAACTGGATAATTATGTACCCTGTTCTCACTATTGTCTCTTAATACCTGTGCTGGTGAACCTGCACATTGTGCTGCTTTTAACAAAAGAACAATTGTTTAAAAATGATGAGAGAGAAGAATCTGCTCCTGGCTGCTGCTGGGCACCAGGCTAGGCTGGTGTAAAAATGGCTGTGTTGAATCAGCCTGGAGATCCGTGGAGCCCAGGATTGTCTCTGGCATCTACCACTGTCTAATTAGGAGGAAAAAGTGTAAGGATTCACATTTACTTGTAGAAGTTCCTGGTTTTTATACTCTTGTTGTCAGTGAAAGGGAAGCAAAAACATACCGGCTTGTGTCTGTGCCATCCTGAAGTGCCTTGCTGTGCTCTTCATAGCTGGTGACAGTTTTATGAGCTGTTAGTTTTTAATTCCTTTTTATAGAAAGGAATTTATGCTAAGAAGGATGGTATAACTTGCCGTACTGTCTCTTCAAGACCACTTTTCATTCAGGCTTTTAAAACAAGAGTGAGAAAGAAAGAATCATCTTGATTTTTTTTTTTTGTCTTGTAAAATTATATTGGGGTAACTTTATTAAGATTTGCTCTTGAAATGCTTACCTAACACAGGAAATAAATGTGAATTTTGCTGCTGTTTCATTCCCCTTCAAGAACTGTGGTGGTACTGGAAGTTGCATTTATATAGCAATTTGCTGTTATTTCTTTCCTATAGGAAAAAGAATTGGTTTGGAATACTGAATTTTATACCCAGCTCTGATAGCCCAAAAGCTGACTTGAATTTGTAGCATAGGAGGATGTTAGCCTTCTTTTCTCCCTTGTATAAAAGGCATTCCTTTAAAAAGCTTTTATTTTATCTGATCCTTCTTTTTCTTTCTATGAGTTGGGATTCCCTTATGTAAGGCAATGTTCATTGCAAATAAGATTGACACTTCCCCTTAAAATGCCTCCTTGGGATTCCCTTATGTAAAGCAATGTTCATTGCAAATAAGATTGACACTTCCCCTTAAAATGCCTCCTGCTACTGTTAAAATGAGACAGCGAATGGTCAAGCTTCTCCCAGAAGCGTCCTTTGTAAAGGTTGGTTTATGGTATTGGACCATGTACAAACTTATCTGGAAGCCTCTTCCATTACAGCTGCCAGCTGCAGACCTCTTGGGAAGCGTATGTTGGGAACACTGGCTGCGATTTTTGTGTCCTTAATTTTCCTGAAGGAATTGCCTCACTCCTGTTGGGTTTGTATCTGAAAAGGCAGCTAGTGTTCCCTTTCAGACACAGAGAAAAAAAGAAGTTAATGTACAATTTAAGTATGTAATCAGAACAGCATTAGTCTTATATTATTATTATTATATATTAGTCTTATATGTCACCGTGAAGACATGATCTATATGGTAAAAAGGCATCGTCTTCTGCTCCCCAGTGGAATGGCTAAAATGCAAATACAGAAGAAAAATTCCTGTACATGTCACAGAAGGAAAGAGGGAAGATCTGCTATCTATCTCAAGCAGATAAATGTTGATGTTTCTTACAACTAAAACTTCTCAGATTCATAAATCTCTTTCAGGCTTAAGAAACATTTGATACATGCACTTTATTTTATTTAGTTAGTTAGTTTTAGTTTTTCTTGGCCAAGGATTTGCTCTTGGTATGTTGAAATGGTTAATATAGTAGAGGAGTCCTGATTCTGTCTCCACATCTCTTCTAAGATAGAAATTCTAAATGCAGATTCCATTGCATTGTGCAGAGAAGGTGCCTATTAGTAGGATTTACTTTTGGTAGCTAGTTGACAAAATAGCTGAAGATCTCCAGTACAAGTTTCAAAGTATTAATCTCTGCTTTCTCTGAGAAGGAATCTCTTGGAGAAGAAAAACAAGCAGTAGCTGTTTGGTGTGTGACTCATAAGTGCTATAATGTAGAACATTGTATTTTAATATACTTGTGGCTTAATGATATATTCCTCATGTGGCTTTGAAGCTCTGTAGGTAGCTTTAGTGCTGTGACACTCCTGACCAAAGGAATGTTGGAAGGGGTCATTTACCCGCTGAGAACTTAGTTGTGCTACATCTGTGTTCAGCAACGTGTTTACAAGTAACGACCTTTAGTTCCTGAGCTAGAACTTCTTGCCCTGAAAGGTTGTGACGTCTCCATATTTGAACAAATTCAAAAGCTGTCTAGACAGTCCTGGGCGACCTGCTCTAGGTGGCTGACCCTGCTTTAGCGGGGGATTGGACTAGATGATATCCAGAGGTCTCCTCCAACCCTTGACAGGCTGTTGTGTGCTGTTCCTGTCTCTGATATGGTGTCAATATTGAATTTTAAAGGTAGTCTCAAAGCTTTGATCCACCGAATTTAGCAGCTTTTCTTTCTTCTATAGGTGATGGTATGGAAGACCAATTTTGATGCAGCAGATTATGGTGATGTGCTGAAAACACAGAAATCTGGCACTAGTGTGGATGGAACCCAGTGCACTCAGGTAGGGCAGCATAACTTCAGTGGTGCTCACACTTCAACTTCCACATCTTGTTTTCTGCTACAGTAGTGCAAGGATTTACCTAATCAGAGTTCCTCTACTGGAAGCTCTCTGTAAAGTACAAAATGTGATTATTTCAGGCAATCAAACTATAGACATCTTGTTCTTTGGTATTGATTTGAGTTGTAAGAAATCCATTACTAATGAATGTCTTATTGTTTCTGTTTTTCTATAGGTAAGTATAATTAAAGAAAAGTGTGTGTAATATGGCAGAAAAAGGAGAAAACATAAATAGCATATATAGTGCATATATATATATATGTATACACACACACACACACACACACATTTTTCACTGCGTTGAACAATTTATTGTAAGCTTGGACAATATTATATATGGGGAAGCCCAGACATTAGTAACCACTGAAGTCAATTTTGAAATAAATTATTTATGCTGCTGCCAGTCTTGAAAATAGATTTTGTTCAAAATATTTTTTCATTAATGTGTAATAGAGATTAAACATCTATGCTGAGGCTAAAGGTAAGTTAGAAGTAGGTGGCATAGGGTACTACAGCTTTGTTTCAACATATGTAGTGGTACAGAAGTAGTATTGATGTGGGACATGATGATTATTACAACAGTTTAATAGTTGAAGATTAATGACTTTCTCAGTTAAAATTTTTGCACATAGGGATGCTTTGTTAATTTTTTGAATCTTGTCATATCACTCTTTGGACTTTTGAAATGTTTGCGTCTACCTGTAGGGTTCTGGAATATGTTGTTACCAGCAACCGTGTTTTGACACACCTGTTTAAATGAATGGTAAGCTAAAAATGAGATTGTGAGCTAGTAGGTTTATTCATCTGTGCATAAAGCATTACCTTAATTGAAAGGTAAGCTTCTCTGTGACATCTGTTGCTCTGTGATAGTATCCATAATCTTATCAGCTTAAGTCTTTACTGGACTGCCAGAATATGTTCTCTCTCAAATATAGTAGTGATTTTACTTTAATGGGACTTTCAGTCGGTAGACATGCAGGAATAGCCCTAGTATTTTGTTAACAGAAAAGATTCTAGCCTAACTTGTTGCTCTGTAAAGTTGCTGCCTCACAGTGTGGAGTGCTGTGTCAAGAGAAGCCATGAAAACAGAGAATGCAGGTGCTGGGTGAGGAGGAGAGGGAAATTAGAAAGCAATCCTAAAAATAGGAAAAAGGGAAAAGTCTCTACTGGTCCTTGGCTAGCTTTGGCTAAAAGACTTTCCTTTCCCTCTTCTGTATCCTAATCTTAAATTTTTGCAGGCCATGAATCCAGTGACATTTTTGTTTCTTAGTCCACTGAGCTGGTCTAACTTTGAAATCTCTCTGCTTTAATTTCAGATATTCTGCATAGTATAATTCTGGGCTGAAATGTAGCAGAGACAGAGAAAGCCTTTGTGGAAGAAATGCCATTTTCAGTAGGTAGTATTCCTAGCAATAGCATAAGTAGTGTTGACAAGATAGCCTCTAGTACAATATTATAATAAGATTATCCAATCTGTACAGCAGTTGTTATCAGAACATTTTATTCAATAGTAATTTAAAGAAAGGAAAGAAATGCCTTCTATTATAAAATTTAGCTAATTTTAGCAGGGGGCAAGAAGTGTATTGAAGATAACTTTTGAATAAAACTCTTGAATAATGACTTCCCCACCCACACATCTGTCCTTCTCAAACAGCTGCATTCCCCTGTGGAAAACAGCTTCCTTGGCAAGTGTCCTGTGGCTGCTGATGGGACCAACTGTGTGTATTTGTGTCCTGCAGAGAAGCTAGTCCGTGTCAGGTGTCCCTGATTGATGAGGATTTGCTCTACTTGTGCTTTGAGCCCATGGGAAACTGAAAAGTGCAAGTTCCAAGGAACGGAGTCAGTTGGGTTGGGCCCAATGCTGTGTTTTTACAGAGGGCAGAGTGAATCCGTGTTGGAGCATGCTGAAGAGGCCTACATAGATCTGGGGACCTAAATTACTTCAAAGCAGGGTTTAAACTGACATCCAAATGCCACCTTGGGCTTAGGCACAGCATGGGAGCTGCTCTTCCCCATAGTGCCTAAATAAGGCTTGTGGGGAAAGTTCTTGTTTTACACCCAACTTCTGGAAGATTCAGCTGACAGGGATAGTTGATGGGCTTCTTCCTTTGTGTTTGTTGTTGGAGCAAAAGTGATATTACACTTTGTGAACAGTACAAATGATGCTTCCAATAGATCTTCCAATTTAGCTATGAGCACGAATGGAGACCTATAAATCAAACCTGTCTTCAACAGTAAAATTGCCCCTGGCTAAATAGCAGTGGTGGAGCTGGCAATAACAGAAAGGAAGCTCTGCAGGTGGTAGCTGGTACAACTAAAACGCATCACCTGTTGATGCAGTTCAACAGTGTGATCTCTTCTGTGTAGTTGCTCTTGCCTTTTGTGGTTAGGAACATTATTGTTTTGCCTTGGAACTGTAGTGCAGCTCTGTGCCTCTATAAAGAAGCAGAGTTTTAATTCATATTCCTTGTGCTACACAGTGTGATCTGTGCTGTCATAATCAAGATAATGTTAATTTGGGGGAGGTATCAGCCACACTGTGGCTGTCTGCTGCAAGAACGATCATCAAGCATGCAAAAGCAGGGCCTATTAGGGCTAATGAGAACCTGGAAATGCAAAGTAAGATGGTCCTCCTTATATTTAAGTTGATTAAGAATGCAATGCTCCAATTAAACTATTTTAATATAGAATTACAAGAGGAAGATACAGAATAAACAGTGTAGTCTAAGAGCTTGCATTGAATCGCAGTGATTAAGTTTCACAATGAAGAACATTTCACATAAATTCTGAAAATAGCTCTGAAAAGGCTTGGCTTCTTATTTTAAGGAATGTGCCTATATATCAGACACAGAAACTTTGACTCCATAATAAAGTGTCAATTTATGGCATTTTTTTCTTTGAAGTAAAATTCTTTGGATTTTGTCTTTAAAAATGTGTTGTTCTAGACTTCTTTTAACAAGCACTGTCACTATTACAACCTACTGCAAGACTTACTTCTCTGTATAGCCCTCTTCAGAAGGAGTTTATTTTGTTTTGAGCAAAATCTTTGTTTTAAAAAGTGAAATACTTATGCAGGGGGGATTTGGGTAGCTGAGGTCAGTGTTTTCCCCAGCTTCCCTCCCATCAAAATCAGACTTCAAACTGTAAATCTGTGGTTTTGGATTTATACTCAGGTCACCCTTTCCCTCAGTGGAAAGGGAAGAAACTGCTTCATCTCTTCCTCCCTTGCCGTGGTGCTGTGCCAAGACTCTGCTGCTTAAATAAGACTGAGATTTTGCAGGCATCCTTTTAAATGTATCGGACTTGTTTGCAGCAATAGGTATGAGCTTTAAAGTTACTCTGTAAATCTGAGGTTTGGGAGATCCGTTAGTCCCTCTATGTGGCAGATCTCCTTCCAAAGCAGCATGCAAGTGAAAGAGAACATGTTGATGAGCAGGAATTAGTCATGACTGTGATTGGTATAGTTAGATGTAGACAGGAAAGTGATAAGGAATGCTAAAGCTGCCAAATGTAAATTTAAGATATATCTTAGTGTAGTTGCCAGAACTCAGTGATTTTGAACACCAGGTCAGAATTATGGTGGTTCAGAAATAAATGCTGTCTTATGTTGCTTGGGAAGCCCAAGATGAGGAGCAGGCCCCACTGTGTACAGGTCCCTGAAGCTCATAGAAAGTGATGAAGTCTTGCAGTCCTGTGTCTTGATCCTCTTAGCGTTTAGGTATTGGCTTTGATTTAATCAGAATACATTCACGTGTTAAGCTGAAATATTGAGATATGAAGACTACTAAAAAAATCAGGATATAAGGTATAGATCTTGTGATTTCATATATATGTAGTAATACATACAGTGATTTTGTGTGAACCTAAGGGTTTCTATGAAGAGTTCTGTAGGATTAGATCAAAGAATCAATGACAACATATCAGATCCAAGAGTGTTTACTTGGGTTACATAGTCTTTAAACCCACAGTGCAATCTTTTCAGAGTAGCCATGTTTTATTTGGGGTTATTGTAATGGATTTTTCCCCTCCCTCAAATACGAGGGAAGTTTTCTACACCCATTTGGAGCTGCCATGAGTGTACAAGAACACTTATTTCATTAAGCGATAGATTTGCTGCTATTGTTTGACTAATTCCAAGAAGACTATGTATGGTAAAGTCTTACGAACAAATACTGAAGGGCTGATGTCACATCAACAGTTAGACATTTAAAAAGTGCTGGGTGTTTATCTAAATCTGCTCTGAAAAGATTAAATTAAAAAAGGTCATTTGAGTCAAGTTGGTATATAGCTTAATATAATTGTTCACACAATGTTATGGAAAATAGGAAATATAATTGATGTGGAGACTCTTTACATGTTGAAATATAGACTGTCTTTAGGCATGTTGTAACTCCTTGTTACACTGCAAAGAGTGAGGCCACTAAGGAGACTTCCAGTCGAAGGCTCTGCAGGCTGGAAGTCTGTTCTTGCTGTTGCATTTAGCTTTTGCAAAGTCCCAAATGTCCCAAAGGCAGTGAAGGACACAGATTTCAAGGTGGATCCTGGTGAGGGAGGCAATAAGTGCAGCAGGAGACAACCTTACAGGAGCTGATGGTGAAGTCTGTGTCTCTTGTCCCTTCAGTTGCGATTTCTTCCCCAAAACACCCTGTACATGTGCACATTAGTTTTCCTGGGAGGAGTCTTATTCATGCAGATTTTTGACTTTCTAAGAAAGATGTGGGATTAAAGTGATAGTTACCTAGTTCAGGATGACACTGCTTCACTTACGACTCCTGGAGTGAATCAGAGACCTAGTCATATGAGATGGATACAAGAAAGCAGGGAATCCCTTGGTATTCCAAGGGCTTGGCTTGGGAAACTGAACGCTGCATGAGCAGCTGTGCAAAGAGCCCTCCGTCAGTCCTCTGCTGAGAAGTCTTTCTGTCCTTGGAAAATTCAAGAACACAAGTGCGTTGAATATTTTGCCCTTCTTTAGGTAAATGCTACTCAGTTGCAGAGATACGGAATATGAGAACTAATGACAGATCAGACGGTCACCTGCAGTGTGAACAAGCTTCAGCAGATAGGGAGAGCTTACAAAATGAGAGGAATTTAACCAACTCCTCATATAGACCTTGGTTTATATAGGCTTTCAAGCATCTTTCTACAGAACTGGGCCTCAGGTTTTTTTTCAGAAGGCATTGGACAATGCTTAGTTCTTCATGTCTGTTTTTGCAAAATAAGTTTGTTGAATAGGACTGGAGACTGTGCAGCCCATGAGATGTGGGGAGCTTGTCACCCACGGTTCTCCCTGTGTCGTGTGACTGGGAAGTCCTTCCTGAGCAAACCAGAACCTGAATAATTATCAACTATCAATCCTTCAAGGGATGATGTGCCATTTGCTGTCTCAGCACACTTTCATGTAACTTCAATATTATTTATATTCTCTGGGAGCCATTTTTTTCTTTGAAAAGAAATTGCTGTACAAACGTGTTCTCAGAACCATGACAGATCACAAATGAACCATTCTTGAAGAAAAATATGCCAGAGAGTGACCGTCAAAGTCTACTGAAATGTCACTGACCTTGCCCAGCCAAATCAACCTGTCAGCATTGCTCCCTGGGCCTGGGACCTGGCATGCCCTCCGTGCTCGGCTGTGTCCCTGCGCTCCCTGTAGCGCTTCACTCGCTTCGCCCTCCTCCTTTGCGCAAATAAATTCTTCCGGAATTACTCATATGCCAGATGTGCTCTTTCATTTTTTGACCTTTGGGCTTCCAAATCAGTTACTGTCTCTAATTTTGGTATCCATTAATGCTTATGAATGCTTTTTTTTTTTTTTTTTCCCTTTCCTTTCTGTGAAATCCTCTCCTTGGAAGGCAATTTCATGTAGTTATGTGCCCCTCATGCACTGAAGAGCTGCAGCTCTGTGCCAGTGAGCATGAACCTGCTCTAGTTCAGTAATTTGTACCTCTCCCTGCTCCTTTTACATTATTTTTTTTTTTTAAACAGAAGAGAGGAATCCAGTAATCCCTTAACTTTCCTGGTTAGTAAATGCAAGCAGCCAAACTGCTGCATCTGATTTCTGCAGTGCTCCTGTTTGACAAATTTTCACTTTTTCTACAGGAGTGGGCTCTTTGTTGAGCGGTTGATGCTTCTAGTGTGTCGAGATGTTTGAGCAAAATGAGGCAAATCATGACCAGGCATTATAGACTGGAATAAAAATTGCCTTTCTTTTTTTTTTGGTACAGCACCATTTCAGGCTAACGACTGTAGATTCACCCACCCATACTGCTGCTGACTGTGGCTTGTTTTAATAGGTGAGTCACAATTCAGAGAAGAGACAGAGATGAGATTTTTATTTATTTCCAAGCTGCTATTCTGTGTCATCTTTGAAAGACAGATTAAGATGGCTCCAGGCTAAAAGGTTTAAAACTCAAGTTTTTCTGCTAAAATCCAAACTTGAAATGAGTGGAATAGCAAATGAGCATATTGCTGTTTTGTGTGTATAAGCATATATACATACTTACATTTTTACATAAGTAAAACTAAAAACATACTTACATTTTTAGGTATGTGCATATGTATATAGTTTTATGTATATTGCTTTGTTAACAAGACGTGAATGATTCTGATGAGCAAAATGATGGAGACGCTGTTGTTCCTACTTTGTGGGGCCACTCTGTGTTTGGTTTTTTTGCTCTGAAACCTGTTGCTTTTGATGTAAGAGAGCTTGTAGTTAGCATAAGACTGAAGATAAATGCTTTGCTTCTATGTTTTGCAGAACTTTCCCCAAAAGTTGCTTTAAACAGGGCTGGAAAACAAGTTTGGAAGAAGTTAGATGCTTGTGCTCAGTACAAGTTCTTTTACAGGCTCTTGTGTTTATATTTCTGTTCCCGTACTGCCTCCCTTCTGTACAGAACTGTTCCTTCAGGCTGTGTTTTTGAGGACTTTGTTCTCCGGGAGCAGTATTATCTCCTGTACAACCAAACTTAATTATTCCAGCTTAAATTCAGAAGCAAGATCTTTGCTTCCCCTAACAATCACCAAGGATGGTAGGAGTAGGGGGATTGATCAAGAGAGAGAAGATCTTTAGGAAAAGACAAATCTGAAATACTGGAGGTAAATCCTTCCATTAGCTTTTCCTTTTCAGTAATGCAGAACCGCTTTATTTTTTAAAGCAGCTGGCAGTTGTTTTACTGTTTTACTTGTTTATAAAGTTTCCTTCCTTCCAAAACTAGACCTTGATGTCTAGTATCACTGCTTCACATCTTCACTCATTACAGAAATGCCACTGGTGTTTTTACAAATGTAATCCATGCAAAGCTTTCCTATACGTGTTCTCATTTGTGGAGGTTTTGGCTATTTAAAATATAATTTAATTCACCAGGATTATGATCTTTATCTCTTCCCGCTTTGCCAGAGCTTATCGGGGCTATGACTTCTCTTCCTTCAAGTGCTGGCTATTCTCGGGCTTGGAAATCAGCACCAAGGCCTACTTTGTTCAGCTTTGTTGTGAAATAAAGACGAGGTAGCACAGATGATGTCAGTTCAATCCCATCTTGCATGTAGAAACTCCAAATGCTCAGGGTAAATGGCCTAAACTGCATGGGCAGCCTGAAGTCTGATTGCTTTTGGCAGGTTAACTTACGTTAACTTACCTCCAAGAACATGATGCTAACACTTGTCCTATTTTAAAAGTGACATTTACTAAGGATAGAGGAAGGTTAGAGAAGCAACTGTGACCTAGAAGAAGAAGGTGAGAGAAATGAGGTGCTGGTTGCAGCTGTGTGAAAGAGGCTGATCTGAAGGCAAGCAGAGCATGAGAATCTGTTCTGGAGCTGAAAATGTGGAGTAGCATCACTTTGAGATGGGATGTCAGTCAGTAGAGCTAGGTTGTAGGATGAGCCTTCATTTAAAACACGCAAATCTTGTACCATCTGCCTGCCTCTGCCAGGCCGCGTGGGCTCATGTGCTTCCACTGGATGTCACTGTTGCTCTCTGTGAAAGCAGTAAAAATATAATTTTACCTGTGCTGAAAATGATGACTTGAAATGGAGGGGGGGGGGGTGAGGGGGAAGAGTGCAATGATATTTCTCCCCTGTTTGGATCTGCAGAATTGGGGTACAGATAGACGGTGTACACTGCCTTCCCCACTCCTGGTTTTTGTTTGCTTCAGCTAAGATATTGAGTTTAGTTGCCCTTGCTGAATAATGTTTTGGCTTTAATTTATGCATTGCTTAAAGGCAATGCCTTATTTCTAGACTAAAAAAAAAATCTTGTTGGCATGCTGTATTCTTTTAATAGCAGGGGGGAAAAAAGGAGGAAAGAAACTATATACACAGCACAACTTGATTCAAGGGACTAGAGGTAAAACTGCGAAGAACCCTGACCTCAGTTCCTCTTTTCTGGTGGGAACAGGAAGGAAGGGAAAAGAAGAAACATTTCTTCTTGATCTAATTACAGAAAAACTGTTTCTTAGTAGGTGTAAAATTCTCAAGTAGGTGGGAATGCTGGCAGGATATTCTCTGAATTCCAGTATTTAGAGAGCTAAATGGCATTTTTTCTGCTGTCCACTGGAGTTTTCCTCCTGACATACATGTTCAGTGGTTGCTGTTGCCCACGATCAGCATGGTACCAGCTGGCTCGTGTCTGTGGCTAGAGCCATTTTCAGCAGAGGTTTCAGGACAGGGATTTGGGACTGAAGGCGGCTGAGTTTCCCCCTTCCCCCCCAGTACTTGCACTGTGCTGTCTTTAAGTGGTTGCTATAAATAAATCACTTCTGTTTTCCCTTTGTCACCACGAGCTATATTGTACTCCAGCACTGCTTATCCGCTCCTCCTTTCATGTTCAGCTGCTTCTCGCTCTCCTTCCAGCACTTAATAAGCAGATGTTGTAATAAGATATTTAATGGCAGATACATTTGTTCAGTTGTGCTGAATAAATCACGCGCTTGAGCTCTGACTAAAGAGCTGAACCCTCTGCGGCAGCAGCAGCGTCGCTGTGGGTGCTCTTGCTGTGCGGGCAGGCCGGATGGGAACCCGGGTGCTGCTTGGTAGGGAGGCAGTTGGGGGTTGGGGGCCCAGTGCGTATTTCAGAGCTTTTTCTGATTGGTTTTTTTTTTTTTTTTTTTTTTAATGCTCTTGAATTGAAAGTTGGCTCACTGTGTGCTTTATGCTGCTGTTAAACCGAGGTAGCTGCTGCTTGGTCACCAAAGGTGGTTTTGTTGTTGTTCATTTTTAATGGACAGTAATGGGGCTATTTTAGTACAAAACTGGAAATGGTCAGTCCGGGCGCAAGGCAGCTCTTCCTCATCTGGGTGCAAGTTTTCTGGCAAGTGGACTTCCCATTTTGGCAGTGACTAGCACAGGTTGTAGCTTGACTATTTAAGGAAAGTTGCTGAACACTTTTGTCTTCTTCCCTGTGTTTCTTCTGAACATTATATTTCAGTATGTCAGGGCAAAGCTTCCCCTGGTCCCCACAGTGATGATTAGCACTGTCACATTCACAGGAGACACTCGCAGCTTAATAGGAAAGTTCATTGCCTGATAGTGCAGCCTCAGCTGTTGCGGCTGCTGTGTTTCACCTGCGACATAAGTAACTCTCAGCACTTTTGGAAGATAACCTGTCACCTCGTCCTTGTACAGTCTCTTTCCATTTTTTTAATGAAGGAATGTTTTCTTTAGCTCATAAAAATGTTCAAACTTGTCATTTTCATCTCTCTCAAATGGGCACCAAAATAAATTCTAGAGCTCTGCTTAGGCTGGAACTCCTTTCAAACACACCAAGATCTGCCCTTTTGAAGACGGTGGCATTTCCTCATGTGGGCAAAGCTTTTTGGCTTCGGTGAATGGGCACGTTGGTATAGAAAAGCCAAAAGGGTTAAAAGTCCTGCCCTTCTCCTTGGAGTCATGGTGGGAAGGCCATGGTCTCCGCGTTATCCTTTGCTTCTTGGGCTTCTAATAGCAGAGAGGGCATTCCTGGGGCAGTGCTGAGGCAAATGCTTGTACCCTTGCCTCCTCAAAAAGGTGAGTTGAATTTTAGTCCAGTTACTGGACTGGACTGTCTGGAATGTGATTTGGTTGAGCCTGGGTGCAAATGTTTTGGTTTAACCCCGCTCAGGAAAGCGCTGCACCTTGCTGTGAGAGGAAGCTGCATGTCCGCCCACCAGATCCCTCACGATGGCCCTCTGCTCTTCTGGCCAAGGCAGGCTGCAGTTCCCACAGCGATGGGACTCCTTTTTGTTGTTCTTTCACATATGAGCAGCTGCGAGCTGGCAGGCTGCTAAGGTGAGATGCCCTGCGCACTGGTCATGCCCCCGTTGGGCACATCCCAGCCCGACTCCTGCTGCACGCAGGGCCTCTTGCAGGAGCCTACTTGGCAGTGCCCCAGGTTTCATCTTGCGGCTTCATGCCGTCAGAGCGAGTGGGATGGTTAGGAAGATGCATCTAGCAGATTTCATATTTCTCTGCCTGGCTGTGGGCTGCAATTCAAAGTGGTATCTGTAGGTGTGGATGTTGGAGCCTCGCTTCTTGCACCTGCTGTGGCAGCAAGGTTAGGATTTGCTTGATTTTTCTCCCTTTTTTTTTTTTTTTCTTCTTGTTTCTATAAGTGAATCTGCAAATACCTTGCTTAGTAGAAAGCCTCCCTTTTGGGAGTCGTTCTTAATGATTCCGATGATGATTCTTAATGATGCCAATTGGAGGTCCGCAACAAGCAGCTGCTGCCACCTCCAGCTTCAGCTTGACGTGAGGAGGGAGCATCTTCCCTGGGAGCATCTCGGCAGTCTTGCCTATGCACCAAACTCCTGAGCTTTCTGGACTGCGGGATGTAGCAGAGAGAATACTAAGTCTGGGTTCAACCCAACTGCTTGTTATGAAAAGCTGTCTGACATATGTTTTAAAGATAGAGGAGAAAATATGTTGGTACAGTCATTTCTCTGCTTCTGAGTCAGCTTGTTCTAATAGTTTTTGAAGTGGAAAGCTCATAGTCATTTGGGATGTTTAAATGCAAGTTGAATGTACTGTTAAGTTCTGCCGTGCCATGTTTGGCGTGAAGTTAGCCTGTCAAAATAGGAAAACAGCAAGAAAATGCATTGTTTATGCTTATTACCTGTTGAGCAAGGTTTTGTTTAAATGTTTAGCATGAGTACTGGGTATGCAAAGAGATGTGGAGCCATTTCTAATCTAATGGATGTGTTTATTCTGGAAGAAAGATACAATTTTGAAAGAAAAGGAAGAGTTAGGGATAACTTTTCTAGTAAAGGTCTGCTTATTTTAAAGACTTAATATATTCTGAATGAAATATTCAAGTTTGCATAACTGGAACAGTTGAAATTGAAACTTCAAAGAAAACTTTTAACCTCACTGGGGAGGGAGAACCGGTTCAAGATATAAACAAAATTAAAAAGACTACATCAAAATTGTGTCTGTTTTTACTTAATGCATCCTGGAACATTTAGCTTTTGTTGAACATAACTACCTTAACAAACACAGAGCCTTTTACTGTGCTCTGCAGTAATTTCTTTTGCTGTTGGAGTGAAGTAGCAGTATAGTTTACCTAGTTCTTATAAATTGGATGCGCTACTTGCTTGGGGCTTCCCAAAAGTCTCTGTTCACCTAAATAATCTGTGCCAAGGTAGCACATGAGCAAAGCCCTTTGCACAGACATAATTTAAAGACTGCAGGTGAGTTGCAAGTTTGACATGTACAACTTGCGTTGTCATCTTCCTGATGAGGATGTTTTTGAAGAAAAGCACCCTCTCTCACCCTCCCACCCCTCCCCCAAATGCCTTATGAAACAGGCAAGACTGCAGCAACTTTTCCCCTTCCAGCAGCTAAACTAAACAATTGTTTTTCTTCTCTCCTTTTATTTTCCCATTCTTTGAATAGCGTAGACTGTTTCCCAGCAATATTGTACTTTATAATATTTTCTTACATAAGGCAAAGCCTTCTCCAGTTGTTTGCATTGCAATAACAAAGTATGTCTGTTTATTTCCCCAGCAATCAGAAATGGAGTGTGGTGTTCATCTGAAGAAAACTAAACCTCAAGATCCTGGTAGGAACCACCACCACCAGCAGCAAGAAGAGGAGGCCATTGCAAATACTCTAGAGCATATTGTGGGACAGCTGGATGTTCTGACTCAGGTATGTTTCAGAATGGGTAGTGGTTCCTCTGACGAGAAGAATCTGGAATATTTTTGTGATAGTCTCTTAGAATAAAGCTCCTCCGAGATCCTCCTCCTTTCCCCCACCCTATCTGTGGCTACGCAGTCCAATTCCTGCAGTCTTCTCCCGCCACGGGCAAGTGTGGGCCCTTCCATGCCTCATCTCAGATGCGCTTGCTCAGCCGTGACTAGCAAGAAACTAAGTGTTGTCGCATAGCTCTTCCTCAAGGCCATTACATAATGCTGAGCATTAAGGGGCCTCACCAAACCAATGGATATCCCTGCAACCCCTTGACAAGTGCTACCCGTTAATGGTCATCTAACACATTATGTTTTTCTTAGACCTCAAGGATAGAGTTGTTCCTTGGTTAACCAAATAGCTGTTCGTTGTTCCGTTTGGGAAGTGCCCATTTCTGACCCTTATCTGTGCTTAAATGTTACTGTGGGTTTTGTGGGGATGTAAGAAGCAGGGAGGAAGTTTGGGATAGGGAACTCTGGTGATCTCCTGGAAAAATCTGTGTAGCAGAGCTTTTCTGGGAGCTTTTTAGTGTTGTTTGAGGGGAAGAACTAGTGGTTCTTGAACACAGTTTTGAACAGTGATTAGTAGTCCAAATTAGGCCTTTGCTCTTAAGGGAATTATTTGTTGTCAAAAAAAAAGGAAGGTAACGGGTTGGAGGGCACAACATGAGATTCAGGGAGATCTGATCTAAGGGTATAAAACACTCCAGGATTGCACACGATCTAAAACAGTGCAGGATAAAAACGCAGAAGATACGTGAGTCAATGTAGCAGAAGTACAAGGGAGTACTCTTGCGTCCTCTGATTTTTAGAGGACACTGAACATTAGCAAAAGAAAAAAATATTAGTAGTATGGTATTGGACCCTCATGTTTGTGATTAAAATACATCCCAGTGTATATACAGAATATTTTATTGCTCTGTTTGTCTCCTGAGTAAGGTTGGAATGTGATGCTTATCTCTCATTACATAAATCAGATCCACGTTTCTGATGATGGATGTGTAATGGCTCGGCTTCAACTTCATAGGTGTTTAGAGGAGGCAAATATTCCAGTAAACAATATGTGTGGGATTTAAGCTAGATATAAGCAATGCAAACATAGCTCTAGAAGTTTATTGTGTAATGAAAAAAATCAAAATGTTGTTTTAAGACTAACAGAAAGAGAATTGAGATCAGTGGGGGAGGAATAAATTAGTAGATTATAGCATAAAATTGGAAATTAGTCTGAAGTTATAGGAAAAAAACAGAAAACTGCCTTGACTAGTAACTTTCTATCAGCAACTGTAGTTTTTTTGCCATCCTTGGAGTATATTTAATTTCTTCTTGGTTCTAATTGTTGTGTGTTTGCTATTAATGCCATATTAATGCATGTGTACAAGCAGACGTGCCTGGCATGCAGCTGAAATCATTTTGTAATTCTTCATTTTCACTCTCATAACATTGCATTTGTTTGTGATGCATGTGTTGTATGTGTTTGTACTTAGAATTAAAACAACCCAACACAAAGTGGTCCAAGTTAAGCAAAGCTCCCATTCTTGCAATAAGAGAGGAGATTTCCTTTTGTAGAAGTGGACGGTGACTGGCAGGTGCCACAGAGCAGCCCATCAGTAGCTACCACCACCCAATAACCCCAAGCAGGTTTGATGCCTTCTTTTTGGGAAAGAAACACACCATTTGGTCTTGTGATTTTTTTTTTTTAAACTTTCATAAATAACAGAGCAGGCATCAGGCTTTTTCCTTCTTGAAGAAAGACTGAGGATGTGCCATTAGTCTCCTGTGGTGCCCTGCCATAAATCACCAGCTCTAATTCCTGAGCGTTGCCTGTTTAAAAGGCATGCTAATGATAGGAGCAGAACCATACGGCTTAAGATCATCCTTAGATGAGAAGAGAAGACAAGACTCCCCATGACTTTTCCAGAAACCCTCTTTTGGCACAGCCATCCCAGGGTTTTCCAGGAATTAGGACATGTCAGCTTTGTGGGAGGTTGGGTATGCTCCAGTGTAATACCTCTGCTTCCTGTGCTTTTTGTTCCCAATGCTATTAACATGATGTAACACTAAAACTTCCAAAAGTTCTGATAAACTACGGGGGAAATTGAGTAAATCTCCAAGTAGTTTACGCACCTGCTATTATTTTTAGCTGTCCTTTTGAGGTTTATCATGCCACATTTCACACACTGTAAGAGTGGCAAAGGAAATACTGCTGTTTTCTTTGAGAATTTTCCCCAGGATAGAGATGATAGTAAGAAATCAGTGAGCACGGCCATCGCTGGCCAGTGCCTAGCTCTGCTTGGGGCTGCACAGCAGTTACCAGCACCTTCTTGATGCCAACAGGAGGTTTGGAGATGAAGGGGGAGTGTCATGCACCTGGAGACTGTAGAACTGCGGCCTTCCAGTGTGAGGTCTCTGCCTGGTGCACCCCTTAATGTGGGAAGCTAATAGATACGAGCTAACAGATATGCAGCTAATAGATGCAAGTCCCCTCAAACTTACAAAGCTTCATTTTATGCTGCTAAGGTCTTCATATGATTTTATTCTTAAGGATTTTTGGCAGCTTTCTTTTAACTAGGCTTTGATTCAATTAAAGCTTCCTCTCCTCCTGAATTATGTCAAGCCAGTTTGTTTTACTTGCAGAGAGACAGCCTGATGTGACCTGACAGAGTCCCCAGTGTTCCCACTTATTTATTCACTTCAGACTCTTAATGTTTTTCTAAACATGGGTTGCAGGCCATATTTTACATGCAGATAAAGGAGTTGGGCTTTGACTCTGTCTTGCAGAAGAGTAGCACTTACTGGGCCATCCTACTGCTCTGAAGGATGGCTTAAAGTTAAGACCTGGGCATAAATCTGTTGCTTTCAGCAGTTCTTGGGTTGCTTAAGGTACCCTGGTGCCTTGTTAGGAAAGTGGCAAATCAAATCAGATGGAGGAATGAGATAGATGAGAGTAATGGTAATGCAGGTGCCTCGTGCATGTGTTGCACCTCCCTTATCTTTTTCTATATGGGAATAATTTCTAAATCTTGTTCCTTTTGGGCTTTTCAGAGAAAATGGCAAAACACTTGCCAAGTATTTGTAATCAAAGCCTGAATCGTGGTATCTAGTGCATATATGAATGAATATTAAAGGTTAAGTGGGGAAAATAACAGGATTTTTCTCCTGAGTCACTCATTCCTTAGTATTCTAGAATACAAAGGTGCTTTGGCTGGAGCCCAAATGGAGCAGGTAATAGGAGTTTGTCTGGAGTGTTACCTTGAGTGTATTTCCTGCATGTGCAGCTTGGCTGCTTCTCTGTAAGAGGCTCATCAGTGAATAAATATCGTGGTTATAGTGGAAATTTGTATTTGCAATGATTAGCTCAAAGGGTTTCTGTACTTCTGCCCTCATTCCTGACACCTGCAGTTGCCACATTCACTCTGCTAATCTGTAACACTGGTCCTCAATAGACAGTGGGGAAAAGGCTGCTGTTTTTATGTGGGAAGAAAGATGTTTCTGCTAAATGAAGAGTTCAGAATCAGGTTATCCTAAAAAAAAATCATAAATAGCTGAGATAATCCACCCACAGGAAACAGTTTCATATACATCTCAAACTAATCTGCATTGAAGCTGAGGGAAAATAGCACAATGAAATGGAGAAGATTCGATAAATCCCTGAGAAAATCCTAGAGAGAACCAAAAGACAATCAGCTCGTGTGAGATTAAAAGATTATTTCACTTATTCCAGAAGAGATTGCAAAGGAGGGGAAGAAACAATTTTTTAAAACAAAATTATTTAGTCCAAAAAAAGCTTGGAGAAGTGGGAAGACTTTTAATTGCAATTTGTGTTATATGCAATGTGTATAACAAAAACCAAATTTGTTAGTCTTCACTTTGAGATGTGATCTTCAAATCATGTGTTTGTAAGGAATGAATGACTGTTCTCTTCCGAGAGGTATTGAATGCAGATTAAATAAGTGGTTTAGGAAACTAAGTTCTTTTAACTTAAAGGAGTTAAAAGTTAACAGGTAACCTTTTTGATTAAGCTTTGCTTACCTGGGCCTAGTGGAAACGTCGTGGTTTGTGCACTGCTTTCCGTGCCTCCATACTCACCAGCAGTAAGAGGTCTAAGCTAAAAAGTGTGTTGGGGTGAAACTTTGAAATGCAGGTTTTGTTCTGGAAGCAATTGTCATCTGCAGTCCAAAATATGTCCCCGAGCACCTTCAGCTTGCATCCTTCTGCTGGAAGAAGGGGCACTGGGCACCTCCCACCATTTGTTTTCAGAGGCAGACCTTGACGAGGGATCCTTTGATGCACTTGATCAGTAAAAATGGTTACTCGGCTGTCGGGTACCAGCAGCTCGGTTACTTTTGCTGAGCGATCAATACCATTCTGGGGTAGGTTGGGAGGCAGGAAAAGGACACACTGTGAGAAGTCTTGGCTGGAGCAACCCCCTTCATCACAGTTGGGGCAAACCCTAGTTTTTTGGGGCTGCTAAACTGTGGGTTGTTGTGTAGGTTGCTTTCATGGAATGTACTTGGATATCTTTTGGTTGTTCATCATTTATTTTTATACTAGAAGGTGATATGTAGTCTCCTTTACCATCCTTCGGTGATCTAACCTCACGGCTGGGGAGGCCACGCACTGCAGAGCCTGCCCTTCCTGAGCCCAGCGGACACCCATTCCCCTGTGGAGATTTCCAGGCCCCGATGCAAGTGCCAGCAATTTGTCACTGTCTGACAAAGTCAGGGCTGCAGCAAGAGAGATGTGTGATGAAACATCTTTAATAAGAAGGCTCTTGAATGTGAATTGAAAAGATCATCCACGTGCTTACAGACAGCTTGTGTGCTTTGTGTCCCTGTACAATACAGAGACAACGGGCAGAGCCTGAGGCTCATCTTGTTCAGTCCTCGGATTGACCTGCTAGCGAGGGAGATCCTCTGCTGTACTCCAGGGTCCCTTTGGTCCGAGTGGTAGAGCTAGTGACCACACTGCGTGCCCTGGCAAAGTGAATAATGCTGCAATTTCCAGATAATTTTGAGCGCTTTTCCTCCTGCAAAGCGCAGCTAATGCTGGGTGTGCTTGAAATGAGTGTTGTCACACCAGGAGCGCCAAAGCTGCTTCAATCATCTAGTTAAAGAACTATTTAACTGGGATTCGAGCAGCTGCAGACACCGGACCCTGCAGGAGAGGTGGCCGCAGACGCTGGTGTGGGTGATGGGAGTTGAGCAATACTCGTTTGAAACTTGAGAGCTCTTTTGTTCCTTCTCTCTGGTCCTTTGCTGCCAAATATCAGAAACTCTTTGCAAGTACTGCTAGTAATAGGGGGCTGGCTGGCACTCTACACAGGGAGCCAGGTTGGGGCTAGTGTGTCTCTGGGATTGAAGATCTTGCTTTGGTTTATGAGAGGAGGAGAAGCTATCGTTTCTTTAGAAATTATTTCACGTTTTTTAAAAATGATAATTGTGTGTTTGATCTCTGAGGTAAAGACTTTGCCCGCTAGCGAGCCCTGTCCCAGTGTGCCGGGAGCCCTGCATCTTTACAGCTGTGATGAAAAAGGTTCATCACGGAAGGCTTCGCGCCTGCTTAGATGATCAGAGGGGAGAATTACTGCCTTCATTTGGCTAACATGCCAAATTTGCTACTTCTGGCCTGGCCCGAGATTGTGTCCAGGTGCAACTTGTCTTTGGAGGATAGACTAGTGGCAGGAATCTGTTTTAAGCTTCTCTATATGGAATTGTTGAGATTGGAGGGAGACTGGCAGCAAGCAAGGGCAAAAAGTACAGGACAGGCTTATGCCTGACCCTCGGAGTCACTTGCTGTGCAAGTTCTCCTCTGAACCTTTTCATTTTGCAGCTGATTTTTGGGGGTCTCTGTCTGTGGAAGGAGGTGATAACCTTTTCTGTGAGCATTCAAATCATAGTGGAGGGCTACTTTGGTGCAAATGACTCCTGTAGTAGTTCATTTCACTCAGTGAATTACTTTAGCAAAAGGGCTCCCAAGCTTTATTTATTTATTTATCTGGAGATCTGCTAAGTCCTGTCTCCTCACTCTGTGTATAGTCAGGAAGGTGTTTACCAAGCGTTTGAGATACTTAGCAACATCTCCATAGAAGAGCTGGGGACTCCTTGTCTCTATTGCTATGTGGGTTGATGCAGTTTTATGGTGACAGCAGTACTACTTGTTCCAAGACTCTTTTTGCCTTCTGGTGCGGTGATGCTGAAGTGGTGTCATCCTGGTGCAGCTGATTTGCTCCACTTTGCGGTCTCTACTTTGTGCTCTGCTCTGAAATGCCCCTTTCCTGGAAAGCCAAGGAACTCGTGGACGGTAGCTGGGTGGTTAGCTCCTCTGCAGCCAGCGAACGTCCCTGTTGACAGAGAGCTGAGCTCTTAAGTCTACAAGTCCAGGTCACACTTGGCAAGTCTCATTCTGCAAATCCCTAGGCCATCTGTCCCACTTGTAGATTCTCCCTCCTTTGCCGTGTTGCCTTCCCTCTCTGCTCATCCACTTACTGTGGAGCTGGCAAGGGGCTTCAAGAAGGTTGATAAGCTCCATTCAGTGAGGCTTTGTTCCCCAACTGTGATAGTTGGGTTTCCGTTTTGCTATCCTCATTGTGCTTGACCGGAACCCCCAAGTCTCTCCTTGTACAGTGCAATGGAGTGTGAAGACTGAGGAGCCCATAGAGGCTATAAAGATGCTGCAAAATATTCTTGGGGTCTTTTTTAATCTTAAAGGGTAAAATGGGTAGTTTCTCTCCAAGTAGTTTAGGGTCAGAAGTTCATTTTTGTCCTGAGTAATGGATCTGATCTGTCAAAATGAACACAAGTACCACTGGACCCTCTTCTGTGGTGGTGAAGAAGAAATGCTAAGACATCAGCCAGTTTTGAATGTGGAAACCTTCCAGTGCCATGATTCAGTGCAGTTTCTTATGATACTGTGCCAAAACTGCTGGTAGGGGTATGTGATGTGAAGCCTCTCTGTGTTTTGACTGTTACTTACCCTAAGCCTAGAAATGCAGGTTGCTGTACTAATACTGCTAACATCACTGTAAGGTGATACTATGAAGAAAACTAAGTAAGACTTTGCTCATAGTACAGAGGTCTAATCATCCCAATGTCTTTGTACTCTGTGGTTAGAAATCCCTGCATCCAAAATTGTCATTGGGAAGTCTCTGATAGGTTCCCCTGCCCCAGTATAGCATGTCTGCAGCTGGTATTTGTTCTTCTGCAGGTGCTTTTTTGGCATAAGAATGAAAAGAATGTTCTTTTCATAAATGAACATGTGAGATGGGGAGGCAGGTCTTGTGAGGCAGAGGAATGATGCTCACTTATGTGCTGGGTGATCCCCTGTGCCTAAGTGTCCTACAGGATCATCCGTATCAGGTGCTTAGATTAACTTGTAACAC
The DNA here is from genome assembly GCA_032275445.1 of Crypturellus soui. Taxonomy (NCBI): domain Eukaryota; kingdom Metazoa; phylum Chordata; class Aves; order Tinamiformes; family Tinamidae; genus Crypturellus; species Crypturellus soui. Next base: position 596,284 of record JAUBNY010000109.1, on the reverse strand, counting down.
TCGACGAGGACTAAATTTTAGGAATCTTTCTATTTAATTGCTACAGCTTTAATGCAAAGTCTCCAGCTTTTTTACCCTGGGGCATAAGGGAGCTATAGGATTAGCTTAGGAGCCCTAGGAGGCCAGAGCTGGGTGCAGAGGAGGTCGAGGGAGCTCCCATGGGATGGAGCTGGCGGTGTTTCCCAGTCAGATGAATTGTCAGCTCCCTACCTTCCAAAATGCAATAGCAGAAAGAGGTAGCACTTGAATGAAGGCAGCTGAATTTGCCTACCAACAGGGTCTGGGTTTATAAATAGCAATGTGGAAACGCTGTAAAACTGTCAGCTGTGAACAAAGCGTCTGTTTGTTTATGTGCAGGCTGCAGGATATCAGTAATAGTAGCTGGGCAGGGCTTGGGCTTTTCCTCACCTTCCTGGGACCTCAAATGCCCTCTGTGTTTTGGGTGTTGCATGTTCGAACCCAAATGGACTGTCATGGGCAGCTTCTACTTGGAATTTTCAGGATTTCATTTTTTGGCTTCTCCTTTTCCCTTTTTAGCTTCCAAAAATACTCACTATGAGTTTATTATCGTGGAAACAGTGTATAATTGTTAGCAGAAAACATTTTCCTTGCAACTTTTCTACAAACTCAACGTTTTCTGCAATCCACTCGGTCTGCATTTGGTTCCCTCATGCTGTGTTGCAACGGGGAAGCCTCAGCTCACACCGGCCCGCAAGTAACCTGGGGCTTTGATTCCAGCCGAGTAGTGTGACCAGGACATGAATTCAGCTGATTAGCTTCTCAAAGGAAATTTGATGCAATGTGTTTCTTCTTTTATTTTTTTCCCTCCCTTTTAAATGAAAAGCTGAGTATTGAATTGCTAGGTCTTTTTAAATGGAAAAACCAGGATCCCCGCTGATTTTCATTCTCTGCCTGGTGGGTTCCAGGCTAAGATCTTTCCTGCAGAGCCCTGGCAGGCTTTGTGCCTGCTGCCTTCCTGCTCGATGGGCCTGGCGGGTACAGAGCACGTGAAATCCTGTCCCCTCTGCAGGGACCACAGAACTCCTGCTGGCTCAGGGGCACCTGGGGCTTTACCTGGCAGCTCCCCAAGCTGGGCTCTGGCTCCTTCCTTGCTACCCCACTCAAAAGGAGGGGTAATAGAGAGGAAAACCCTCAGGAGTGCCATAAGCCAGAGGGATATCCAGTGAATCAGTTCTTTTTGGATAAAGCTTTGTGCAGTGGTGATGTGCTGTGCAGCAGGAGCCTGCTCTGCCTTGCCACGAGCTGGTGGCACGTGTGTGGCAGCTATAAGATGTGACCTGCTGCTTGCAAAGACAGGCCTGTTCCTGGCAATCCTGCCATGCACAGTCCCTTTTGGCAGGAGGGAAGCGGCTGTGCCTAGTGCTTAATACTCTGCATCACATCTGTGTGTTCTCCTCATCCCCTACCATTTTCTTTCATGCCCAAAAACATTTTGCAAGAGATTTCTGGTCACTTCGACGCCCGTAGAGCTATTTCCTCTCTTTGTGCTCCAGTTTCCCCAGCTGGAAAAGGGGGATGATGAGACCTGTTTTCTTTTGTCGAGCACTTAGAGATGTGCTTACGAAATGTGCTATTAAAAGGCTTTCTATGTATAACTTCTATACAAATAGTGGTCGTCCAGGTTTATTTGAATTACCTTATCCAAGCCCAAGGTTCTGCACATCCTTTGTTTTTAAGAGGATGTTATTTATGAAGCAAAAATGCTCAAAATGCGAAACTATTGATTGCTACTGCTAAGTTCATGGTATTAATACACTAAATATAATCACCATCTATTATTGGCCGCTCTGGTGGTCTGGGGAGCTGGAAGGCAGTTTTGCATAGCCTGGTGCCTTGATTACCTCAAAGCGATCAATAAAAGGTTTTCAGCAGAGGCTTTTATTGCCAAGTGGTTAAAATGTTCTTCCTGTGCATCCTGTGTGTGATGATTTTAGCTCCAGGAGAAAGATGCAGCAATCCTTTTTGAGGTAACTTAATTACACAGAAATATTTAGACTGCCAGTTTGGGTTTAATTCCCCTCCATCACCCAATGCAGTACCTCAGACTGGGCGGCTCGTCTGTCTTGTCACCGTGCTTCTCAGGTAGGTTCTGCAGGCTGTGATTTCAACAACCCCCCAGGATTTGGTGAGGGGAGAAGAGTGTGGGAAGCGAAGACGAATCAAAGCTCAAGCTGGGAAGAACTGCTCAAAACTTTTTCCTCCGGTTAGCAAAAACATTTGTGCATATTTGATGGCTCAAAACACCCCCAAATCCTACCCGACTTGAGCACCGCTACGAGTGAGTGTGTGCGCTATGTGCAGCTCGTTGTTGTGCAGTGCTTCAGTGGCAACTTTTTTTATTTTGCAGACGGTTTCCATCCTGGAGCAGAGGCTGACCCTCACTGAGGACAAGCTGAAGGAATGCCTTGAGAATCAGCAGAAAATCATTCAGAACAAAGTGAACTGACTGCGAGAGAGAAGTGAAGGTGTTTGGAGGTTTGAGGCCTGGTTGTTTGGGTTTTTAACAGAGTGTGTGTGTGTGTGTGACTTTAATTATTTTGAGAGCAACTGATTTTTGATAGAAATGTACAGTTATTGTATCTGTAAATACAAACCTTTGTTACTTTGCTAAAATAAAGAGGTTTTTATTCATCAGCCTGGATTATCATCTCTTGCGTTTTCCAGATACTGTAGTAGCCCGTGTGTGCTATGAGGACTGTCTAGCAAGATCGCATCCTGTAAGCCTTAGCTGCTGTGAAGCAAGTTTGAAAGTGCTTAAATGTCCTGGAATTGCCACATGTGTCACATGCACAGGACTAGGCTGTTCACTGAGATCTCTGCTGGCTATAGGTTACAGCCAGGAGCTCCTGGAGGGATATTTTGGACAGAGGATCCTGATATAGTGGGAGCTCACAGGGAAAGACCTAGGGAGGCTGGTGCCCATGGAAGGTTCTGTCTCACCCAGGCCCCTGGTGGTGCTGGGGCATCTGACACCACAGGTACCCCATGATACTTGTGCAGAGACACTGGTCCAGTGGGTGGGATTTAACCCGCTCTCTCGTACAGGCTGTGGAAAAGTGTGCTGTGCCGGAGGCTGCAGGAGAGGCCCCGGCTAGTGGGATGCGGTGCGGATTCCAGGGGCCTCTTGCTGTGTCTTCATCTGCTTTTTAAATTAAAGGCCAGGGAGAGGGGAGGAAGAGGAGGCAACCAAATAGCAGAGCACTTGCTGCAATCCTAGAACTTCCTCCTCCACGCTGGAATACATCTAACTTTCAGTCATCTGGCAGATGTTTGCACAGTCGAATAGCTCATCACTCGCACCTCTGCTCTCCCCCTGCTACTCCTCCAAAACTTTCTTTCAGGGCTTTAGCAGGTGTTCAATATGTAGCTTCATAAGAATTTGGACTTTTGGGAGACCATGTTCCCCAACACCTCTTCTACTAACGTGCACTGGAGATCTCCTTTCTTACAATAGACTGTCTTGACCAATATTACCCACGTTCCTGGAGAAATAGGCTGCGGGAACTTGGTCTTCTCCAGATTAATGAAACACTCCTCCATAGGGTCTTTCTGACCCCTTAAAAGTGAGTTTCCGTCCGTTCCGGCCTTGGCTGTTGTCCCTTCTCATCGCTGCTCATGCTCCAGACCGCGGCTTCCCAAGCCGCCTGTGTCCAGGTGCGCAGGGGCTGCAGGCAACGCCTGCCCGGGCTCTCGCTGGCACTCCTGCTTCATGCAGGGCTTCGCTGATCGTAATATCAGCCCTGTCTGGTTTGGTTTGCACCTGTTTCTGTTGAGGACTGTCCAATGTCCTTCCACATGGTGGTACTTCCCGCATCTCTAAGAACTTCTTGTTGGCATCATCACAAAATTTCATTCTTTTTCATTTGCACAAAGCCAAGAGTTTTCTCTTTTCCAAGTGTATTTGCTTGATTATAAATTTGAATTTCTCTCTGCTCAACCGCAGGCTGTTTGTTCTTTCCAAGCTCAGAGTCTGATAAAATCATTATTTTCTCTTAGATTAAGCTAATGGAATCAATTCAGTGATATTCTCCGGCGCTCTTGCTATAAGCTTTCAGTGGCTTTTTGCTGAGAGACTGACATCATTTTCTCATTGCAGTTCTGCTTATGTCCTGATGGGTAGGGAGAAAGGGAATCAAAAGTAGGTAAGGATTATTTGCTGCTAGAAAAAAGCTCTTTCTACATTGATCTGGTATGACTGAAGCAGTGGCAAAAATACATGGTAAGAGCCTGATTTATTGTCTTGATCCCAAATGTTCTGGACTAGCTGTTGAGGGAGGATAGAGGTTTGGAGAGGAAAACTTAAATTATTTCAACATTCATCAATTTTTTAAACTCATTTTTTAAAAATAGACTTCTCCTTTAATTCGTAATTTCTAATGTCTTGAAGACTGCAGAAGCAATTTGTGTATAGTATTTTATGGAAAACATCAATAAAAATGATTTGGATGCATTTCGTATGGACCCTTTTTGTGTTCAGCTGCCCTGAGTGAATGCATCTGAGAGGTGATCTGGCTTCTCAAATAGATGAGTAACTTGGGTGCTGCGAGGTGAGCTCGGGGAGCACAGGGAAAGTTGCTTTTCTGTAGTCAAGTTCTTCAAAGCATGAATTTGACCAGTGCAACAGGGTACTTTGTAAAAATAACTCATAGCCTATGGATGCAGGGAATTATAGATGGGGGAAATCTAAAAAGCAACCAAAAAAGCTCTTTTCTCAGTGATGAGTCCTGCTTTGCACGTCCCTGCGCTGAGGCTGCGCTCCCTGCAAGCTGCGGGTGGTGAAATCTGTCTGGGAGGAGGCTGCAAAGAGTTAAGGATTTTGTTTTGGATCTCCAAGGCTCACTTGAAGCCAAGTTCTTAAAAAAGTAGTTTAATTTGTTGCCATTACATTTGCCAGACGTATGACCTCACTAAACTTTTAGCAACAGTTCTTTGTGCCGAGATTGGCCCTTGGGGAAACTGGCTGTGCCTGAAGACTGCTGCAAATGGATTTTTGGCCGCTGTGAGTATGGAGGATGTTAAACATAATCACGATCTGTGAAAAAGTAAGAATCCTCAAGCACTGCCCACTTTCCTTCCTGTCTGGGAGCTGGAATTGGACAGAGACCGCAGTTGAGCTCATAACTGAATAGGCAAAAAACACAGTGCTGCAATCCTGGCGGTTCTGGCCTGGAGGCTGGATGGCCAGGAGAACCCTCTGTCACAGTGTCACAACTGGACATGTGTCTGCCAGTTACGAGAAGATAAAATCCAACTATGATCTAAGCTGTTGGGCTGAAACTAGCCAATTTCCTGGTACAAACCGCTTATATAATGTCTTAAAAGATCTGCTTTGGAAGTAAGTGTTTTTTGAAACATGAGGGAGTAGGAGGGGAGGGAGAGGGATCATTCCGCAGAGGTTTGTCACTGATGACATGGAAGCAGGAATATGTGCCCACTGTTTCAGGAATGGTTGGGCTCTCTGGACAGTGCCAGCGCTTTTCAAATGGTGGGATCTGATCGGCTGCTCTGACGGGAAGGAGATGTCATGGGAAGGAAGGTTCCGTCATCAATGCTTATCTCTGACCAGGTTTTACCCTGCTGTGCATGTGTTTCGGGAAAACTGGGAGCTATTTGCAGCTTTGCACCAGAACTGCTGTTGCCCCCAACCATGGTGTAGTCCTTCGTTTTCCACATCAGTGCTATAAATGGCTTCTTTTTGTGAGATTTGGGTGCTGTGGAGGACCAGCCCTTGGAGATTTGACTGTTCTCTGTCAGGGAGGAGGAAGGTCAGTCCTTCCCGGTCCTGCGATCCTGGGGCTGGTGCTGCTGAGCCCTCACTAGGGCTCTCAGGGAGGCTGCGGTCATCTTGCAGAGCAGGAAGGCTGCTCCCGTCCTCCTCCGTCCCCCTCCTGGGAGCCAGAAGCTCGCGTAGCTGCTCCTTTACCAGGGCCTGTCCAGGGAACCTGTTTTAAGGGGGCAAAAATCAAAACGAGCATTTGAAGTTAACTGGGATGGCTCGTAAGCGAAGATCCGGAGTTGGTGCTCAGGGCAGCGCATTGGGAGAGGGCGATGCCTGGGAATGCGCTTCCCAAATAGCCTGTTCCGGGATGGGGTCTCGGTGGCTGCTGCAGCAGCTGGAGCAGGGTGCGTGCCTGCTGCTCAAGGTGCCGGCGCTGCAGATGTGCAGGCTGCAGAGGCCCCTCTCCCCAGAGATCGCCCTTAGCTTGCCGTGCGCTCCCTGCAGCCCTGCCTGCCTGACGGCGCAGCTGGAAGCCCGCAGTTGTGTGTCACAGAACAGTTAGGCTACATCAGCATGGTGACCCGCTGCCAAAAACCTGTCACCTCAATTCTCTGTTGCGGTTTCCGTTCCCTGCAGGCATCTTCCATGCAGCTAATGACTTGCTGTGTGTCCGGGTCACCTGTCATCTCGGGGATGTGGTGGCAGGGTGCTGCTCCCCTTGCTGCCTGCGCTGCCGCGCCGGCCGCTGTCCTCCGGGCCCTGGGGACCATGGCCTGGAATCGGGAGCCCCTCCAGAAAGGGGGGTTTCCCTGCCCAGCTGAAACGGGCAGATCGTATGAGTCTCCCATCGGCTTCAGGGTGTGCTCAGCACCATGAGGCCTCCCTGCAGCCCAACTTGCTTTTTCCCCTGTCTGTGACCCCTTGGCCACATGTAGATCCTATTCCCCGCAGGAACAGCACTGCCTGCCGCTGCTGCACTTGGTCCGTGCTCTGTGACAGGCCAGACC
>JAUBNY010000109.1:569843-588009 GCA_032275445.1 Crypturellus soui | reverse complement strand
GCCTGCTCCCGTAGTGCCAGAGGGCATGAGCTGTATCCCAGCGGGATGCCTGCCCCTCTGACAGGCTGAATGCCTCACAGCGTGGATCCCTGTGGAGGAAATCCCTGGAGAATGGCCCAGAGCCCGAGGGGAGGCTGCAGGGGTCACGGGAGGAGAGGAGAGCCATGGAGCAACCTGGCGGCAGCAGCGCGGCCTGGGGATTCTGCTGCGCTCCCTACCCCTTCGCGGTGACCAGTTTGTGTGCAGTTGAGCAGCGAGTTTCGGAGTTGCATTCCTTGCTGCAATTACCCCTCGGTCCTGCCTCTCATTCCTGTGCTTCCTTTGCTGCCAGGCCGTGGAGGAGAAGCAAAGATTAAAGAGAACGGTGATGATTATAGTTAATAGCAGGGATAATTGGCATGTAGACTGGGGACTGTTTTCCTTCCCTTTTCCCACTTATTAAAGTTAAGGGGGAACTCTGAAGCGGCATGCGATCCTCTCGCCAGGACTGTGCTGTGCTCCAGCATGGGAACAGTGGCGACTTCTGCAGCATTTGTGCCACCTGGGCATGAAAAGGTGTCTTTTTTTTTACCTCCTTTTAAGGAGAAAGCCCCTTGCTCATGTCCGTGTGCAAGCGTGTCACAAGCGAGCAGGAGCTATGGAGAGGTCGTCGTCTGCCTCAACACAGGAGCTGAACAGACCGGCCACGGAGGCAGGGAAGAAGGGAGGAAGTGGAAAGCCCTGTCTCAAAGGTTGGTCCATGGAGAAGAGTAGGTTCCTTGTCCCAGCGCTGAAGTGAGGGCTCAATTGCAGTGTGCTGGAGGCTGCACAAAACTTTCCACCACCCTGAACCAAACTGTTCACTGTGGGCAGCTTCCCTCAGCCTTTGCAACCCAAATCTAAACTTCTGTTTGAATCCTATCAGCCAGTCTATTACCAAGTACTGGCTTGTGGCGTATTTATCTGTCCCACATGGTGTGTAACCTACCTTTGCCCTGCTCCAGGGCCATGAAAATGTGTAGTCTGGGCAGGCCAGTGTGGGACTTGTCTTTTCCACAGGAAGAAAAATCTAAATCTAATCCAAAGGCCTCTTACAGCAAGGGGTTTAACCCTTTGGCTTTCCTTCCCGTGGCACAGAGCATGCAGGATCTTTGCAGTCATTTGTAGGACTGTTGTGCAAGAAAAACTTTAATGTCTTCTTTCCTCTGAGCCATGACACCGATTTCCTCTTTCGCCTGAATCTTTTCTTTCCTGGAATTTACATCCTGTCAGGAAGTAAAGATGCATAGTATCCCTGCAAGACGAGTTTTGCATGTTGTCTCTGAGGCCAGTTGAGTTTGGATGGGTCCTGCTGTGTTTAAGCAGCAGAGGGTCTGTAGTCCAGCGGCAGGTGTGGGAGATGCAGCATGTTTCCAGGAGGCTTTTCCTGGGGTGGTTTTTAGTTTTGGGCTTTTTGTTCTCTTGCGCAGGGGTGAAGTCCATGAGCCGCTATAGCCCATGGATGTGACAGCATGTGTGTCACAGAGTGATGGCATGGATTGAAATGTTGTCACCACTCTATGCACCATCCAGGTAAAGCAGGAAACTGGATCTGGGAGATGGTATTCGGACAGATGATCAGTGATGGGGTCCCTGCCCAAGAGAAGGGAACTGTGTGATGAAATGCTCTAGAGCATGTGGGCTTCAGCCTTGGGGGCAGAGCCCACAGTGTAAAGGACGGGCTGGGACCGGTGCCCCTGCTTACCCCGCAGAAGGCTGAAGAGCAGTCGGGGTGCAGAGGAAGGAGATGTTGGTTAGGAGCCATCCCAGCCTTCCTAGGTGGGCTTGGTTTGCTAGAGCCCTCCTGTGGAAAAGGCTTTTATTTCTCTGGGAATGGAGTCTGTTCCTACAATTCCCCTGTGCAAAAGGCTTTGGAGACCAGTCCTGTGAGCTGGACCCAACTAAACAGAGTTGGAAGGAAGAACCCCCTTTGCTTTAGCATGTTGGTCTCACCAGGGGGTCTGACTTGTGGCTCTCTCCTTCCATCTTGGACAGTGGAAATGGTCCTCTCTCCAGCTGGGCATTATTGCAGATCATCACACACCCCCCTCTCCTGGTAGGTTTCTCAGCCCTGCTGCCTGGTGAAAAGGATCACGTAGGCAGCATGTCATATAATGGCAGCATTGTGCAAGCATCGTGGAGATCTGTGTCAGAGCCCTGGGAGATGAGAGAGATAAGGCTTCAACCACCCCCATTGCACCGCAGTCCTGACTCACTGCAAGGTGGAGTGACTTTCTTAAGAGTGTAACCAAGATCTGTCCATATGTGGTCATGCTGCATCTCCAGCTTGCCCGCAGAGACAGGCTTGCTTGAACCTGGCTGGTTAGGGTGCTGCTGGCACTGGAATTGCAGCGTGGCTGGAGCATCCTGCTGTTTTGCCACTGTCTCCGATGACTTTTGCAGCCCGTGTGGAGCTCTGTGCTTTTTCAGCTACAATATGTGAGCTAGCTAGAGGCTGAGCCAAGATCAGCACCTGTGTTCTTATTGCTTTTGGCCAGGCCATCCCGCACATCCCCTAGGCCTTTGCCTGCTGGAAGGCGCCCTGGTGTTCGGGTGCTGGATGGACAGACGGTGCTTCAGGCACAGTTTGGTTTGGCTCTGCACATGGTGCCTTGAGTAGAGCTGAGCCCCGAAGAGCAAAGCCCTCTCTTGCAATAGCAAGGGGTAGGGATAATATTTCTGTTAATGTGGTGATGCGAGCAGAACCTGTTGAGCTGAGGTAATGCTGAAGGCCTGCGACTGTCAGAAAGCTGCAAGTCAGTGATGTGGTGATGTTCCCATCTCCAGTAACACGTCCTAGGAGGAACAAATGAGTGTTGCTCCTTGAAGGCTTCAGAACAAAGTCCTGAAGACAGGTTCCCAGTCACCCGCATCCCTCACCAGTGTCCTTGTTTGGCTGAGGAAGTAGTTCATGGCCGTGTTGAAACACGCTCGGCTGGGCCCTCGTCCAGGTGCGGAGCCGCATGTGGTGTTTGATTTCCTGCGCACCTTATGGCTCATCTCTCGAGTGCTTTCTCAAGAGGCTTTCCTGTCTCCCACACTGAACCTCCTCCCTTATTGACTCTCCACAATCTGGTTTCTGCGCTTGCATTTTATGACTTATTCTTTCCCTCCTTTTCTCCCAAGGGTTTGACGTTGCCTAAGGGCTTCACTAGGGATCTCCGAGCAGGGATGGATCTGTCTCTCTCCTTTGTCCTACGTGAAACCAGCTTCCCTCCCATTCCCCTCTCCTTTCATGTGCAACATGACTGGTTTTCTCAGTGGTATTCCCTGGGGATAGGATAGTTTACTGAATCCTTTGGTCACGGTCAGACTGTTTGGGATCTCTTTACTGCGCTTTTCTGGTTTCATTTCCTGAGCGTCACAGAAGTTTTCTCTTTGATCCAAGGCGTGAAGGCCGCCTCCCTGCCAAACACCCTGCAGAGTGACTCACCGGCATATGCCCCTTCTTCAAATCAGTTTTCTTGACTAACCCCATGATTTGCTCATGGAATTTGTTCCCAGAAGTCACCCCTTTACTTGATCATTGGTAAGTATGGAACTACTGATCCCACCTTGAGCAGTGCTTTCTTTGTGCACCTGGCTGGACACATTATAAAACTGGACCTAATCCTGAGCGATTTTGAACCCTCAAAGGTTTCTTCAGATTCAGCATGGGTGGTGGCAGAAAGAGAGAGGCCCCCCAAAGCACTGCATGAGATGCTGATGTAGATGTGTTTGGTCAGTGCCTAGTGTGTTTTCCTCTCCACGTGTTTTAAAGGAGACTCATTTGCTTCTCCTAAACAGTGTGCAAATATGTGTTTAAAAAATGCAGATGGTCAGAGCTCTGCCGTGCAGTATGTTGCTTGGTAATGTGCAGTAGTAAATCTGATGAGATAAGTCCATGCTCGATAGGATCTCCCCTGGTTATTCACATTACGCCTCTGGCCCCGAGTCGCATGGCGCGGATTGCTCAGGCGCTGTTACTTCCTTCTCTGATATGTTTGGGACATCATCCAAACTTTCACCACGTCTCAGGGTGGCTCAGGGCATGGACAGAGCCCACTGCATTGGCCAGAAGGACCCAAGAGGACGGGCTCTCCAGCCAGCCCTGCAACGTGTCCACTACGCCAGCTGGCCGTGGAGCAGAGGAGGTGCCTGTCCTGATTTTTCATTTTCAGCTCATGTTCCCCACTGCAATAGCTGTTCTTTCCCTCTTCTCAATTTTCCCATCCTGAGCCTGCTCTTTATCCTGGTTTGGGCTTTGACACTGCTTGGTCATGAAGTGATCCATCAGATTCCCGATGAAGTGATCTCATTTCTGGAAATTAACCTCACTCTCAAGAATTCACTTCTCATTCAAACTCTTCTTTTGTCTTCCTTTACTCTCTACCTCCTCTTTGATCACGTGCAAGAGACAGACACTCGGGTCATGAGTCTCGCTCAACATTCACTTATTTAAACCCCAGAGATGGGAAGAGTTGACCTGACGTTTTCTTAGCACATGGAACCCTTGTACTTCTCACCCTGGCCTCGTGGTATCAGCTTCCCAGGGCAGGGGCCCTGTGCCCAGCACAACCTTTTGAAGTTGATCAAGACAGGCCAGGCGCATAGGGAAGTTACCAACGGGTAGAGCAGTCGAGGTAGGTTTTGTCTTGCTTTTGTATCTCTGTTCTTTGCAGTTTCCTCTTCTGGGCCTGGGAGCATTGCACAAAACGGAGAGGATGCCGTTGTCCAGGGAAGCCAGAGATGTAAAACAGACACTAGAGAAAAGCCCTCCTGGAGGGCACGCTTGAGAGGAATAGCAATGGCTGTCAGAGAGGAAGGGGGCTCTCCCCCGGGAAGAGCCTGGAACTGAAGGAGAACTGGAGACCCTGGGGAGGCTGCGAGGAGCACACGAAGGCAGCTGAGGGAAGGCCTTGTCTCTTGTGGGGCATCCCGTGCCTTGCCCCTTCCCTTCTGGCTGCCTGTGGGCTCCCGAGGGCTGGGGCTGGTCTCAGCTTTGTTTTTTCTCCTCCCTGGGCAGATCATAAATGAATGAGATCATTTCCCAGGAAATCTCTTGTGGGCAAGCCGGTCTTCTATGGTGCAGGATTTATTTTGCAGGATTGATGCGCCGTGCACTTCTCTTTCTAGCTAATTCATGCAAATGAACCCCAATAACACTGCTTTTTATCTGCCCAGCTCCAGACCGTGCTCAAAGCCTCCTCTTGCCGTGACTCACTTATGGGCAAGCCCTGGAGAAAGTGGATGTGGCAGCTGAGGAGCCCGTCCTTTCCCTGCAGCAATGTGGTCAGCAGGCCCGTCCGTGCGCTCCGCGTGAATGAGGAGCAGGTTCCTCCAGGCAGGACATTGGCATCAGCTCCTGCGCTCCTTGCCTTGCTCCAGCCCTTCCGGATGGCTCCCCCTGGTCTGGAGGAGGTGGGGGTGTTGTTCCCACAGCCACTTGGGAACATCACTTCTTATCAGCTGTAACATGGAACACCAGCTCCCTTCTGGTGTAAACGGAGCTGTGGAGCAGTATGTAAAGAGGAGATACATTTTTGCATAATGTTTTTGATGTCCTTTGCAGTTTTCTGTAATAGTAAATCTTATTTGCTCAAAATTTTGCATTTTTTAAAAAAATGCTCTTTTATTCCTATCCTTCTATCCCCTTTCTCCCACTTTCCCTTTTTCCATCTTCCTTTTTACTGCTAAGCAGAACCCCAAAAAACAGGAAAAATCCATATTCTAGGAAAAGGAAAAAATGCAAAAAAATTGAGGAGCGGCAGTCCAGTTTGATGAATAATAGATAATCTTGGGCTCAGAAAAAGATCAGCTATTTTTTTCAAGGTGATCGGTGCACTGCTAGCTCAATTTGCTGCTATAGATATTGGTCAGATTCTTTCAACTCCTCAGAAGGTGAAGGAAGCGTTTGTTCAGGATTGCCTATCTGGGATGGTGAGAGGGCCAAGGGAACAGGGAGATGGATGCGAGCGGGGCGCTGGGTGCCGCCGGGAGGCCTGTGCTTCACATGGGCTCTCTCCCCTGTTCCCACGCTCCCTGCTTGCCAAGGTCCAGCTGGGAAGAGCCCTCCGGCTGGCTCAGGATGCTGTGAGCGGCCTGGCCGCGGTGACGTGGTGCCAGTGTGGCCGTGACCAGTGCGTTGGCGTCGCTGCTGCAGGGCCGGGGTTTGGAGGCCGCGGGAGCACCCGGCGCCCTGCGGTCACGGAGCTGCTGGTGTCAGCAGCAGGTTGATGAGGGGATGCCTTTCCTTCCTCAGCTCTAGAGGGGAATTTTTGCTTCCTTGTCTCCTAGACATGACAGCTGAAGCTTTGTTCTCTCTCTGCATCCAGTGAATCTTTTTTTTTTCTTTTTTGGTGTCCTCCACAGCCTGCGTTGGATGCAACAGAGCTCGTTTTGTTTGGCATCTTGGGAGGCCGCTCTCCCCTTGGCTTTGCAGCACTTGGTGTCCCTGTATCCCGCCCTGCCGTCAGAGCTGCCCCGCGCCTGCCGCAGGCCCCTGCTCCCTCTCAAGGCCCCTGGGGCCCAGGCTTTGCATGGGGACCTTCCGTGCGGCTCTGCACAGCCCTACCGAGCCGAAGGCTGAAGCGCTGGCCTCAAGGAGCAGCAAGAGCTGCGCTCGTGGGCCGGGCTGGGTGTCCTCAGCGCGTTACCCCCTTTCCAGCAGTGACCGTGAGAGATGCCTGGAGGTAAACAGAAGGGCATTGTAGACCAGTAGACTCAGCCACTCAGAATCTATGGATCAGCTCTGCTTCCCAATGGATGCTGATGGATCAGCATCATGCTTTACCATCCATCATGCTTAAAAAAGCATCTTATTTTCCTCTTTTTTTCTCCTGGAAGGTACATGGGGTGAGACATAGCATCGTCCTTCACCCACAGCGCCGTGGAGGGAGCTCCCTCTTGGCACGTTCAAAGCCTCACGGGGCTTCACCTTCAGTTTGGCTTGGACCATTTTCAGCAGCCTCCAAGCTCAAAATTTCTTCTTGGGAACAGCAACATTTGTGAAGGAGAGACGTCCACCAGCGAGCTGGCTGCTCCTTGCCCTGGCATGCGAGTGGGTGGCGTTGCCTCTGGAATTAGGCAGGCATCCAGGCTGGTTTTGGGTGCGTTCGGTTCGCAGCAGCGCGGAGGACCCCGAAAGCGCCCGTTTGAACCACATTTTGCTCCACACAACTAACGGCTGTTGCAAACGCAGCTGGGTTAGCAGGCCTCTCCCTTTCAGTCTGTGCCAAAAACTGCGCGTTTCACATTTCGTGTTTGCTCGGCACAAGGTCTGGGGTGCGTGAGGAGACCTTGTGCCGAAGCTGGTACCCTCTGGCCCTCCAGATAACGTATGGATGGCCAACAAAGTGAATGATCGGAGTAAATCATGCCATGGGTGATGCATCCTCCTCCATTCGCAGAGCCTCCATGGGCAGATCCGTGATTAGCTGGGATGGAGTCACCATGGAGAGCTGCTCAGCGAAGGGTTGTTCTCAGATGGCACTTCCGTGGTGGGGAAGCACTTTGTTTTCCTCCTGTTTTTTTATTTCAGAAAGTTTTTGCCTGATTCTATATTGTAGGAATTGCAAGTTAGGAAGTGAAAGGTGCTAAAAGGACAAAAAATCTTGCTTGTGTTACAGTTGAGGAAAGAAATATTTTTTACTTTTCCAAGGTGATTTCTGAACAGCTTTTCTTTTTTTTGTGATTTTTTTTTCAGTGACACATTTTTGGGGGGAAAAAAATGAAAGAAAATGGAAGAAAAGTAATGATAATGCCAAATTTTCCATTTCCCAGTTAATTTCCTAGGAGTTTTTTAAAGAAGTGCCTCAGTAATTTCTGAAATAAGGGAAAACATATTTTTTTGCATGCATTTTTTTTTCTCACTTGAGGGATTTCATCCTGTCCTAATTAAAATCTTGTTTGCCAGATATGCTCCACGTGGAGCTGCAGGAGGTGTGTGTGTGCATGGAAGGGAGGTGGTTTTTGGAATACTGCATGGATAAAATCCCAGCTCCTCAGCAGATAGTGGGATTTACCTCCTCCTCTGATGGAGGTCGAGAAGTCAACTCTGTGTCATTCCCACTAGCAGGAACACAAAGGCTCCATGGTCCTTCTTTCCTGTGTGTGATGAAGGGCCCCATGCACAGAGTGATGCTGGGTGCTGCAGGTGACCGATAATGATTTTTTCCAGCAAAATGATGAACAAAAAAATGATTTTCCATGGATACTAGAGAGCCACTTTTGCTCAGGAGCTGGTAAAACCTCAGCAGTGCTGCAAGGGTGGGCACAGGGTGAAGGGGACAGCCCAGCTGCTCTGAGCGTCTCCTGCAAACCAGCTGAGACTCCCCTCCTGCTCCTTGGGGCTTTCAGCTCCTGCTGAGGGGATGTTTGCAGCAGCCTTGCAGCTCCGCCTGCCCAGGTGCTGACTCTGTTTCTTGTCATGTTCTCCTGCCTGTGCCAGGATGCCCGTGACAGATTTATAGCTGCCTGCTCGTGTACGATGAGGCCAGGCTGAGCTCTGCTGCCTTTGGGTCAGAATTGCTGCTCACCCCTACGGTGCTATTCTCCTTTCTTCAGCCTGAGCCCGAACAAATTGCTGCCAGGACCATCCCAGCTGTTTCCCTGATTCTTATTTTTTAGCAAGACTCTTTGGAGCTCAAATCCTCTCAGGAAGGTTGTGTTTCCCTTAGCAGCTCCTCCTGCTTTGCTAGGACTGTGCCAAAGCCGGTTGACCAGCAGGTTTGGATGCTCTCATGGGGAGATAGGTGCTGTGGGCACAAGCGCTTTCTCTCAGGGCTGTAAACTGCTGTGTGCTGTCCAGGTTTTCTCCTGTGCAACTTGGGCTGCTGTTCCCTGGGAGCTGCTTTGTGTCCACATCGGGCTGCAGGAGAGAGCGTGCGACAGAGCAGAGGGACCAAGTTGGGCACAAGACATTTCCAAGTATGTTGTTTTCTTCTGTCTTTTCCCCCAGTGTCACCCAGGTCACCAAAATATCATCCATGGCTGCTTGTCCATGGCTGTTTACTCAGAGCAAAGGACGCTGAAGGATCCTCGCTGAAAGGCTGTTGCCCTGTCCTCTGGGCAGCAGATACTCATGTCCTTCTGGCTCGCAGCCAGCAGTCTTCTCTGTTTGCCAAGCCAAGGAAGCAGCCCTGGATGCCAACCACGGCTAAGGGAGCTGTGATCGCGTGTGGGCTCCGTGGGGCACGGTGCCGGGCTCAGCCCCACTCGCTTGGGAGGAGCTGGCCCGGAGCCAGGCCCAGCTGTGACGCTTTGCAGAGAAGCATCGTGTGCCGGTACCTCTGGCGGCAGCGCCCGAGCAGACTGTGCCCGTTGTGTCCGCGCTCCCTGCGCACGTCAGGCAGGAGGAGGCGCTTCGGGAGAGGATGCAGAGGCAGTTCCTGCTCTGAAGCGAGACCTGCTGGAAGGGTGCCCGGGCGAAGCGCTGCCAACGATGTCTTCATCCTTGTGCCCGGCTACGGAGCGTGCGTGCAAGCGCTCAGCAAGGAGCTACCCCACGCAGGATTGCCAGCCCTGAGAGCCGCTGGGTGTATTTGGTGTTGCAGGCCACGATGTGGGGTCTGGAGAGCAATATGGAAGAAGAGGTGAAACGGAAGGAGCAGGAGGCTGGTTATTGGGTTACTGTTCTCTAAGTCCAGGGTGAATTAACTGATGAATGAGCCTGGTAGAGCTGTTGCTGGACCCCAGGGCCCCACATGGTGTTTCCCCCACGTGCAGGTCTGTGAGGGTCTCCAGGTGCCCTTGTGTTGTCTCCCATGCTGTGTGTGTCACCTGGGAGTGCTTCACAAAGGCAAGAAATCACAAAACATCTCTTGAGGACCTTTCTATCCATAAAATGGCTTCTAGGTGCCTGTCTCCCTTGGAGTGCCGATAAAAAAAGGATCTGTTTTACACTGGGAAAGGGGAGAAAATGCAAAATGGACTGTTCTTTTTAGCAGTCCCACATACAGCACCACAGGGCAGAGACAGTGGATTTTGGTGCTGGCCATGGCCTTGGGATGGGGCTGAGGAAGGCGACTTGCCGCCTCCCTCCAGTCCGAAGCCGTGTGAACAAAGTGCTGCCTGTTCGGAAACCCGGTCGCGCTGGATCCTGCAGTGCTGGGACCTGAGCTATGCGACTTCTCCTCTTTGAAGCCAGGGTCAATAATCTGTGAAAACAGAAACAGGAACCAAACAAAAACCAAGGCAGGAACTCTGCTTCCCAGGGGAGCCTGGGATCGGGCTAAAGCCTTCGCTGAGCCTCGGCTGCTGCTTCAAGAACGGCAGTGAGGATTCCTAGCAGTGTACGCTCTGGGGAGCACAGCCGTGGCAATGGGGTGGTTAACAGTGTTAAGTAATGCCAGGATCTAGATCAGTCACACGCAGCTCTTTCATGCCCTGGGTAATCGTGTGGGGTGAAGCGCAGGGCTGAGTCACTAGGAGGGGTGGACAGACTTGGAGCCCAGCTCCACCATGGCCTCAGGAGGGGCTCTAGGACAGGCCCCTTACCTGTGCCTCCCTCTCGTTGCTCTGTGCGTCCCCTTGGGATGATGCCATGTGCTTTTTTGGGATGCAGCAGCCCTGAGCTCCTCAAGTGGGAGATAACGCAGTGGTGGCAGCAGCCCTGCTTGCTTCGGGGGCCCTGGGAAGCTCTGCCATGGGGCTGGGAGCTGTTGCATCTTGCTGTGTAATAAAACCCCGACACACCTGTGCAAACTTTCCCATAGCCCGGGGCTTGGGTGGAAACAGATTGGATCATTAAATCACTCTACTTAGGAGCTATTTGAAGATAGGAGAGGTGAAATCAGGCGTATAGAATGGCACTCATGTCTAGACTATCCCCGGAGCATCTGCCTGTTTCTGAGGAAGCTGCTGTTTGCAGTGACTCTGGTTCTTGGTTTCTGACCCTGAGGGGCCAGGCGGGGTTTTTCTGCCTGCTCCTGCCTGGGGTCTGTCTTTGCAAAGGCCTTAGAGCTTACCCCAAAAGGGCAGGATGGGGGCCTGCATTTGCAAGTCCGCAAGTGAGCTCGGTTAGTGGCTCCTGTTAGGACAGGAGCAAAGGAAGATGGGGAGAGGTTTGGGAGTTTGAGACCCGGATCCCAGTCTCGCTGTGCTCGTCCTGAGGCAGGTTCAGTCCTGCTTTGTACAAACCTCACACAGGCTTTGGAAGGGCCTGGAGGAGCAAAAGGCCTGTTTGAATACCCCAGCCTCTTGGATTGGTGCTGTCTTCTGACCTCCTCCTCCCCTGGACTAAGATCCCAAGGAATTAGGAAGGAGACTGAACAGGAGAAAAGCCCTTTTGCTCTGAAAGGAGCCATGTGATAAGTTTACCCAGAGCCCTGCTCTAACTTTGTGCGTTTGGGAGCTTTGCTGCATGGAACGGAGAAGGCTTTTCTGAACATCTTATTGCCTGTGCATGTCTCCAGGGGGGTTTCTGCTTTGCTCCCTTGCATTCCCTCCCTAGGGTACGCAATAACTCCTTTGCTTTGAGAGTCGGGATCCGATAATGCCAGGTCTTTTTTCCCCAAGAGGACCAGCTCAGCTGGTGCGGGACCAGCTCAGCTTCCTCTTGCAGAGCAAGGAACCAGCAGAGCTGCTTTTCCCATCTAGTGACGAGTCCTGAGGTTTCTCCCTGCTCCACAGACCTCTGAGATGGACGTACTGTGTCCTCAGGCTCCTGATCATGTGAGGATTTCAGAATGTGGTCCTTGGGTACAGGCCTGCTCCAGCCTGCAGGCAGGCTATTCCAGACCCGTGATGGGGCAGGATTTCCACGTGGAGACGCAGGCAGTGTGGCTGCCGGATACCAATGAAGACCTGACCAGGCATTGATCCGTAGTAGCTTTCTGCATGCTCGTGGCCCACTCTTGTTCCCGTGCTCACCAGTCTTTCTGTATCCAGAGCAGAAGCAAATTGGCAGAGCACTGCAGCCCTTCCCATTCAGAAGGCCGTCAGAGGATGAGGAATCCACGCTGCCTTCCATTTGAAATTCCCTCTCTTCCTGATGGAAAGCGTGGCCAGAGACCGACTTTATTGTGAGGAAGAGTCGAGTGGATGCATAGGCAGTTGTTTCAGCAGAGATTTAGACCAGCAAGGTGCTGGGAGCGTGAGCCTGCCGTGACCACAAGCCGTGGTACCTCGATGGGTGAAGTACCTCCTAACACCCACCTATGCTTTGAGCACGTTTGTAATGACCCGTCAGACTGCGACGGGTCCCTTGCTGCCCTGCTCCTGGCTGCAGGGCTGCAGGTTGGTTTATAAATCTTTGTCCCACCGTGTGTGTGTTCGCTAGGCACTCAGAGGAGACTGTTTTCTCTTCTAGGGTCCTGACTGTTTTCCCATCAGACCCCAGAGCCTGGTTGGCTTTAGTTTGGACCCCAGTGCAGGAGGAGGGACCCCTTCCTTCTCCCAGTGCACATCCCGGCTCCGTGCGAGGTGCAGCAGGCACTTCCTCCCTGCGCTCCCGCCGCCTCCTTGCAGTTGGAGCTCCCGAGCACCTCTCAGACTGCAACATCTGTTATCTTTAGCTTTGCAGCTCTGAAACATGCGTTGGCTTAATCACATGTTTAGCACTGCTGACTGTGGTACGTGTCCAAATATTAAGTAACTGACTGAGTCGGGGCCTAGCTTTGCCTGATGGGATTAGGACTATCAGACTGTTTCTTTCCATTTGGGTCACTGAGAACCTTTAGAGGACAACTGAAAAAGATGCTGCCCTCTGCAACCTGCTGCAGGGAGAAAAAAAGTAACTGGGAAAACACTGGTTGATGAGTTGGTTGCAAGAGGAGTGGCAGGTCTCGTGCTGGTGGCACGGGCCGCTGCTGGCAGGGCTCTCCCTGTGCAGGGGCTCTGCTTTGCGGGAGGCTCTGCTCTTGCTCTTGGCTCTTCTTGTGATGTTCTGTGTGGAGCCGCATCCCTGCTAATGCTCCAGGAGGGGCTGCGGTCACGACCGTGCTCGGGGACAGATGCTGGCTCTCTGGGCAGTGCAGCATGAGGTTAACTCCATGCTGCTCCGTGGTTCTCCACCTCACTTGTCCTCCCACTGCAGCTCTTTCTCCCTGTCTCTGAATTCTCCATCCTCTTGGGATGCAGCATCAAGGTCCGTAGCTTTTGTCTGGACATCCTCCAAGGCGGAGGAAGGATCTGCTTGCATGCTGCCTCAGTGCTGGACCATGCCCACAGCCTCCTCTGCTCCTGCACTGAGTGTGTGAAGTCCTCGGGATGAGGATGGTCGTGGTTGAGCGTGGGCATCTCCTTGGGCATCTCGCTTTAAATCCAGCCCCGCTGGGCTTTTGTGTCCAGCCTAAGCAGCGTGAGCCAATACTTGCCAGTGGGGAAGCCGGGTTTGATTGTGGAGGATATAAGATGATTCGAACACAAGAGCTGATAGTTTCAAGTAACTGAAACTCAACCTCGCTGCATAAAGCGGTATTGTCCCGCCACAGAAATCCTCTGTCCGGGAGAGCGCAGCTGCGGGGAAAATAAATGCTCTTCTTTTTCCTTTCTTTCTCTTTTTGCGTTTTGCTGTTGTTTGTGTGCGAGCCGGGGCCCTGGCGCGGGCTCGGCTGGGCTGTGCGGTACTGCGGGGAGCTGCTGCTCCCGGGAGGCTGCCCTGTGCAGGGCAAGCTCCGCTCCCGCCTGAGCCAGGGGATTAAATCCCAAGCAAAGCCATTGACATTGGTGGATTTCATTGAGTCCAGGCCAGATTCCGGCCCATTTAAGTTCAATGAGAGTGTTATCTGTTGAGTTCAGAGGGATCAGGGCTGGATCCTGCGACCAAAGGACCTGAGGGATCGATGAGCTTTGTGCAAGCGAGGTCCTGGGTGCCAGGACAGCTCCTGGCCAGCACCCAGATGTTCAGCACATCTGCCTCACCAACCTCAGGGGGACCAGCTGCCCTGCCCCAAGGGAAGCACATGCACAAGATGCATTTTCATAGGGGGTTTAATGTTGGCAGACTTTGGTGTGAACTCAGGGAAGTTTAAGCCACTTGTGAAACCTCTTCCTACAGGAGCCTTTATGAACGGGGGACTTCTTTTGTAAGAGCTGTTATGGGTTCAAGCCAAGCAAAATTCCCATTTACATCCATGCAGTAATTACAATGAGGAGAGGAGTGTTTGAGGAGGGCGAAGGTGCTGTGGGACACTTCACTGTCTTTGCTTTTAGAGGAATCAGGAAATGGAAAAGGAGGCAAAAATCTTTGTTAAGCAACTTGCTTTGGAAGTTCAGGTGCCTCCAAGCACCTCGTTCCCCTGTCAGCAGAGGACTTTTGGGCCGGGTGTCTGTGCTGGCCTAGATTTGAGCTGTGATTGAGCGGTCTCCACCCACCACTCTAAATTGGGAATTTCTCATGTGTCAGTTCCAGCCCTCACCAACACGCCGAATAGCTTCAAATCCAGGTACCTCAAGCAGTAACTGCTCCGAACTCCTCAAGTGCCTCACTGAAACCATCTCTCGATATAGCAACAGCTCATTACTGTGTGGAGCTGGCGTGAACGCCGGGTTCTGCCAGCATCTATTTTGGCCCTTGGCACAAACAGCTCCGGGACAGTTTTATATTTGGGGTACGAAGCCACTGCCGCCAACGGGGATGGTGACGTTTGCCCGCGGCAGCCTTGGTGAAGAGTGCGGAAAAGCTCTCAGAGATGAGTTTACCTTCCTAGGTGTGTTTTAAATGGGTAAAAAATACATATGTATTTAAAAATCCCCAAGTAAACAAGAGCCAAAGCCCAAGTCAGTGTACCTGGCAGCAGAATCTGGGCTCTGCTTTTCACGTGGTGATGTAATAGCCTTATTAAAGAGGTAAGTTTTTGAAATATTGTCTTTAAAGCTCCCACTTCTCGACTGGCTTTGTCCAAGTGGTGCAACTGGGTGACTCTTCAGGCAGTCTTGATGATTTTTTGATTGAGGCAAGGGTTTTTTTTTTGGCTTTGTGTTTGCAAAAGCTTCCGGTCTAGCTGAGTCCTCACCTACATGAGGCAATAGGATTTATAGACAGGATCTTCATCCACACAGTTTTGGGCATCCTCAAAAATCCCTGCATTTTTTTTTCTTCTTTTTTTTTTCCTGGTAGGACTGGAATATTCTTTTCTCGCTTGTAGCTATCCTACCATTAAACAATAACAATAAAAAAACCCTTTTGCTAAGTTGTGTTTGTTTATTTGGCTAAACACCCAGCGGCCCCATCGTGTGTGTGTGGATGCGCTCCAGCATCTTCCAAAAGCCACTCCTACCGCCCCTGCAAAATAGTTTGCGGATGACACAAGAATGATAAATATCTGGCCAAAGGGAATGTTTTGGCGTGAATGAGCAGCGAGGATTGTGAATGGAAAGGGCGCCCGTGAGTCCCGTAGCTCTGCAGCCCGGGCGGCTTCGCCCGGCCCAATGGAGCCATCACGAAGGTGACGTGTCCTCAGGGAGAGGTGAAAGTCCCTAGACCTCTATCCCAAGAAAAAGTGGCTTTGGTTTGTGCTGCATCCATGCAAGTGCTTGTACGGATTGAGGTCGGGATTTCTGCTTAGTGGTTCATGCTGAAATCAGGGCCGTGCTTGCTGCTGGCTTCCGAAGGAGAGGCAGGGACCTGCACTGCACTGTGAGAATGAGCTACACGGGGCACCTGGCTTCATCCTGGAATATTTATTTGGGATGTTGTGCGAATTTCTACTCTTAGGACCCAGCACGGCCTCACTTGAGCTTTAAAACCCAGAGAGCCTGTGCGAACTAAAAGTTTATTTGTATGCTAGTAAAACTCTGCTGGAGGTAAGGACTGCTTTTAGATAGATGTGTCCTTTTTTTCTTTTTCTTGTGAGCTTTATTCTTAGTTTTATATATATATATATATATTTTTTTTTTTTTGCTATTTTTCGGGCATCTTCTGTACAAGCGCCTCAGATTTTTCCAAATCAATCTCCTGTCCAATACTAACAACTAGGTGCTTATTAAAGGGTTTTGAAAAACGAAAGCTGAAATTAAGCTGTGTTTAAATCAAGCTGTGCAGTTGGGGAATTTGGTTCAAAACCCCAGTCTTTCTGGAGAAATTTCTTTCCAAAACATTGGGATGGCTGCGCGTTGCCTCTTCTGACTTCAGCTACACATCGTTTGTGGTTTGGGCAAGGAGCGCGCGGCGCTGGTGGGTGTTGGATTTCGGCCGGCGAGGGTTGTCTTTCAGCTCAGAGTGGCCTCCTGGCTCTGACTGTCCCTGCTCCGAGTTCCCTGTGATGCTCCCGAGGGCTGCTGGCTAATGATTCCCCACGGGGATCTGGGGTTTTCTTTGACATATGCCCCACTCTGCTGAAAGCCTTTCTGACAGAGAGATGTGTGGGGCCATAGGATCATCTCCTGGGGGGGATTCCATCAAACTCCTCCATCTCTTAATGTGTCTAAGACTAGGCTGGATGCTGGCTAATGCACAAGATGAAAAATAGCCTAGCTGGAGATGAGGCTCGTGTAAGACTTCCCTTCTCACTGGTCTCTGGGGATACCTTATTTACTGTTGCTGCTGTTAGTGCCACTTCATGGTCTAATGGTGGGAGCAGGAAGGTCCCCTGGTCCCTGAGCCTAGGGCTGCTTTTCTTCCCCTCTCCTGTTTCCCTTCGCACTGTCAGTCCAGTGTTTATGGTCCAGCTTTTCAGCAGTTACCAGTGATGCCTGCAGACATTGGGGCTGCACTGATGGCCCAAGCCTGCCCCCAACCTCACCTCAAATACCTGCCTCATCCCGGGGCCACCCAGAGCTGCAAGGACCCTGCACCTCGCTTCTCTCCAGGCACTGATCCGTTCTGCAGCGTGTTTGCAGCTCAGGCCTGCTGGTGTCGCATGACCCACCACTCCTGACCTGAGTATGTGACATTTCTGTGCTTCAGTTCTCTCTGCTGCCCATAATTACAGGCAAACTGGAGACAAGGGGGAAGATGGTGCCAGGCCGTTTCTGAAGGAAGCTTCTTTTGGCAGAAGGTACCGCAATAGGCAGGGGCTGTGGTGACACTGGTGGGATCCCACATAGGGGTGGAGAAAGGCAGCTGATGCAGCTCCAGCTGCTTGAGGAAGAGCCCAGTCACTGACTTGAATCCACAGGGACCACATTAGCTTCTCCATGGGGCAGCAGCGGGGTTTATTCCTCATCTGCTCCCAAACTCCAGGAATTTTCAATTCTGTTCCTGTAAAACCTTGAAGCCCCTGTGTGGTGTGAGTGAAACCTAGCTCAAAAGACAGGCAAGGAGGGAGGCACAGGAAGCAGAGCTGTGTAAACCTGGTTTTCTTTCAAAAATAAGGTGTTGAAGTGAAGGCTGTGGGCAGAGCAGCCTCCTGGGAAACTTCACGAGGTTTCTCTTGATTTCCACTCTAAAGCAGGGAGGTTTTCCCTAGCCTCAGTTTCTCATGTCCTCATTGTGACGCTGGCGTTTTGGCAGCAATTCGGAAAGTGACACGGAAATGTGAAATATGGCAAAGCTGGTGTTGGCGTCTTGGGTACTTTGGGTCCATCCCTACAGATGCAGGTGAAGTTTTGTTTAGGCATCTGGTTTGGCCTTCAAGTTAGAGAAATGTGTCCAGTTTCCCATTTCAGCCTGGACCAGAGTGTTTTGGCTGTGGGTAATTCTCACCTTAGGTGTTTTGTGACCGGCCGGTGCTGACGGGGCCTCTCCACCTTGCTCTGTGCCACCACAGATGGAGCAGACCTGCGTGACGTGGGGACAGCGCAGCTGCATCTGCTGCTGCTGGTCAATTAGAAGAGCAGTAACAGGAACTTTAAAGCACAGAGATGCCCAAGTGTTTTTGTTTCCCAGGAAGACCTCAACCCTTGGTCTCAAAGATAAGGATGTGGTTGTTCATCCCAAGTAATTCCCTGTCTCACCCTTCCCACTGGGAAACTGCCTGTCTTCATGCTGCTGGAATGGGAACAGAAGCAGCAAGCTGGTTTGGGCTGTCTTCTTGCTGGTGAAGGATTATTCTGCATTTCAACACATTTTTTCTGAAGGCAACATATCATGCTTGCCCCTTGATGGGGCAGCATCGCTGCTGCTTACGTTAGTCAGGGCCTGAGGAGTGACAGTAAATCTCCCTGCTGGGTGCTGGGGTTGCTGGGCTGCAGCGCGTTACTGCGTCTGAGCTGCCGTTTGCAGGAGGCCTGGAGGAGGATGACACAGCCCGAGGTGACTAGTTGTGGGGAGCGCTCTAGACCTTAG
>JAUBNY010000109.1:530522-560674 GCA_032275445.1 Crypturellus soui | reverse complement strand
GGGCGACGTGGGGGCCCCCCACGGCGCGAGGGGGCGACCAGCAGCCCCCGGCGCGGGCCCGTGTGTGGCTCTGTGCCCCGGCGCAGCCTCTGGCGCATCCCGGCGCGGGGCCCCCATCCGCCGCCCGGCCTCTCTGCTCCGCCGGGAGCGGCGCGGGGGCCCGAGGCCGGCCCCGCTGCTGCGGAGGGGCCTCTCGTGCTCCTCTGCGCGGAGGCCGCGCCGCCCGCATCCCGGCCTGCCGGGGACGTGTTTCCAATTAACATTCCAAAATGGCTCCGCCGCGCTGCCTGGCGGCGCGGGGGGAGGCGGACGGAGCGGCCTCCTGTTCCTCCCGCCGCTGCGCGTCCTGCTCCGCGCCCTGCCGCAGCCACCGGCCAAGTTTCGGGGCGGCCGGTGTCCCGGGGCCGAGTGCCGCGTTAGCGGGCAGAGCTGCCCCGGGATTCCCTCCTCCCGGCCTTCCCGAGCGGCTGAGCTGGCAGCTGGAGCGGGCACTGGGGTGCTGTGCCACCTCGGTTCGTGTGGAGCTGAGCCCACAGCGCTGCCCTGGCGCAGGGTGCCCGTGTAGCGATAAACCAGGGGTGAAGACTGTACCCGTGGCAGATCCTGGGGCTGTCCTCCCTGCTGCAGGGTGAATGGTTTTGACGGGGCTTTAGTGACCGGGTGAGATACGTGGTTGTGCTTGTGGAGGCGGATGCTCTGGGACTGCTTGTTTTTTTTTTTTTCTTTTTTTTTGCTAGGTGGCAAGATAGCTCTTGTTTAAACTGCCCCAGCCATGTGTTGTGGAGAACCTCAATGAGGCAGCACTCTGTGTCTCTTAACACGGTTGTGTTTTGGCTTCTCGTGCTGTGCCTGCGATTTGGCCCATGCCCATCACGGGTGGTATTGAACCTCTCCTAGAGGTCCCTCTATAGCGATGCTCCCTGTAGAAGCACAGGGAGATGCCTCTCCTAGGGATATCTTTGGAGAAACTGAGTGGATACCAGCCTCCTGCTGACAAATGCTTACTCAGTAGCATGTGCGTGTCTTCAGGTAGAAGGATTTAAAAAAAAAAAAAAAAGAGAGAAAAAAAAAAGGCTCCATTTTGAAAGTAAAACATCTTTCTTTCTGTCTCTCTCCCTCCCTCTTTCCTTTTCCCCTTCCCAGGTGGCTTTAACAAGTTTCAGACCGAATATTCTGAGCATTGTGAGACCAACCTTGATAGCTCCTCACCCAGCAACTCTCCCCCTGCATCGGTGCTCGGCCTGGGAGGGCTGCGGATAAGCTCCGACTGCTCCGACGGCGAATCCGACAGGGAACCCAGCAGCGCCACCGAGTCGGACGGGAGCCCCATTCCCAACAATCAGCCTGCCTTTCCAGTGCAGATCCTACCTTACCTGTACCTGGGCTGTGCCAAAGATTCCACCAACTTGGACGTCCTGGGCAAATACGGCATTAAGTACATCCTGAATGTGACTCCCAACCTGCCGAACATGTTCGAGCACGACGGAGAGTTCAAGTACAAGCAGATCCCCATCTCGGATCACTGGAGTCAGAACCTCTCGCAGTTCTTTCCTGAGGCCATTGCTTTTATTGGTAGGTACTTGGCAGAACATCCCTTTCCAGGCTCACTGCTCGGGAATGCAGCGAGCCACTTCAAGCGCTGCCTGGTCCCTAGTGTGACCTGCTGGCCCCGAGGCCCGTGCTGCTTCTGAGGTGGCAGTTTTGGAGAGCCAGTCTAGCCTCCCCTTCCCAAAATTCCGCCCTTCTTACAGCATTTCTGTCTAGTTACCTGAGAACGGTGGTGATGGTGGCAAGCTGGGCCTGGCCCCTGCTGCATCTTGCCCTTTTATGGGGATTTTCACTAGTGTGAAGCAGCTGAACCAAGGCAGTGGGGGGACTCTGCTTGCTTTACTCGGAGAAATGAGTGCTGATGGGAGTTGTGTTACTGTGACGGGTGCCAGCAGCTCCTTAGCTCCAGCTGTGCTAAAATCTGGGGGAAGGGAGGGGCTCTTTTCCTGAGGGAATCCGCTAGTCTAGTTATGATCCTGCTGTAAGTCACCGTGGTGTAACTAACTCCTTGTATGGGTACTTCTCCTAAGGTAAGTATCAACACAATGAGTTAGTGATTATAATTACATTGTAGAGCTAAGCTGGAAAAATTGCTGTGCCGACAACCCTTGAGACACTTCTGAATGTCTGAATGGCTTTGGAGGGAGCAGCAAGGCAAATCTATTTTTTTTTTTCTTTCTACCCCAGGCTAGCATTAACTTGGAAATTGGCTTCTTATTTTGTAAGAAGGGTCTGACTAGAAATGGTCACTGCCAGCATGACATGTGCTGTTGGCTGGTGATTGCCATTAGCCAAATCAGCTGTGATTTATGGGGGTGAAGGGCACAGGTGGCTGCTGCCTCTCCAGCTATCAAAAGCCCTGTCGCTTTGTACCTGGCTCAAAAGGCACTGACTGAGGTAGAGGAGAAGGGACCTCTTGCTTTCACGCTGAAATCTCTGCAGCAGATTTTTGAGGCTTCTTGGCTGCTCATGTTTCTCACCCAGCTGTGTTCACTCACTCTACTTTTTTTTTTTTTTTTTTTTTAATAGGACTGAAATGTCTGGTTTTCAGCACTCAGAGTTTAGTCTTCACATGCTCTTTTTTCTCCCCCTTTCTCTCCTCTAATTATATGGTTCTTGTTGGAAGCTTCTGCTTCAGTGTGGCAGCAGGGACCCTTCTAGTGTCCAGCCCGCAGAGCATGTCACTAAATGTCCCAGAGCAGGTCGCTGCCGGTGTGTGCCAGGGGAGCTATCTGCATCGTGCTAGTGCGTTCCCTTTAACGGCAGGAAAGAGAGGATTACCTCACTCTAAAACCAAACACCAGAAACGTAGTGTGGGTCAGATGAAAGGCAAAAAAAAAAAAAAGCTCAGAAAAATGTTGAACGGGGAGAGATGATGGGGAGGGCCGTGCAAGCTGGCGGGCAATTGTCCATTGTACTGGGAAGCCCTGCCTGGGGTGGAAGGCTGGGGCAGAAACCTGATGTGGCTGCGGTCCGAATTTCCCTTCTTTTTGCTCGCAGCACCTTTGCCTTTCCCCGCATTGGGGGTGTCTCTTAGCTCTGTGCGCACCTGAGCTTCTCCCCCACCTTCTCCCCGTGCAGCGCGAGCTCGCACCGGGGCTGCCCAGCCTGTGCGCATGCAGCGCGCAGCGGCGTGTCCTGCTTTCAGCGCTAGGATGTCAATTCATAAAGGGATCACGCTGTTCCGGCTGCGAGCGGGACAATGATATGTGTGTGCTTGCCAGTCGGGGGCAAGGGAGGGGAGGCCGCGGAGCTGTTCTCAGGCAAGCTTTTTGTGGCGCAGGCTGCATTCCTCTGCTCTGCGCCCATTCATCGGCAGCTTCTCCTCCAGCACAAATGTTTGCACTACGGTGAAGTGCTGCTTTAGAGTCTAAAGAACAATTTCACAACAAGGGAAGTTCCCGCACTTCAGGCTCTGCTTAAATTGGGGGGCGGGGGGGGGGGGGTGGATCTTGGATTTGGATAATGCCTAGGAGGGAAAAGGCAGGAGAAGCAGAGGAGACTGGCTGTGTGGCGCTGGGTTGTCCCCTCACGTGCAGCCTTTGACGCTTAACGAGCGTTGCGGGGTGCGATGAGGCCAGGCACTGGCGTCTCTGTGGAGCTGTTGTCCCCAGCGCTGCCTGCCTCTTGCAAATGACCCGTGTCTGTGCGCAGAGGAAGAGCAGTCCCTAGGCAGGGGCGTGCTGCTAGGCCTGATTAATGCTTTTTGAGCCCATGAAGTGTGAGGTGCTTGGCTTTCCCATACAGGATAGGGATGTGCGGCTTTCCCAGCACACTGGGATTCTCTTGAGCCCCCTTTGGGGAGGGATGTGATGTCGCTGGGAGCAGTGGATCCAGTTCTGGCAGTCGTCCTGGTGCTATGAACGTGCAGCTGCCACCTGGCCCTGCTCCAAAGCCATGCATTTTGGTTATGGAATAATAGACTCCCCCTTCCCCTTGTCCTCTTTCAGATGAGGCCCGTTCCAAGAAGTGTGGGATCCTGGTTCACTGCCTCGCCGGCATCAGCCGCTCTGTAACAGTAACTGTCGCCTACTTGATGCAAAAACTCAACTTGTCCCTGAATGACGCCTATGACTTTGTGAAAAGGAAAAAATCCAACATCTCCCCAAACTTTAACTTCATGGGCCAGCTACTGGACTTTGAGAGGACTCTGGGACTCAACAGCCCATGCGACAACCGCTCCCCCAGCGAACAGCTGTACTTCACCACCCCCACCAACCACAACCTGTTCCAGCTCAACACTCTGGAGTCCACATGAAGGGGATTTAGCGTGGTCGGGAACTTGAGCATCGAATCGCTTCTCTTGAGCATTTCAACTCTTACAAAAGTATCTGTCTTGCCAGGCAGCTCTGGAAGAACTAGCTTCCCTGAGCAGAGGTGTCTGATTGCTGCTTTAAGAAGGCTAATGCCATTCATTAGTATCCTGGTTCCGATCAAAGCAGAGAGGTAGTCTTTTGGCAGGGGGTTATTTAATATGGGCGACGTTACAGCGTTCTGAACGCAGCTGTTACCGGCAATAACCGCTTTCCTAGGTGCATTGGGACCGTCAGAGCACGCACACGCGTGAAGAGCTCTCGGGGGTTAGCTTGCTGTGGAAAGTGAGGAGATTTATGCACTTGGAAACCTTGAACAAAAGGTGTTGGCCCAAGACTGTTTTAAAACCCAAGTTTACTTTTTTTTTGATTTTAAAAAAAAAAAAAAAGATAAATCTTACTCGAGCTTTGGGTTCAAACTCTTTTTAAATATGTAAGTTCCTGACTGTTTGTACAGACAAGGTTGCAAAACCAGTATTTTATTCTGTTTCTCATTTGATCATTTATTATTTTTTTTAATCAAATGTTTATATTGACCAAATGCATTTTGCACACTTTGTGAAGCCTTGGTATGTCCTGGCATATTACTGGGTACTTCAGAGAGAGATACATGCTGCTGCTGTTGTTGTTAGCATCTGGTAGGAAGCTTTGTTATGTGTGAAGGCCAGTTGGGCTTAAACGCAACCCCTTCACCACGCCTGCACTCACAATCACAAACTCTGCACTGATTCAGCCAAGGTGACTAAGCCACAAGCTTTTTCTTAAGGCCACCCCTGCCAAAAACAGTTTGCTGTTGCCAGAGGTAAAACTCTTGTAGCCTCTGGAGTTGGTAGAAGCATGTCTGAGCCGAGCACTCATTCTCTGCTGCCTGTTGACTGACTTAATGTCATCCAGCTGGCCTGAAATCATTCCAGCTTCCAAAGTAAAGAAAGTATTTGTGATGTTGGCATTTCTCGCACACTTGATTCTTTCCCATGTGTGTGCGTGTGGGGTGGGGGCTATGGGTGATGGAAAACGCAGTGAGAGCCCGGAGCAGAGCGAGGATTGTGCAGTGGGACAGGCCTGACTCTCCACGTTCGGCACGTGCGAGGGGGCAAAGAGATGTGGAAATAACAACAAGAGTGTTGTAACAGAAATTTTATATACATATATATAAATATATATATATTAACTGGCAGAATCTGAGATGATTGGAGCTTTCAACAGAGGTTCTAATTTTCCTTTTTCCTCTTTCGAATAACTTTATGCCGTGCCTTCTATTCTGAGAAGACTTGTTTATATTTCTGGCTAGTGTTTGGCAAACACCTTGTACCAAGCTGGGAGGGGGAGGAAGTGGTAATAATTTACGGGAGGAGGGCAGAACGGATTTGGAGTTTTCTTTATTGGCTGCAATGTAGTCCCTCCTTTCTCCCCCCTCCCTGTCCACTTTAACTCTCATGTAACTGAAAAAAAAAAAGCCACGGATTTTTTCTAAATATCCATTTTTTTGTACTTTTTTCAAAAAAAGGAGAAAAAATAATAATAAAAAAAAGTCTTCTGGAGGAATGTTTGATGCTGTCACATCCTGAAACTGTTCTTTTTGTTAAAGATATTACCAGAATGTTGGAATGAGCTTTTTTTCTGGTTTTCTGGTTTTGTTTGTTTGTTCATTGTTGGTTTTTGTTTGCAACAATGTTTGGATCGTGGGTCATTGGAAAGGACAATGGGTGTAAGTATGGCTGCGAGTGAGCAAATTGAGAATATCCTAATTGCATCTTACCTCATGGAGGAATTTATTTTTCAGGGATTTTTTGACAGTGCATCTGTATTGCATTACAGCTAAGCTGGTTTGTAAAGGCTTCCTGTGCTGTTAGTGGTCTTTCTTCTTTAAAGTTTTTTAAAAAAAGATGCGTCTTCTGGATAGTACAACTGAGAGCTTGTTAGTGAGGAGTGGTTCTACTTTCTGAGTTATGAAGGAAAATTAATGACCCTACGTATACTGATCCAATATTGGGACTTTGTTTATATTGCAAATAAATATTATTTTTTCTTTAAAAAATGTTTGTCAGATGCTTGTCTAGCCTCGGTCCGTATAAGGGCATGCTCTTTTCTTATCCCCACTTTTTTTTATGGTCGATTACTGTTCTTCTGTGACCGTGAGCAGCATTTGCTGGGCTGTGTTCAAGCGCAGTGTTTGGTTTCATGCATAGTTTAATTTTTAAGACCTGTGCTAAAATGGAGAGGGAGAGTTGAGGGGCGAGGAGGACTGGGGTATTGGGTAAACCAGGGAACAAAGGACAGCTCGAGCGCGGGGCCGGCTTTGACCCCAGCCATCCCTGGGCTCCCAACATGGCTGGGCTAAAGACATGGTCGCTCGCCACTGCGGCACAGTGGGGCCTTGTCACAACCCTTGTGGTAGCAGCCTCCTTCTGGTGGGAGAGCAGCAGATTATGGTCTTGCAAGGCCACCTGTGACTTCTCCCCCAGGTCCTTGAGAGCAGGAGGACGTCAAGCCAACGTGCCAAGCCAGGGGTCTATGTTTGTCTCCTTCGTGGCACCATTCTTGGCCACGAGCAGTCTGAGAAACCTGTCTGAGCTCTTGGGGCTGTTTTGGTAAGACCTGGGTCGCCTCAGCTAGGGGAGCTGTGGCTAATGTCCCCTCTGATCCTGGGTGTGCAGGATTGAGCTAACCTAGCTGAAAAAAATCATTAGGAATGTTTTGGGGCTTTCGTGGTGGCCCCCCTCATTTTAATTCACGTGACAAGAAATTAAGTGACTATCTTTCAAATTTTTTGATAGATTCCTCTAAGGCTGTGCATATGTGTGTCTATTTTTGTCTTTCAAATCCCACAGCCTGGGCACGAAGGACTGCTAGTCTTATTCTAGAAAGAGCCCCGATGGAACGGTGCTCCATGTATCATGGCCTAGAACAGCTAGTCAGAGGCTGGAGCAGGAGACAAGTGAGCGTGTGTGAGCCTGGATTTGTTTTTTTTTTATCCCTGAACTGCATGACAGGAACCTATATTTTGATTTAGAGGCCTGTTTGCAGCTCAAGAAATAAAAATCTACCTGGCACAATAGGAAAAGAAGTTCTTTTTTCTTTAATTACGTGGTAGAGTAGCTCTTGAGGAAGATGGGCAACTGTGCTGGAGTCGGGCTGTGCGCCGAAGGGGAGCGGAACAGCCTGTCGGGTGCGTAGCTGTGTCTGCTTCCACCTCACTTCCTCTTGCAACTTTCTGCTGAGGGGTGGAATAGGATATCAGCAGCTAGCATGAGCTCTGTGAGCGAGTTGGCATGGTAGCTGAGTTGTAGCTGTCTGAAACACCACATATGCCACCAGTAATGGCCTAGGTAGAAGCAGTGCTATGCAGGCAGCCGCTATGTTGTTCCTCAGCAGACAGCTCGCATCTGGGAGATGCGAGTCTCTGGTGAATGTCTCTGCTGTTGCTGCATTCAAAAGTCCGACAGCCGGAGGCTGGCTTGTCTGAAAAGTGTGCAGAAGGTGCTCTTTCCTCCAGGACTCAAAAGGATCTTTCTTCAAGCTTCCTGGCCTTGACAAAAGAGCGTGACCTGCCTCCTGGTCTTGGCTGGATCCTCAGCATCAGTGTTTTAAGGATATCTTGCGCTGTGCTTCTTGGCTTGGAGTTTCTTTGGAGACCTCATGTCCTGCCAAGTTAATTGGGTGAGGAGGCAAGAAGAGACATCAGCGAAGGGGCAGTGCTAGAGAGATCATATACATGTATATGTGTGTATATATATATATATATATATATTTAGAGAGAGAGAGGGAGAGAGAGAGGATTCTCTCTACAGTCCCCTTCAGTGGTGGGCACAGGCCCTAGCTAAGTGCAAGAGCACAGGCTGAGTGAGCAAGCTGGTTTTGTTGGGCATGGTGGAGCTTGGCCAGGAGATACCGCTTCCCACACGCAGCGGGGAAAAGCTCCTTGGTTAACCCGTTGATTCCAGACAAGCCACTTGTAAGATGCGCTGTGGTGCATCGGGGAATTTCCTGCTTGGGCTGAGAGATCTGCTACCACCGGGTTTTCACTTGTGGTGCCACAAGCCCTCAGGTAACAAAAGTGGGAACTTCTTCTCTCCATGGATGACTTTGACCTCTCTAATTTCAGCAGCTAGAGGGACTGTAGCTTGTTGCTTTCAGAGGGTTTCTTCCTCAGTTTCAAGTCAAAGTGACACCACAAAGTTCTTAACACAGAGTTAAACTTCTGCAATTCCCTACTGGAAAGTCCATGTAGCTTCTGTGCGCTCCCAGTGACTGCAGCACGTCTTTGCTCCTCCATCCTTCTGGCTGGTTGAGAGCTCAGCCAGCTCTCCCAGCCGGAGAGGAAAGGGAAGGAAAGCAAGGGCATAACTGAGCATGAGTGAAACAGAAGAGCAATGAACAGGTCCAAGAGCGGCACAATGTTAAGATTACTTCTGGTGACACAAAATGACAGGGCCTGGCTGGCCCAGGTTGTCAGGAGTAGAACTGGATGTCTTCCTGGGGCGGCCACCGATCTTTCGTGACCTCGTCTTTCTTTTCCCTTGCTGTGTTTTAACTGGGTCCCTCCAGCTCACGTATCTGTAGCTCCGGTCTGGGCAACAGAGCCTCAACTCGAAGCTGGGGACGGCCTAGTGAGATGAAGTAGGGACGTCCCAAACTATTGCGGAGGGAGATGTTCACGGATGCTGTCAGCGACAGGACATGCGCATACAGGAAGGGGGCACAGTGGAAGGGATTCGGGACTGGCTGGAGGTTTTCCCCCTCTCTTCAGTCTAACCTTGCCCTTCTCCTAGGCCCTTGTTTCTTGGTGTGGCATCCAGCGCGCTTTGAGCATGACGCAAGGGAACCTCTGCAGCTCCGGACTTGCCTCCCGTTGCATCACCCCGAGACACCCGTGGCAAGCAGACGCTTCACGCCATCGCCCCAGTTTGGGTGCTCGCATCTCCAGGGTAACCAGGTTATTTGTGGGTTGTTGTTATTTTCTTTTTTTTTTATCCTGTATGTGAGCAAATCAGGCTATTTGCAGCGTCGGAAGGCATTGAAATAGTGCAGCTAATCAACACATTCCTGTATTTATAGTCAGCTGGCACAGGCAGCAATAGTCATGTTTTGGGCCGCTCAAACAGTGAGTAGAAGTGGGGTTTTTCCCTCATCGCAGGCCACTTGCCCTCGTGCAGCTGCCGGCCTTTCAGTGCCGCCGAGGTCTGATTAAATGTATGTGGTGTGAGGGCCTAGCTGAGGTGATGAGGGAGAGCCAGGGCAGGAAGAGCTTGGTACCACAGCTCCAGTTTGGGAAATGGCTGTAAAACAGTGTCAGCGTCGGCTCCGGGGCAGCATCAGGACAGGGCTGAGGCTGCTCCCTCACAGGTCGTTGAGTGGCAGCCATTTTGTTGCCCCCTGGTTGCAGCCTGTCCTGACATGGTGGCTGCTGCCGGCAGCGTGGCCGAGACCTGCTGCGCCAAAGAGGTTTCACAAAAGTTGTGCTTTCCTCCCGCAGCCCTGCCATGGCTCTGCTTTCACACCTTTCCGCCTCCAACGTGCCCAAGTGCCGCCATATGGAGCTCATAAGGAGGAAGGGCAGCCCGTGGGTGATGGGTGCTGGTGACTATGGTGCCCATGTCCTTGGTGGCAGCGCCGTCCCCAGCGGCCACATGGGCCACGAGGAGCTGCTGTGAGTTTCCGATGCCTCTGGGCCGCTCCGGACAGCGCCGCGTCCCCTGCCGGGCCGCGTCTCGGAGCTGTTTTCGCGCTGGGAGCTGGGTCAGGAAGGAAGCTGCGGTTCAGCTTTGATGGCGCCGGCAAGGGCTGGGTGTTAATTATGGGTCGGGAATTAATCGTGCGGCAGGTGCAGGCGCTTGAGCTGGCTGTGCCGCCCTGGGCTGTGCAGAGCTGCCTTTGCTGGGGCTGCCCTCCCTGCCTGGGGCAGGATGAGTCTGTCAGTGCCCTTTCCGGCCTTTATTTCTCCATTCTGATGAACATGTGCTATTTTATTTTATTTTATTTTATCATTTGCATTACCCTTGATTGATTTCTCTGGCTGCTTCTGTCACCTCAGGTGTTGACAGCTGATGTGGGAGCTGCTCCTGAGGAGATGTGGTCCTTCCACAGGATCCTGCAATCCCAGCTCTATCTCAGAAGCACTGGGGCACGTAGGAAGCGGAGATCCATCCTGCTGTGCGGGCTCAGGGCGATGCATTTAGCTCCTTGCTGCGTGGTGGCACATGGTGCTCGAGAGCACACACGGCCTTATGAAGTGAGGAGGGCCTAAGCTGGTGAGAAGACCAGGTATGAGTAGGGGGGAGAGGAATCCAGACAGATTTATTTATTTTTCTGCTTGCTTTCCCCGGAGAAACATCTGGCTTATGTAAAGCCATTTGCTGGGTTTCTCGCTGCTTTATTTTGGTAGCTGTGAAAATCTCTGTTCAGACACTCTGCTCTTCTCATCTCCCATCACTGCCTCAAGGGCAGATTCTTTGTGATTTGGGGTTTTGCTTTTATGAAGTTTACTCTGTTTCTGATCTATGTTGCCTATTTTTTTCTTTTTTTTTGGTAA
The DNA here is from genome assembly GCA_032275445.1 of Crypturellus soui. Classification (NCBI taxonomy): domain Eukaryota; kingdom Metazoa; phylum Chordata; class Aves; order Tinamiformes; family Tinamidae; genus Crypturellus; species Crypturellus soui. The sequence continues at coordinate 549,781 of JAUBNY010000109.1, read as the reverse complement.
GGCCTGGCTCTAGTTTGCTTGTGGTTTTGCCTTTTTTTCCTTCTGCGAGGTAAACTGTTGGTGACAAACCCCGCATGAAGTGGGATGGAGCAGACTGTTGCCTTGGTGGGACACTGCTCCCCAATGAGGTGTTGGTGAAAACGCAGTGCTAGAGAGAAGCTGAGACGCTGTGAGCACCGAGGCAGGATCCCCCAGGGCTGTGCAGAGCAGGACGCTGTGCAGCGCTCTGGACACGAGGTTGTGCAGCCTCCAATGGAGCGAGGACTCCTCTGTGTCAACCTCCCTCTGCCTTCATCTGTGACTCTGGCCACCCTCCCCGTGTCCCGCTCGTGCCCCGCTGGCTCCAGGCTCGGCTCCCGTTCCGTCTGCTGCCTTTGAATGAACGATTCTGCGCTAGAGCTTCAAACAGGCTCCTGCGTGTCTTGGCCCTGCGTCCATTTGGCAGAAAACTAGAGAGCTGTTCGGGAAGCTGTTTTTTAACATGAAGCTCCACTATTCATTCCCCAAATAGCTTTCCCTCTCATTGGATAACTTCTTCCTGCCAGGACAGTCCAAGCCTGTTCTGACAGGCAGCTTATCTGCCCCGCAGCTCTTGCTGCTTCCTCTGTCTGTCCTTTGTGTGGGAGGTGTTTTGTCTTTCCAAACTTCTGCTGACTTCAATGGGCGCTTGCTTGTGCCCAAACATGCACTGATAGTGCAGCTCAGTGCTGAAATTCCCTGCTGGTTTTTATTTATGTCCTTGCAGCATGTTTTTCTTTGCAAAGGGAAGTACCCAAGCGGTTTGGGGAGGGGCAGGAGGGTTGTTGTTGAAAATCAGGGACGCAGCCGTTCCCTCTGGCCCTGTCTGCCTCCATCCAGTGAGTTTGTCAGCAGAGCTTGGCGAACGCACTGGTGTTGAGGAGCAGCAGCCCATAAGGGTCCGAATAAATTGCTGACCTGTGCTGAGCTGTACAAGTGCTTTATCTGAAAAAGTCCAGAGCAGCCAGCTTGTTCCCTTCCTTGCCGGCTACTCGGGCTTTTTGAGAGATTCCCATTCTGGTTTTAAATCTGGTAAAGGTGGAGAGAAGTGCATATGTTTGTGTATGGAGCAAGAAATACAGTTGTCAGTGGTGTAGGTTTGTTTGTTTGTTTAATAAGACAAATCCAGTCATGCTGGAAGCACTGTCTCCCAGGATGCAGTTCCTGAGATAGAACCAGTGCCACCTCTGAGATACAGTTTTCCAGCAGCTTACTGGAACTGCCACTGCCTGTCGTGGAAAGTGTAGCCTTGGCTGAGTCCGTACCTTCCTAGGGCAGTGTCTGTACATCCCTAGGGCAGCTATATCAGTCTGCCGCCTCCTTCTCCAGATTGAACTTGCTGGGCGCCCCTCAGGTAAGAGGGAGGACGATCCTTTTTGGAGAGGGGTGTCTGCACTGTGGATAGTGCTTCTGCAGCATTCATGACACAGGACGAAGCTCCTGTTGCTGCCATCACTGTTGCTGGCTGTTGGTTGGCGCAGTCAGCTGTCCCCTGAACCTGCAGAAACACTCGGTGCATCCAGACGTGATGGGCTGCATCTAGGTGGGCTGGGATGCAGTTCTTCCCATTGAAAGTCATGGCTGAGTGACACTAGCCACTCAGACCCCCATTTTCCAGGGTAGACACCTGCACCATCACTTGCCTTTGCCGAGGGACGGAGTGTCGGGTTGTACACAGGAGGATTTCTTCCGCCTCAGTGTTAAAACCCAATCTCTGATGTCTGAGGACCCAGAGTAACCCCCAGACGCCACTGTCTGGGAGTAGCTAGGAATGAAGCTCTGGATGCTAGTGAGGTTTTCTGAATCACCAAAAGCCCTGAGCTGGTCCCTCGTGGAAGCAAGTTTCATTTTGTCTCCTGAGCTCTCCCAGAACTGTGGGATACTTCCCATCAGCCATGCCACGCCACCGTGGGCCTGGTGCTGCTGCTTGTGCAACGGAGGCCCAGGGATGTTTGTAGGTCAGAGATGGGAGCAGGACTCATGAGTGCTATTATTTAATTGCATTCCAATGGCAGCGAAAGCAGTAGCAAAAGTAATAAACAAATTATAATCTATATTATGAAGCTGACAAGTGCCACCCACTCATTACCTGTCTTTAAGCACTCTCATTACTACCCTGCCCTTGTGGGAACTAATCTTGCTTCCCAATGTCCAACTTGTTCACTTAATATCATTATCTAAAGCAATCAGCCACTCCCTATGAAAGAAGAGGAAGGTGCTTTTCCTAGGGATCCTTCTCTGGGCACTGACATGTGGGCAGCTCTGGGGTGGAGGAGGCTAAAGCAACACCTCACAAGAGTATGGCGTGGTTGAGAGGTGAAGACTGAAGTCTGGAGCTGAAACCACAGGGACAATTTGGAGGGGTGGTGGCAAGACAGAAGATTGTCACAAAGGGAAGATGCTGAGCCCTGCTCCTCTTGCTAGGATTGAGGAACAGCGTCCAGCAAAGGGGTGTTGGAAGACCCACATTTTTTCACTCACCTGATTTGGGAGCAAGCTGAGTTGCTGAGTGATGAGTTGTCTTTGTGGCTGCAGCAAGGCCAGGGCTCTGCAGGAAGAAGGCTGGTGGTGCTTCTGTGGGGACCTGTTCAGGGTCAACCACCAAAACCTTCTGAGCTGCAGTATTTTATGTAGGGATCTAGCAAATGGCTGGAGCCCAGGAAGGCATTTGTGGTAAAGCTTAGCTGCATGCTTGTCTTGTCCTTATCTCCTTCTGTAGGTGCTGCTGTCAGGTGTCACTGGGGACAGGAACAGGAGGCATGGCTGGTGCAGGAGCTCTCCAAAGGTTATTGCACATCTGCCCTCAAAAGGCCCCCCGGGATAGCTGGAGGGCAGCAGTTATCCCCTACATGAAGGCCATGGGGGCTGAGTGTGGGGAAGCCACCGCGAGGAAGGGCTGTTGAGCAACAGAAATACCCAGAGACTCTATTCAGCAGCTCTGTCACTCGGAAATGAGCAGTTTCCTTTGGTGGTGGGAGGCTGCGCTGATCAATAAACCCGCTCCTCCCAGCGAGGAGCGTTGCAGGCAAGGAACCAATTCCCGAAATGTTCTCTTCCACCCACCCCTGCTTTCCCATCACTCGTTTAAGTACTGTGCTCTGCTTAAGGAGGACCAGACGGTTCAGAGATGTAGCTGGCTGGGCCTGGGGGCTTACCCTGCCCTTCTAGACCCTGTGGGCTACTTTATCCGCGGCCACAGTGGGGTGGGACACTGTGTGGGAACCTAAGAGAGATGGGTTCCTAGTGCCTCTGCTGATCAAATGGCCCAGTAAGTCTTCTGATCTGCTGTGGAGATAAGTTTTAACAAGGACTCTCTCCTAATCCTCATTATCCTCTGTTGGCGCTTTCCTGCCCACATACACTAGATATTCCCTATCAAAAGGGAGTAACCTCTGGAGAAGATAGGATCAGATTCCCAGGAACCAGAGGCTGTAGTAAGAGAGAGGGAAGAATGAGGAAACTGTCCTAATTTGAGGCTAATCTTATAAACACAGGGCTGGATACAGACAATAGCAAGAGAAATGCCAGGAGAAACGCTTCAAGACTTAGTGAGGGAAGATCCTCTTTTACCAGAGTAGCCCTAATTTTAATTTGTGATGTGGCAAAACCGCTGTTTGATCTCAGCTTCCGTGGAGGGAAGGGGCAGGTGCTGCCTTGTGCCTTCAGAGGAGGTGCAGCCTGAGAAAAGGACCAGAAAAAGCTGCTTTAAAAGCCTTTTTCAGTGTCACTCCAAAATACTAATTAAATTTAAGCTGTAGTGCTTGGATGTAGCGTTTCTTCCTCATTTTTGGCTCAGATGAAACCCTGAACCCCGTGACGCCTCTGTTTTGCAGCAAGATGAGAGCCCGAGCTCGGTGTGAACCGAACCACTCGGTGGGGTGCGTGGGGTCCTGCACCAGGCTGTGTGGAGCTGTTATTCCAGCGCCATCCCATATCCATACAAATGAGCACAATGCAACAAGGTGTGGACACCGGTTGCTCATCCCCACCCTGGCGGTGATGTTGCAAGTTCCTGGAAAATGCCGTCATGTCCTTGCAGGTTTGGACTCGTTTGGCTTTTTAGCATCCAGCTCACTTGCCGGAGCCCGCTGGTGTTGATACCTGCAGGTTTGTGGATTGCCCAGGTCTGGGCTGCTTCCTTGGGAATGCTTACAGGCCTTGTCTTGGACTGGGCTTATGAAGCTAAGGCGATCCACAAAATCTCTGCTGCTTCTTAGGAGCTTTCTGTCCCTTTTAGGTAGTCCAGCTTGGACAGATCTCCGCAGGCATCGTACAGCAGTTCCCTGTCCTCCCTGGCTCCTTGAGCATATCTGCACCTTGGTCTTCACTATCGTTTCTGGAAACGTCAGCTCTGGGGGCTGCACCTGAGCCCTGAGCTCGGGGGCTTCTGCCATGTTCCCCTCGGCAGCCGCGCTGCTTTGCACAGGAGGGTGTTTTTGGGGTGTGCTCGGTTTGAAGTTACCTGGATAAAAATCTGAAGCGAAAAGCAGTGCCCAAGAGCAGAGGGTTTTAGTTGCTTGTGATTGCGTCTTCCTTGCGTGAACAGAGCAAAGCTCTGAATGGAAAGCACTGCCTTTCTCCAGCCTGTGCATCTCCCTGGCGCTGAGCAAAACTTGGGGTGCCTGGCTCAAAAACACAGGCTGAGAACCAGGTTAGGGTATGTGCTGCTCTCCTCCTTTCACGTTCCTGCACTGCCCCAGTCATCAAGGCTCGATCCTAGCGAGCGCCTCGGGGACAGGGCTCTCGTGTGAAATAACAAGCTGGCAAGTCCTGACTCCATATTTATTTTTTGGTGACGGTTTTTATCGTGTTTCCTGCAGACACACACAGAAAGGAACGGGTGGTTCTGCTGTTGGCGTGCCTTTCTGATAAAAACACGCAGAAAAGGCTTCGTTTTGGAAACATACTCCTTTAAGAGCCTACTGCAGGCATGGAAGGTCTGCAGACTAAGTATCAATCGGTGTGACGTACCAGAAAAGGAAATGTTTAACTTTTTTGTTTATGGCCAGTAGATCTTGATGAAGCCTGCGGTGAAAAAAACCTAGAAGGGAGCAGTCAGTGATAGAAAAGCCAGCAGAGTATCCTGCATCCCTGTTCCCCGTGCAGATATCTGAAATATCCATTTAGCAAAAAAAAAAAAAAAAAGAATAAGTACTTCAAAATCCTTACATTTCTGCACTGGCTAAAGCTCCTTTTCTTCCCTGTCTCCTGTGCATCCCAGGAGAATGTTAGTGGGAGGGATCCCTTCAGAGGCGCAGTGGGCGCTTCTGCAGGGCCAGGGCTGCGCTGGGATGTTGGTCACCTGCAGATCCTGGGCAAAGCAGAGGTGAACAAGACTTTGGTCTCCTGAGTGTAAAACTTGTGGGGCATTTCTGTGGGTCTGTTGGGTTCTTCAGGGGGCTCCCTGGGGCACGGGGAACCCGATGGAAGTGAGGTCAGGAAGGGGAGCTGGTGGGCATCCCCCCGCTCCCTCATTGCCCATGGAGGGGAAGGCCGAGTGCTGGCTCTGTTAGGAGACACTTCCCTTGGACGCAGGCCCGGGGTGCCGGATCCTGTGCTGGGAGCGCTCTGTGCCGCAGGAGCAAGTGTGGGGTCTGCTGCTGTGCATGCCGTGGTGGCCGGCCCTCCTGGGCACTCAGAGATCACGCCGAGCAGGGGGGCCACTGACCCTTCAGGCAGCAATTAGTACCTCCAAGTCAGCTAATATGTCTGGGTGGTGCCTTAGCGTATTTCCGATGGCAAATCCTTCCTTTCTAAGCCTCATGTTCCTGCGTTCTCTCCTGACATCCTGACTGCTCCACCTGGAAACCTGATCAAAAGCCTGTGGTGATATCAAAGGGAGACTTCCTATTGAATTCCCTGGGTTTCCCGTGCTCCTCTAAACCTGCGGACAGTCCCAGGCAGTTTCTTTGATGCCCTTTTTTCCCAAGTGGATGAAATAATTATGACTCCTGTGCGGCAGGCTAATAGTCTAAAGGCTTTAGTCAGGCCTATTAGCAACAACTGTGTTTTAATGAAAAATGTTTGGGTAAATCCTTCTGAATTGCAACCCTAATTACTCTGCAGCCTGATGTGCAGCAATTGCAAAGCTAATAGGATCACCTGCATCTAGTTAATGAATCCTCTGTTACGGCTTGGCTGTGACTCACAAGATGGGTAATGTTTCCTCTGCTCTCCCCTGCCCAGCTCCATTCTCGGGAGAATATTTGTGCTCTGTGTCCCTAAAGGTAAGGGAGGGGGGGTAATCTATACTGCGAATGAATTAATTTAAATATATGTGTATTCTTCTTCTCATTTGCAGAGAATGTGTGGATCAAGAGCCTGGGTTTTTTGTTGTAGACTCCAAGTGAGTTCATTCAAAAACATCACAGACAGTCGTTGCCACCAAGGCTCTTTACTGGCCTCCCTGCTGGTTTTGGTGAGAAATCTCCACAGTTCAGTATTCTCCTTCCCCAGTAGGAGTTTTTCTCTGTGTTGGAGAACAGAGCAAGGTAAAGTACATTTTCCCTGCCCCAAATGGCATTTTAAAGTAGTTTGTCCTGTGTCAGGACAAGGGAAAAATGCTATCAGGTTAAATAGCTTGTTTTTCTGGAGACTTTTTCTTTTGGTTTTGATCCCTTACTGGTATGGGAGGCTCCCTGCCCACCCTGCAGCACTTGCAAAGGCAGCGGCCTGCTAACCCGCCCCACTTTCCTGCTCCTGACCTGGCTGCAAACTGAGGCTCTGGGCTCTGGAGGCTCAGTACCCTTCAGAGCAGGGGGTCTAAGGAGCCTTTTCCCCTTACAGCTGGGGAGCTGGGGTGGTTTAGGGCTTGTTCAGAGGCTATTTTAAAGGCTGATGTTGTTTCCTCCGCTCTGTTGGGGATGATCAAACATTTGGTATGAAAGGGGCCTTTCAAAACACGCCTCCATGTTGATCTGTCCTGAATATAGTTTTTTTTTTTTTTTTTTTTTTTTTTTTTAATTAGCTGTAAATGTACAGATAGTAGAGAAATACATAGTTTTAAAGGATTATCTCCCTTCTTGGACACACTATAAAAAGCACCTCTGACCCTGCACCTCATAACTACAGTAATAGCAAGGAAGTGTCGCTGATGAGTTTCGAGGCAGGAAGCACAGTAAACATCCAGGGGATGTGAGGAAGAGATGTGGGCAGGAAGGACAGAGACACGCGAGAGTAGAGACCTGCCACTGGCTGCCCCTCTGCGCAAGCCACGCTCTTCCCTGCCACCTGCACCGTGGATGTGGCCCGACTGCAGTGCTCCAAGTCGCTTGCGAGATGTTGGGGCAGAACACAGCACTGGGCATTTTCAGAGGCTTAAATAAATCTCCGTGCAGGAACTCGAGAGCTTTGGATGAGAGGGGAAAAATGCTAAATGATTCAAGTGTTGCCGCAGAGAGAGATGAATGAAGTTATGAAGGAACTGCACAAATATTTATGTCATGCTAACAACAGATTTCAGGACGGTCTGTTAGAGCTGGGGGGAGGGAAGGGCACTAGCTGAGGCTTTTATGTGCAGGCTAAAGAAAAATGTTAAATGGGTTTTGGTGACATTTGGAAAGAGGAAGCAAATCAAGTAAGTGCTAAGGTGAGGAGGGGAGAGCAGCGGAGAAGGTGCTGACTCCTGGGGCGTTCAAGGTGCAGGGTTGTTTCTGTGACTGCTCCTGCCTTGCTGGAAATGCAGAGAGCCCTTACTGAGTGCGTGGGCTGAAAGGGAGGAAGGAAACACACTCTGTTTCTCTTGGATTTTAAATATTTGAGTATCAATCTTCCACATTTCTTTTCTCCTAAAAGTTCAGGGCCTGCGTTTTGAAGGCTCCTGTCATTTTTAGTGTTTCTAGGCATTTATCATCTGTTCCCTCTACCGAGTTTGGTTACCAGGAAGGGATTAGGAATGTAGGGGCCGTAGCACAGACAGATACTACTTTTAATCTCTGTTTTCTTCTTCTGGAAGAAGTGAGTAACATGTTATGGGGCCAAAGTTGGCTTGGCCCTGACCTCTGGCTCTGAGATGCCAGATGCCTTCGCAGTCCCTTTAGCAGCATGGCAAGGGCTGAGGGTTACTGTGTGTTTGCTCCCTGCCTCCCAGAAGGTCACCGGGTTTTCTGATAGCGGCGGGAGGAAGTCGCTTGCCTCCTCCTCCTCCTCAGACAGAGCAGAGGTCAGCTCTCTTACTTCTGTTTTTCTTAATTTTGCTGATAAATGTTTTTGATATTGTGGAAGCTGGGCATAGGAAGCTCCAAAGTCAGCACTGGTCAGCTGTCTGCCAGGGTGCTGCTTCACGCGGGGCACAGCGGTGGGCAGTGCCCCTCACCTCTCCACGAGAGGCTCGGGGCCATGGGGAGGTCTCCGTGCTGAGCAGCGTGGCTGTCTGCTGGACGAGGAGACAGGAGCTTCCAGCTTGGCTCCTTCCCAGATCCGGGCTGGAGCGGCCAAACTGCGTTCTCCTCCTCTCCAAACCTGCTGCAGCTAGTGGGAGTTTGCTGCACGTTCCTGAGAGGGACAGAGCTTTAACACCCTTACCCTAGCCCATGGGGAGAGTATTGGAGAGGCTTTAATCTTTGGAAAAGAATTGTGTTTTTTTGGTGATGAAAGAACCATTATTTACCTATCAACAGCATAATCCCCCTCCCTCCTACAGATTGCAGGCAAGCTCCTGGGGCAAATGGCACTGTAATTAAGAACAAATATTTACTATGAAGGACTAGCTGAGGCCTGGCTGGGCAAGCAGCCATCAGCATTGTCTGAACTTGCCTTCTGTTCCCCTTTGAAAGCAGGGAGTCAAAGTCTTTTGTTGGAGGAGTGTTTGTGAAGCACAAGAAGGTGGGTTGGGCCCCTGAGCAGCCGGGAGCCATCAGGCTATTTGTTCCAAACCTAGGAAATCCCCCACAAGCTGGATTAGTTACATCAAGAGGCAATTCACATTTTTTTTTATTAGTAGTATGAATTGCTCTTAGCTATAGTTCTGCAGAGGAGGGTGGGTGCTGAGATAGACCTGCACACAGAGACTGCAGCTGCTTCTGTGCTACGAGCAAGACTGTGAAGATATTTGTTGGACATCTTTAAAATCGCCAATTAATTTAGGCTTTGTTTGCATCTACTTTCCATGATGATTTCTGTTGCAATTCCAGAGTATGCTAACTGGGACTCCAGCCCTGGTGTTGAGAGACAAGGAAACTTGGCTGCTGGAGAAAGTTTGTCCTTACGAAATAGCCAGCCTTCTTCACAGCCCTGCCACCGTCACGGACAGCAAGGAGGGTGACGATGACCTTGCTCATCTCCTGGCGAGGCAAGGCGAGTTTGTTAAATAAGTCAATTGTGAGTAACAGAAGTAATTGCAAGGATGTGGTGTGTGGTTCAACCAGCCATCGCTGGGGTGGTAATGCAACAAGGCGTGTGATTAGACTGGGAAATTGCTGCAGCGTACCAAGGTACCCAGTGCGAGTCACACAGAGCGAGTGGACGTGGGCAACGTGTGCACAGACACACGTAGGGTGTGCAAGGTTTGAACTGAGTGTCTGCAGAGACAGTGCAAGGGGGTCCGAGCCCCCCTGCTCTGCCATGGTGGTGGCCTCGCTGCTGAGATGGCTCCACTCTGCTCTCCTCTGTAGAGCTGCTGAACCCCAAAGACCTCGTGAAGTCAAGCTCATGCAGGAAGCATAACAGGACCAGAGGAAAGGCCCTTGTTTTAAACTGTGTGAAGGAAGAGTTAACTGCTGCTGCCTGAGCACACGGTGAAAGCAGAGCTCGGTTGGCTGAACGCTGGAGAGGCTCTTCTCATGGCAGGTGCAACAAGGATCATCTGGTATAAATGTTGTCTGCCCGATACACGGATCTCCCTTGGACAGGGGTTCAGCATGAGTGGAGCTTGCTGGCTCCTGCAGGAGCCGGGTCCTGAGTTTAGAAAAGCCTGATAGAAATTGGATCCAGACCCAAATGTCTGCATGGCATATGATATTTACCGAAATAAGGCATTGGTTGTGTAAGCAGCCTGCCCTTCTCCCTCGCTCTGGAAACCATCTGGGCTTCATGTGCAAGTGGTTACAAACCAGGAGCATGGGAGCAGCTGATGCTGCGTGGCTCTTGTGGTGGTGCTTCCTGCTCTGCCCCACTTTTGTGGGCACAGGAGTCTCAGCCGTGCCCTGACATCCCCTGCCTGACAACTGCCTAGGGGTTTTCCTCCTTTGTCCTGGAGTGGTTGTTCAGGCACTAGTGTGATGAGTTTGCACAGGGCTTTGCTGATCAGGTGAGGGGCAAACTCCTGCTCAGGCCAGGATGCAGTCGCTCCACTGGCCAAACCTTCCTCTGTTTCTAGCTGGCTCTACAGCCAGCAGCTTTACTGGCAGCTGGAGTCGCGGCCCCTGGGAATGAGGAAGGGAAGTTTGGTGTGTTCCTGCTCTAGAATAGGAAGTGGTTTGTGCCCAGGAAGCCATGGGAGCCGGGCAGTGCTTGGGAGCAGCTTTGGACGGGGCAGGGCTCTCTGTGCCCTTCCCGTGGCCAGGCTGGGCCCGCTTGGCTGGAAGGGCCCAGGACACCGGGGAAGGCAGAGCAGAGGCCCCTGCCTGCCAAGCACTGGGCACTGGACACCTCGCTCTGCTTCCCCTTGCCGCCTGTAGCACCTCTGGGGTGGGGCTGGGGCTTCCTCTGCTGTTTGCAGGGCTTTCCTTGCTGCTTCCTCCCTGTCTGTGTGCACACTCTGCGGCTTTGGGTTCTTACACGGAGCGTCAAATGACAACCTAGCGTCTCTGATCTCTCCGGCAGCCGATTCCTCTTCCTTCCTGAGCTTGATAAACAGTCCTAGAGGCCGTGAGCGCTACAGAGATCCTCCCCTTGCCTCTCAGTTGGTGTTTTATTTTTTTCTTTTTTACCCTTCCATCGCAGTTTCTGGTGCTGCTCTGCTTTGCCTCCTCATTTCCTCCTACTGTGGTTGACTTGCTGCAGATTGATGTGAAGATGTAGATAATATTGAACTCCATTTCTGAGGACCTCAGCCTGCGCTGCTCTGGCCTCACCCCCGATGGCACAAGATTTCCAGGGTGTTTATGGTTGGGGTTTCGGGGATGCCTGAAACGACATTGAGACCTGCCAAAAAACAGCCCGCTCTTCTCCCTGGCATGTGGGCTCTGTGGCTTGCAGGTTACACAGGTGCCCTGTTCAGAGAGGTGCTGTTTAGAGAGTGCTATTTGCTTCCAGCCCCGTCACCTTTTGCTTTTGGGTCCAAAAGATCTGTCTCTAGCCATGTTACTGCTGTTTGACCTTGACCTGCCAAGGCCTAGGAGGTCTGAGGGCTTCATCTCTGTACCTCCTCTGTGAGGGGAGCGGAGCCTTGTGCAGAAGTCCCTAGAATCTGTGGATTTGATCTCTTGGCTGAGCAGGGTGCCCTCTCTCCCTTTTTGAACCAGTGCCCATGTTTGAATTTCATCTTCCTGGACAGGTGGATCAGCGCCAGACCTGCATTTCCAGAACCAGGCTGGCCTTGTGCTGCATCATCAGCTCCTTGACCGAGTCTGACCCTCTCCTCAGCCGCAGCTGGTGCTTAGGAAGTGACGTGTGTCCCTCCCTGTTCTCCAGGGGAGCAGGAAGGTTCCCTCCTCCATCCTCCCTCCCTCTTCACCACAGCGCCTTGAAGAGATCTGGCAGCTCACCCTTGAGCAGCAGCTTTCAAACAGCTCTCCTAAATACCAAGCTGCTCCTCTCCCTCTCCCCTTTTTGCTGCCTTTAGCCGCGCCTGTTTGATTTCATTTTGATCCATCTTGGATGTTTAATTCCCGCCCTGCAGGAAGATGGGCTGGAGAGATGCTTTTGCTTCCCTGAGGTGCAATGAAGAGCTGCAGAGTGTTATTTCATTCAGTCCGAAGAAGCCCTCTAATAACACAGAGGATGTGTTGTGCTCTGGTGAAAGGCAGCTTTGAGAGATCTGGTCATCTGCCCCCGCTTGACCATGTCCTGTCTCTTGCTGTAGGACTGGAATGAAAATACCATCCTGGAGGCTGCAGCACAATTCATTGGAGTCACTTCAACCAATTGCAGCTCCCTATTCTGGAGGAAAACCTATTTCTCCTTCTTTCCCATTCTAGCTGGGAGTGATGATGATGATGCTTGGAGAGGTTGGTGCTCAGACTAGGTTTGCCCTTTTGAGGAGAGGTGACCCTGCAAAGGAAGAGATCCGCTTTCCAGCAGGTAGGCTTGGTGAGCAAAGAATCTTGGAACAGGACAGCGATAGGATGGAGGAGTTGATGGGCCCTGTGTCTCTCAAACAGGAGGATTGTCAGGGTCAAGGGTTATTATTGAGTGAAGGAGTAGGGGTCAGAGCCCTGCTGCAGGTTCAGTTCTGCCAAACAAAAGGTTTCTTGTGCTCCTCCACGTTGCCTGTGTCTCTTAGCAGAAGGAGAATGGGCTGAGAGCTTCCATCTGCCTGTGCTCATTCCTGTTGAGACGTCTCTCTCGGCAACCCACCCTGTGATGTTGTATCCATATGGTGGTACCTTAGCCAAGCCAAGCTCTGCGAAGCCCACCAAGGAGATGAGCCTCGTGTCCACAGAATAGAAGGTTTTTATGTGGCCCTTTAGAACTGCTCTTTACCAGGACATAGCCTCCTGAGGCAGGTCTGTGAATGGAGCCAAGTCCTCCTTCCTTTTTCCTGACCATTGCTCTCCCGGGCCAGCTCAGGTGTTCAAGGCTTTTTTCAAGCAGGGTTCGGTTATCTTTTTTCCCTAGGTTCTTGGGGGAAGGATGGAAAGAGGCAAGACCTTTGCTTCAACTGCTGCCAGCTCCCTCCTGGAGCTCTGGGAAGTCCTCACTACTCCTGTGGTTCAGAGGAAGCTCCTGCAGCTTTATGTACTTGACAAGGGTGGGGATAAAATGGAGGGAAATGAAGAAGCCCACACCAAGAGCAGGGGCTTTTTGTTCGCCACCAGCACTGCTGCGAGTCTGGCCCCACTGTAAAGCGAGCGCTGGATGGCCAGCAGCCATCACATCCCGCCTGCAGAGCAGAGTGCGGCCCCCGGCTCCCACCGCAGGGAAGCAGCATCCACGGTGCAACGCTCTTCCCAGGAATCGCCATCGGAGCAGGCGCGCGATTACCCGCGGTAGGTCGGCCTCTCTGAGCATTCTCAGCACCCGACCCCCTCCTCCTTCCAGATGCTGAAGTGTCTCTGAAGAATTCTCGCTCTGGATAGACTTTTTTTTTATTTAACTGCTTGGCCTCTGCCCAAGGGAGTCTGTGTGGCTTTCTGGGAAGAGGCCTTTGCTGCGCGGCAGTGGGATGTGCGCGCTGGAACGTGGGCGCAACACTCGGCCGCGTTGGATTTGCACTCTCGACCGCAAATGTTTGTGCACGTGCGTTGACTGAACTTATCTGTAAAGTTATAATCCTCACTCAGGCAAAGCTTCTGGTGTTAGGAATGTGCTTCTCATTCCTTGTCCGTGCTCTGCATTTGTTAAGCCTATTGCTGCCTCCTTCACTGCGGCAGACAAGGAGGTGGGTCAAGGGAAGGCTCTGTAAACTGAAGATGAATGTGACATAAGAAGAAGGACCCAGGGTAGATCTCGGTTTGCCATTAGATTTCTTGCTTACTGTGGTGTGAGGGTGTGGAACAGCCTCCTGCAGGAGCAGAACGAGGTGGTGTTGAGAGGGTGGATCACTCTGCAGAAAGAGTATTACCGTTTTTAGAAGACGCTTGGTTACGTAAAGGGGCTCTCTGGGATCGTGACCCACACTCCTCTCTGGTGTGTGTCCCTCATTGCCAGTGGCTTCTCGAGCTCTGCTGCATGTCTCGAGGTGGCAGAGGATGTGTTGTGTCAGTGCAAAGGTACTGCTTTATGTGCAGGGGATCCATGGGAAGAGAGGGGCTCCCTTTTTTGCAGAGTTCCTGCTGGGGCATCCGTTTATTTTAACAGGATGCGTTGCAGGTAGCCCATGCAGCCATTTGCTAGCAATTAGGGGACAGCGTTGCCATCGGGGTTAATGCTTGTGTTGCAAGAGGATGGTTTGTTTTAGTTTGCTCCTATTCCGTCAGGATGGGGATTTGGGAACGGGGCTGACGCTGGGGGGAGGGAGGCAGGAAGTCTTCCCGTTGGCGTTTTTTAGAGAGGAAATGAGCGGTTTATTTTCGGGGGCCCTGCTGCCGCACAGCGCGGAGACGGCAGTGTGGTGGGAGCCTCCGGGCTCTGCGGTGTCAGCAGGAGCTGCAGGGAGCAAGTAGGGGCTAAGTATAGAAGCTGGCCCCGCCACGGCTCTGCCCCTCGCCACAGTCCCATGGGCACCGGGTCCTGCCTATTGTTGCAGGCATATTCCTGTGTCCCACCACGGGGCCTCTGATGGAATAAAGGGAAGAAAAACAGATGGGAAACAGTAACCCAGGGAACAGGCCCTGAGCTTTGCTGGAAGCTCCCAGAAATGTATTTGTGCTGGGTGAGGAAATGGGAGCAAACCATGAGCTTTCTCCAGTAGCTTTCCTGTGTAACAAATGGTTGTAGCGACAGCTCTCTAAATCTTTTGGCAGTATTCCCAGCTGTCCTTCCTCTGAGCCGTGTCTTGCAGGCATCCAGGTAAACTGAGTTCCTGAGGATGGCACTGGGAAGCTGAAGATCCTGATGGCCAGATCCCCTTTCCATGCCCACCACATGCCAAGGCAGCAAGGGAAGCTGAGGCGCCCTTGCAGGGTGGTGGTGCAGCCCGGTGCTGCTAAATGCGCTGCAGGAGGAATGGTCATTAGTGCCTGCAAGTCTCTTGGGAGTGGAGAGCTTCATGCTTGGTGAGCAGGAAGATTTCAATGAAATTAATGGTCCTGACCCTGCTGCCTCCTGATGTTTTTTCGTGTTTGAAGCCAGCGTGTGATATTTTCTGCAGTGCATGGTTGTTATTTGCAGTACGTCTTGCCCTGAGCGCCTGCAGGGAGCAAGGGTGTCTGGTGCCTCTGAAGGTGAAGGAATCACCGAATCCCAGAATGGCTGAGGTTGGAAAGGACCTCTAGAGATCATCTAGTCCAACCCTCTGCTCCAGCAGGGACACCCAGAGCATGATGAAGCTTGAGCCTCTCTGCAGAGCTCGGTCCCAACTCTCTCTCCAGCTGCAGCTCGTGTGAAACGCTGCGGCTCTCAGTGGTCACAAGTGTCTCCCTGCATCCAGATAATGCTGGAACTACAGATGTGCTCAAGTGGCACACTCAAAAGCTACTGAAGCCAACATCTGGGTCCCCCTTTTTGTTTAATAGGCTTTGGATTAGGCTTGATGTTGCTTAGGCAAATGGGCATTTGCAGGGTACAGCCCTTGTGTGCGGCTGACCACAGTGCTGGGAGGCTGTGCAGACAGCTGAGCACCCCAGGGTGGTAGTTCCACGGGTTACTAATGCAGTGTAGTACTAATGCAGAACCCTCTTTCAGCAGAGAGATTTGCACCACCCAGCAGTGACCTCTGCTCAAATGCAAAGTGAACATTTTCTCAGCAGTGTGACAATTGTGGAAGCAAGGGCAGGATGCCGGGTAGGTGGCAGGTAGGCATTGTGGTGCCACACGGTTACACCAGGGGAGTGGGGGGGAGAGGAGTGACTTCTGCCTTTTGGAGAGTTGCGCACATAGAAAGATTTCCAAGGGCAGAGTCTGGCTTGCAAAGTGAGGAACAAGGGGAAAAAATGCAGTCTGGGCTAGTCTAGCTCAGAGGTGAAGTAAGGAGAATTCTCCTGTTGTCCTGCCTTGCATTTGTGCATGGCAGCAAAGGTTGCTTTGGTCCGATGCAGCTTTAAGGTGACAAGAACAGTAACAAAAATGCAACACACAGTAGGGCATAAGCAGTTGAATCCTTGGTTAATCAACTGCACACATGGGGAAAAAATGAGGCTTTGGTGAAGTACTGAATTCCAGCATGGTGGGTTGGCATTCAGTAATGCTACACTGCAATATTTTGTTTTGGAAAGAAACCAAAGTCACTTCATCCTTTCTTAACATGGAAGCTATTCTGTAATTTGCAAATGGAAAGTGCAGCCTGGGGGAGCTGACTGTGTGTGAGCGCCGGTTCCAGGGCTCCACACAACCCTTCAAGGCTTTTGAAGGCTTTGGATTCTAGGAGTGCATTTGCCTGTAGTGGCGGTAGCTTCGTCTGCTTTGCAGATGTAGTCTCCAAACTAGCTGATCGGAAAGCAGGCGTCATTTGTGCTGTAGTCCCTCAAGGCCTCGTTGTACTTGTCCCCGTAGGGTCACCGTGTTCGCTGGAGGCATCAAACCAAACTGTGCCCATCACTGCCGTGGATTCCCTGCTGGAGACTCCATCTCTTCTTCTGGCAAGTGAGGGATGCTTTACGTAGCTTTCAGTATCATATTGGTGCTTATGTAGGGATTATTTTTTTTTAATAATAGCTAGTGTCCAGTCCATCCTGCCCTTTTCTATGCAGTGATCTAATCTCCTGCGTGCATCGCCAAAAGAGCAGCCCTGAGCAGCTGCAGCATATCCAGAGCAGTGGCAAATCCACAAATCCAACTCGTGCTGCAGGTTATCAGTGTGAATTGCCTTCCCCCTGCTCCCTGTCTCTCCTGACAAGAGTAATGGGAAGTTGAAAGGATTATTTAACATAAAATAGATATTTAAAGAAAGACTTCTTCCTGTAAAGTGTGTGCGTGGTTATCGACATGCTAAGGAAGAGCATTTTGTCTTTTGCTCCTCAGTGATAGGAACTTACGGTGCTGTAAATTACACCAATATAAAAGTTAATGTACTCAGCCTTAACACAGGTATTTTACTGTTATTATCACTGTGGAAAGTGACATCCGTCATGGTGACATGCACCCAAAAAGGAAAAAAATGCCTGGTGTGGTTGTATGTAATAACCCCAATTACAGAGCTCTTCTAATGCCTCTTTTGTAACAGTTTTGCAGCTCTGTGTTATTTCCCATTTGTGTAATTTCTCCCTCACCTATCAAATCCTCAGGATCACGTCTTCCCTTCCACTTTCCATAACTGCCATTTCTTAGTCACGTTTCCCATAAAACGAGGCTACAGGCAGCAGAGACCCAGGTAGCTCCTGCTTTTCCTTTCTGTTCCTCCGAGCAGTAATGCGCCCATTCCTGTGGCACAGAGGGTTCCTTAAAAGCTCCAGATTCTCCATGTGGGAGCCTGGCTGGCCTTGGCGAGGTTGGATAGGGGTCAGTTTAATGCTGAGGGCAAAGAGACAACCATGTTCTTGCCAAGGAGGCACCTGGATTTCTGCTTTCCCATTGCAGAGAGATAAAGGCCCTCTGGCCAGCACTGGTAAGTGGGGAGTGGGGAGCATTAAGGCCCTTGTAATTAACCACCAGCCAGTCCCTCTCCTTCGCCTGGTTCCCCCTGCACCGTGCTGAGCCACCCGGCTGAGTTTGGAATAGAGCTCAGCCTGTTTTGACATATCTTGAACTGCAAGGCAAGAGCCAGCTGCCCCAAGCAGGTCTGTTCTGCTGTGGTGTTTCTGCAGTCTCAGCCTGTAGTGGTGGTGGGAGAGTGGCTGGAGGAAGGAGAACTGGAGACTCTGAGCCCGCTCCTGGGGCAGCATCTCAGCTTCCCGAGCAGGCAGAGGCTGCCACGTGGTTTCAGTGTTTAACGATAAGGTGAACAGCATTTAGTGGACTAGACTTGGCACCCAAGGGACACGTACTTGCAGCAATAAACAAGCTAACGGTTGTCGCCCAAAGCCCCCTGAAAGATTTCCATGGGCTGGGCATGGGCTCAGGCCCTTGGTACCTATACGTTGTACACTGACATATATTATCTAAGGGGTCTTTTAGCTTTTTTGCAACGGGCACGTAGGTGTTTGAGGGTTTGACCTGACTTTGATTCTGTTTCCAGGATCCCTGCCCTGAGAATTCTGCTGAGAATTCAACAGTGATTCCGCCTTCTGCTGTCACAGAGGAAATACTTCCGAGCCTGAGGAGAGTCGCTTGGTGACACAGCACCACAGCGGGCATGCGGCTAGAGGAACTGCTCATGCTTGTCTCCCGGCAGCTCCCATAGCCTGCGGAGTCTTTCTGGACAGCCACTGCTCACTAAGTCCTTAGAGTCCAAACTCCTGGGATCAGGCACTGTACAGCTCGGTATTGCAAGTCCTGCTGGGCCTCAGTGAATGGAATATAGCACCTGGAAAGGCTATAAACTTGACTGGGCAGGAGATGGTAGCCTTGCAGGTAACAAATGGATTTAAAGACTATTGTTTTAAGCAACAGTTTGATTGGAGATGGCAATCTAAGTTAAATGCCCCTGCCAAACTGAGTACTTCAACAAGAATAGCTGTGCTGGGGGTAGCGGGGGTGAGGGGAAAGAATGAATAATGTCCTTAAAGGTTCGGGGACTTGAGAGCTTCCCAAGCGCTAGCCAGCTCCATGGCTTGCTCTGTGAAATCCATGCCCAGTGCTGTCACACATGGACCTGTCTGTTCAGTCCCTCCCAGGTAGTGAGGTTTAGCTGCTTCCTTTGTGCAAGTCTCCTCTTGTTTCCTGTGCCCATTTGTGACCTTCTTGGGAGGGCTGGAAGCCTCAGGGTTTCCCCTGGAGGGGCTATTGCTCATATGTGAATAAGATGTTTACTCTTCCCTGTAATTGCTTAGGGCTTGAGCAGTGCCAAACCCTAACTGTGCTTCCTTCCCATCTCCTTGCTTTCATGTAGAGACATGGGTGTGTGAATTGCTCAGGGAGGTTCAAGTTGTGGCATGATAAGCTCCATCTCTGGCACCTTCCCAATCCATTTTGTCAGGAGCAGGTTCTGCTCCTTGATGTCTATCCATTGCAACCTCCAAAGTAGATCAGGGTCTCCTGGCCTTTCTCCAGTGCTTTACCTACCTCTGGGTCAAAATCGTTGAGGATGTGGCTGCCGCTTTTAAAAATCAGAGAACAGATTTCCTTTATTCCTTATTATGCTCTGAAAAATGAGGAAGTTTGGAGCAATGGAAGGGAAGGGAACATGAGTCCCTTCCAATATTTATTTTGTTTATTGAAAAATAAAAATATTTACCAGACGGCTTTCAGAAACTAGCAATCCATAAGCTTGGTTTTCATTAAAAAGGCACTCATTGCTTTTCTCTTGAGGCTTTAGTGACATTTTTTGAAATCTTCTCTGCACAATAACTGCATTTTTTATCAAATTTAGTTCTGACTTTGTGACCACAATAAAGTTTAGGAAACTATTATTTATTGTGGGGTAAAAAATACCCTGTGAATCTGGCTGCTTTGCTTGACTGCTGGATCACACTGTGGTTCTTCCCTGCCATTGCAAACCCCATTGT
>JAUBNY010000109.1:514071-530422 GCA_032275445.1 Crypturellus soui | reverse complement strand
TGGGCCTTGTGTCCCTTGAACACAGGCTCTTGTTCCTAGCAGAGGCACAAGCGACAGAGCGATATGGAAGACGGTAGAGAAAAGATCAGAGATGTATTTATCTATTCCCCATTTGTCCCCATAAAAAATGTCTTAAGGCATGAAAAGATTTTTAAAATCCAGCTTCCGTTCAGTTTATGGCCTGAACTTGCGTAACTACCTGTGTAAATAATGCATGAAATGTCTTGACAGTTCTTCTGCATGTTAAACTGCCACAGCCAGTGTAATTGCTTGCAAATACTGTGTATAACAGCAAGAGAAAAAAAAAATGGTTGTGCTCAGTATTTATTGCATTTTGCTCATCTTAGCCACCAGAAGCAGCATGAGTCAGCTTTGCCTCATCTCTCACACCCTTAACTCAGAGCTGCATTGTTTAGGTTCCTAGCAGAACTGGTTGGGAATCTTTTGATGAGATGGTTATTTGCCAGTAAATGCTCAGTTACGTAGTTGGTGCCTATTAATGGAGAATTTTGTTTAATATTTTTGTAACCAAGACAGAATTCTAGTACTGCCTCTTACATGCAGAGAGCCCTGTTCACTTGGGCACAGACCCAAGACACAGGTGTATCGGAGTGTGAAAGTTCCTGCCAGTGGATCTGGCACCCCAGAGACTCCCCTCAAGATCTGCTCATGTTGCTGCTTGCAGTGAGCCTAAATCCTTCTTGCTATGAGGGCCTGGCTGCCCCGGGGAGCCAGGCCTGGACAGGGGGCCATCTCTCTGATGGGAAGTGAGTCTTTCACCTCCAAAACAGAGAAGCCTTTTGTTCTGGTTGTATGTTAACACCTACGACCTGGAAATGCCCATCCTCTTGCTATTCCTGTTTCCCGTAGGATTGATAGGGAGCTGACTTTGCTTCCCCCACATCCCCAGCTTCTCCTCTGCTGCAAACAAAGCACTTTGTTTGCAGCAGAGCTTTGAGATTTGACTCCATGCACAGACTGTTTGAAGCATTAAAACTTAGGAGGCTTGTTTTTTGTTTCCTTTTTCCCTTTTGAAGGAGGCGGGAGCCTGGAAGTCCCCACAGCCAGAATGGGTTGGGACAACTCGCATGTCTTTCTTCCTGAAGCCAGCTGACAGTTTTAAACCATCTTACCTCAAATATTTATGATTAAGATTTACTGAGAGTTCTCTACAAAATCTGGTGCTTTCCGTGAAAAAGACAAATCCTTGAATCTGCTTGGGCAGCAACAGAATCGTGGAGCTTTCAGGTATATGTTTATCTGCAAGTGCTGCCGTGTCCTTCGGCAGTGGCAGACACTTCTAACTGGCCCATTCAGAAAACAGGAGTATCCTAGTGTTTGCAGGCAGATCCTGTGAGCTTGTAGATTTATGTGAGTGAGGGCCAGGAAGAGGGTGAATGGGACAGGTACATATAAATACAATGAGCTAGTGATCCACACAGAATAGCTGCAATCTGGCTTTGTAAATAACAGCAGCCTTTAGCTTTCCTAGGAGGTCTGGCAGTCTGACAAACACACACACTGCTAGTTAGCTGAGATCAGAGCTCAGAAGGGTGTCTAGGAGTGCTGTTGGCCTGCTGCCATTTTTAACCTGCCCCCATTCTCTCTCTTTCGTTTGTTTGTTTTGTTTTTGTTTTGTTTTTTTTCTGTTGTTTGTGTTTTTTGGTTACCGAAGCACAAGCCCTGCCTGGGCTGCCCTCTCTCACTGCTGCTTGCTGAAGATGAATGATTAAGCAGGCCCAACCTGATAAAACAGTGCAAGCTACTCCCTAAAGTTAGTCAGATCAAGAGGAAAGAGGGGATGGAAGGGGAAAACAAAAAGCCCCAGAGCTAGTTCTAATTTTTGAGCCTCCCCTGGGAATTGAAAAATGCATATATCATGTTCTCAGCCCGGCCTCGCCATCTTCCTCCAACCTTCGTTGGGAAATCAGAGCGCAACCCAGGCGATGGGTTTTAAAATGCAACTTCCGATGTTGCAACGCAGAGGAACATGATTCAACAGGACTCGCGCTGCAGTCGGGCTGGTCATTCACGGCGCCTCGTCTGGTAATAGCACGGGGAGCAGGCGGCTGCGGTTGCAACCTGCTAATCACTTCCACTCGCATCTGTTGTGTCACCCCAGCACGGAGGGAGGCGAGGGGGCCGGGGAGCTGCCACCGTGAGTCACACGGTGCTCGGCCGTGTAATTAGGCGGGAGCTCTGTGCTTCCCGGTGTGCCAGTGAGATTGCTCAGGCCTGAAACATAATGAGGACTTCCACCCACTTGAGCGCTGAATTAGCATCACCTTGCTGATGCTGGGAGACTGAGGGCTGGCTGGAGGCCTCCTCGCCTCGGGAGCGAGGGGAACTGACTGCGAGCAGACTGCGCAAGGTTGAAATGCGCGTTGTGGTGCAGCTGGAAGGCAGGGAGCCGAGCGGATCGCCGTGCGCGAAGGCCCTGTGCTGAGCGAAGCCGAGTTGCACAAGGACTGCGGTGGGACATGCCTCTCCCCGCCTGCGCCTTGTGGGGCTCCAGGGCCGCCCAGGGTGCTGCCAGCTGCCCGCTCTGGTGTTGAGGAGCATCCTTGAATCCCTGCTTGTGGCGCTGGCCAGGCGGCTCCGTGGGACCTGCAGGGTCCCGGCCCCGCGGCTGAGGCGGCAGCTGGGGCTAGCGGTTACGCTCGCCTGTCACTATTTCTTTTCATCCTTGGTGCTGTTGTCTCCAAGAATTACCGTGAGCTCCTAGCGAGCAGCAGGAAATGTGTTAAACCCTGAAACCTTCACACCACCGGTGGCCTCGTTCCAGAACGAAGAGACTAATTAATCAGTGAGAGCGCTCCAAGGGATTTCATGCAATTATCCTGTGGTTCCTCCTGGCCTCCGAGTCCACTTCACACAGGAGAGGCATCGTTTCATTAGTTTAGTTTACTTCAGCTTTGGTGTATTCAGTTTTAAGAGTATTTTATCAAAACAGTCGCTCCACGTGATCTTAATTCAGAATTAAATTCCAGTGATACTGTCATGAGAAAAAACACCCTTGGCTGCTGCAGATCAGCAGGACAGTGCTGACTTGTTCCAGTCAAGGGTCGGCCCACCCTTGTTTGAAAGGAAAACGCATTTCCTCACGCTGGCTACCCAGACATTGCATATTAATAGGCAGTGTTATCTACAGCACCTCCTTTTGCTTTTCAGCACTTGTTTCGCTGGGTTTGTGTTTGCACTGCCCGTGCTCCGTGCCAGGGCAGGGCAGTTTTTCTTTTGGAGATAAATTTCATCCGGAGGCTCACGGGTCTTGGCACAGCTGACTTCTCTGAGGGTGGGTTTAATGTTGCGCAGAATATGAAAGAGGAGATTATCTTCTGCAAAATAAGGCTTCTGGCTGCAATATTCTAGTTCTTATTGCAAGCAACCTTTGTGTTTTATGTTGGAGCAGGGTAGGGGGGAGTCTCCTACTGTTCTTTATTCTTTAAACGGTGCTTCAAGAAGCCAAGGGCTGCTGTGTGATTGCACTCCTCAAGGCAGAGAGCTCCTGAAGAGCTGGGTACCTCTTGAGACAACTAAGAGGACTTTAGACTGGCTCTTGAACAATTTCTCTGCAAGAACCACCTCTCCTGGGCTCAATGAGCCACTTTATCTTCGCGAAGAAGCATCTGCCCTCAGCAGCGCAGTCGTCGCCGTGCACGGGCGCTGCGCCCGGGCCCAGGTGGCAGTGGCCTTGCCTACGCAGGGCCACATGGGTGACACATCCGAAGCAAACAGGGAGGGTCCTGCGCGCGCTGGCTCCCGCAGCCACTCCCTGTGCGGGGAGCAGGAGGCCGGAGCTGCATGGAGCTGGCCCACAGCTCTGCTCATCCGCTCAGTCGACAGGAGGTCGCTCAAGAAAATGAAATGAGCTGGAAAACAGAAGGCCTTGGCAGCAGAGTAGCCTCTTACGGGAATGGGCTCGTTCTGCAGCAGTAAATGGAGGACCCTGCTTTGCCTGGCCCCGTGCAAATCCCACCAGGGGTTTACAAACCAGGATGTGATGAGTGACACCGACCAGCGGGGCCGCAAGGGAGTGACGTGCTCTAAATCCCTCTTCTTCGTTTGACTTGGTTCCAGGCTGACACAGTCCACCTTCGTTGCAAACAGCTGCAGAGGGAAGTATGGCATGTCTGTTGGTGGTTTAATCTAGCTTTAGGGTATCTGCTGGGGGCGTCGCTGTTGGATGCAGCCTCCCTGACAAGCTTTTGGGCCAGCCTGGCATCAGGGGAGTCGGAGCCCTGCCGGGGCCCTGCACTGCCTTCCTCCTGTTGACATGGAGCCGTAGGGAAGGCTCTGCAGTGCTTTCGTTTCTACCCAAACAGCTTTTCATCCAGCAGTTGAGGAAAGTATGGTTTAGTGCGTTAGGACCGGTTTCAGAGCCAAGATGTGACATCTGTCTCCCAGTGTCACTTCCTGAGAGGAAAATGGGTTTGTTGTTCACTGTGCTGTTCCATCACGGCCTTCGGTTTCCTTTGCAGATGCATCAGATGCATCTGCATCTTGCAGATGCAAGAAACCCCTTTCCACTGTCCTGCAGTCTGGTTTTGAGGAAAACTCCTGTACAATTGCTGCCCACCTGCAGACTTCAGCCAGATGTGGATGAAAACTCAGTGAAACCAATTTCCATCTTTTTTTTTTTCTCCCTTTTTTTTTTCCCCGTTTTTGTGTAAATAAGTGGTAGGTAGGGAAGGAGATTCTACTGCTTCTCACTGAGTTGCAGCAAAAACGCCATCCTTGCTAGAAATCCTAAAAAAAAAAACAATAGCTTTACTGACTCTCTCAAGTCTTGTCCATTTGGGAAGGGACTGTAGTGAATCCCCCTGCTCTGTGCCATAAACTGAGTCCGGTTTCCTGTGGTTACTGCATGAACAGGGATCTGCCCAATTGTGCTACCTGAAGATTTGCCTGCTTCAACAGGGGAAAGTTGGTGTTGACTCCTGCTCAGCATGGGGTTAGAAGGCAGCTGATGGCAACAGTGTGGAGGAGAAAAATCCCCTTTAAGGGATGGCAGTTGAGGAAAAAAAGCTCTAGCTCAAATAGTGTTTTGCCTCCAAGTAATCTCATCCTTTAAATATCAGGTTAGGTTTGAGAGAGCTGTCTCAAATAGGTTGGTCTGTGGGTTTTTTTTAGCCCACAGATGTTTTTATTGCTGGAGTTATTGGGGAGTTTGAATAGTTTCCTGCATTTCTCTGTGATTTTTACTGTAAAGCAAACAAGTGACCTCAGCGGAGCGGGTGGCAGCACGAGGTGCCCTGCATAAGGGAGGCTGAGGCAGACAGCGCTCACGCTGCCAATTCTCTCCAAACTCTGAATGGTGCCGTAGGGTGTTATAAATACTGCTGTCATCTAAGGGATGTTTCATGCTGCTGCAGACCAGAAAAATCTTTTCTAGGAACTCTGGCCTGAGTAATGTAGTGAGTGCGTATTTTTCTTGTTTTTCTCCCTTATCTTCCTCGCAGTGCTAACTGTCCTCTGCCACCATGGGCTCCTGGTTGCTTCCAGGGAGTGTTGACCACTGCCCAGCCTTACCTGCTGCTGCTCTTCCTTGCAGGAAGCGTGGCTGGTGGCCCAACCTGCTGAGTATCCCTGTTGGGAGGCAGAAAATGGCTTCATCTGTGGTTGCTGCGCAAATCCCTCCTATCAGAGGCACTGCCTTATTCTTGTGCTAGGCATGGTACACACAGATAGAGAGCGTCCTGAATCACAGCACACATCAGAATAGGCAAGGGGAAAGCTACGAAGAGGAACAGATGGATACACCAAAGCAATGGCTTCCTCATGTCCTTTTGTTAGGTCAACGATTAGAGCCAAATAGACCCGGTAAGGTCAGTCTTGAGTGAACAGAGGGAGCTTCTCAAGAGAAAAAGCGTGTGGTGCCCCCCCAGCTCAGAACATCCCCTGGCCCATCGTTGTGACCATCTTGTGTGCTCGCGGAGAAGCCCTGTTTGGGACGTGTGGGAGGCTGTGGGTCTGCTGCGGGCAGGGTAACGGGCAAAGGGACTGGTCTTAGACCCTTCCAGTGTTGTGGGAGGGAAGGATGGCCCTGCGAGGGAGGATGTGGTCAGAGGCAGCTGGCTTGCGACTGCTGCCGTGTTGTGGTGGTTTCTGCCAGCACGGTGAGCTGAAGTGACTCGCTGAAGTGCACTCGTTCCCGAAACGCGTGTAGAGAAACAGTGGCATCAGTAGCAGCCCTTCTTGCAGCAAGAGGCAGACAGATCGGAGCTGCCCTGGTTTGCCCACTCCTTGTGCCTCTCCTTCACAGGTGGGACTGTCAGATCCCCAGGTTTCTGTCCTTTCCTGCGGGTGTCCCTGATGAGAAGGCAGTGCTTTCAGCATGATCCGTGCGGCACCTCTGGCCACTGCTGGAAGCGTCTGCAGGGGAGTGTGCGAGCAGCTGGGGGATCTCGGAGTGGGAGTGCGCGAGCTGGAAGAGGGAAAAGCCGGTAGTGCCAGGGTGAGTGGTGAGCGTCGTTCATAGAGGCTGGCCCTGCAGTGAAAGTTGATCAAGACTTAATAATTTGCGGTCCTTTGTAGATTTTTTTTTTCCCTTCGGGGACAAAGAGTAGGTTTCAACCTGTGTTTTTCAATCCAGCTTCTCCTCATCCTGGGGATGAGATTGCAGCAGCCCCTCAGCACAGTACTCGAGGCTCTTCTTAAAATGGCTCCAGACTCCTGCAGTTGTTAGCTGTTTTCTTCAGGCTAGTTGCATGAGGTGGACTGAACCTGTAGGATGTCCTCGCATGCATCTTGTTCTTTCTGTGGTATCATCACATTTCCCTGCTATCAGGCATCCTATTGTGGCTGATACAGAATTTGCTGAGTGCAATTTGTGGGGGGGGACTTTGTGTTTAAGGATGAGGAGCGATGGGCAGCCTCTCTGGGGAGGCTATGGTGTCTTTAGGAGGAGGGTGGCTGTGCTTCCCCCAGCCGAGCTGCACAGCCCAGGGGCCTGTTTTAGGACAGGCTCTAAACTGCTCATCTTCACCCAGCTCCTTTACCTCTGCTTTACAGAGTTTGCTTGGACAATTCTCAGTGACAGATGCTCAGAGAATATTGCGAGTGTGTGATTAACCGGCTTAGAAGTATTTGGGAAAAGCCGCTCCTGGCATTCTGGGTTGGAGCTTCCAAACCAGAGCCCCACTAAATGAGCAAGAAGACAAGTTCCTGTGGCTGTGGGTGTCCTTGCTCAAAGGGTGTGGGCCACAAAGCCATGCAGAAACCTCCAGCAGTCCTCGCAGTCTCTGATGTGGTCACACTGAACCCGAGGCTTCGTGTTGTGTACGAATACAGTGACTTTGCTCTTTAACATTGGGCTGGCTTTAGAACCTGACTGCTCTTTTCCCCACCTTGTTTTCTTCCACGTGGCCGAAGTTTCTTGGTGGCGTGGGGTGTTTTTGTCAGGAGAGAGGAGCGTGGGCTTCTCTGGAGCATGAGAGCTGTCTGCCCTTCAGGAAGGTCCCTCCTCTGCACAGGGAGGAAGGGGAGATCTGGCTGGAGGGAGCTAGAGCCATGAGCCTAAGGAGAGTAGAACCATGGGCTGGCAGAAAGCTGCCTCTCCTCAAGGGATTCCCTGTGTACCTTGTCTGAGCGGAGCTAATCCTGCTGCTGTTTGTGCAGCAGGTAGTTATGGGTTTTGTGTGTGCTTCCTTTGGTCTGCCTGACCCCCAGTTCCTTTCTTTTCACAGCCCTTGGTTCTTTCTTTGCTCAAAGTCCTTAGATGTGTTCCCTGTTCCCTCTTGTCCTCTCCGTCTCCTTGCGTGTGGAGCTCAGGCCAGAGGTGACTGCTTCCCTCTGGCACTTTCCCACCAGGACTGGCTGGACACGGAGCCTTCCCAGAAGGTCTCCCGTCCCGCTTCCCTGCCAGCTCTTCGCACATGTCCGGAGGAGCCTGTCTGCTCACCAGACCAGCACTGTGGCTTCAGCTAGCCAGAAACACGCACAGTTTTGTCTCGTGTGACACTGAGTCACAGGGGAGAGGAAGATCCTTATTCACTGTCGCATGGGAAGCGCTCTGGCTCCAGGCTTCCCGTAGTGCTTCCTGCTCGGATGGCAGCTCGGCAAAGTGTTCGAGCAGTGAGTTAAGCTGCTGCCTACACCTTGCCTCCCTCCACAACGTGACAGGAAAGGTCCCGGGGTGCAGATGGTTGTTTCCTGAAGGAGTCTCAGCTTTGTATGGAGGCGGGGTTGGTTGTTTTGCTGTTCTCTACTCATGAAAAATTGAAAAACTGTTTCATGCCGCCAAAATCATGATTTAGTGACAGATTTTTTTTTTCCATTTTCAGCTATTGCAAGGCCTGTCACATCAGTGATGGGGAATGTACGTGAAGAAGAGGGAGGATCTTGTCTTTTCCCCACTGACGACTTTCCCGAGCATAGGGGAAGATCTCTGAAGACCACAGCCTACCTAAATACTGAAGGTTTTTTCATTTTTACTCGTGGGCATTATTGTTATTGTCGGTTTTATGAAAGGCAAGAAATTTGGTGGTTGGAGTCTTGGGCTGGGATCCCAGAGAGCTAGTTTGTAACAGATGACAACCTGGGCCATTTGAGACATGTGGGCAGTGCTGCTTCACTCTGTTGTCCTCCTTCAGCCCCTTGTCAAATCACCTCTGCCGGGTGGTAGTTGGATGTACCCTGTGGTGTCACCCAGCGCAGGAGGAGCTCTACCGTTCACTGATTGTCCCCCTCAGGCACGCAGGGAGTGGACAGTTGAGATGTGTCTTTTATTTCCTTCTTTCCTACCCAAGAAGAAAGCCCTATAGCTTCAGTGGTGAGATTAGCAAGTCAGGACTGGAACAACCTGTTCATTTTATATTGGTTTATCTTCCACCGTTTGAAGGTAACAGTTCTTGCTCCTTATTGCCATTCAAGCTAGTGCTGAATCTCTAAAGCCTCCTCCTAAATCCCAACATTTGCTGTGTTGCAGACCTCACTCTTGTGGAATCCATCAGGCTGGAGAGGTGTAGCCTGCTGTTCAGATCACATTTACAGAGGGCTCACTTTAGACTTAAGCCCCTATTATGTTTGTTTCTCTGTCATGCTTATATTTGCCTTGTACTTTGTCTGGGAATTCAGACTGTGTGTCTTGGCCTGGCTGTTTCATATATGTTTAATTCCAGCCTCTTTGCTGTCCTGTAGGGACTTGCAGGGAACAGGAAGTAAATGGAGAGTCTCGTAGAGAGGGCTTGCAGGGAGAGCTGCATGCTGGCCAAAAACCCATTCGGCCCCAAAAGCAGCTCTTTAGACCCAAGGAGTCTGTAGGCAGAATTATTTTCTTAGCACCTCATCGTGCTTCCTGCAAGAACTGGGGCAGACGGGCTTTCCACGACAGTTGGCTGGGAGACACAGAACGCTTTTTTAGGGGAGCCTGGTGTGTGTTACAGAGCGCTGCGGAGAGGGGAGCGCTGGAGCCAAAGCAGTGCTGGGGTTTGGGAGTCAGGTTTCTGCCTGGGTTTTCCTGTGCCTGCTAATTCCAGGTTTGCTTTGTCAGCTGAGATCCCTTCCTTTTACAGCTGGATCTGGAAAATGTGTGTATGTGTGCTTCAGGCTCCATGGAAATTTTCCTAGTCTCTGAGGCACGGTCTACCTGGAGGACTGACTCTGTGTTGGCTCCAGGGAGGTCCCAGCTTTCCAAGAAACAGTCCTGCCTGGAACCTGTCCTGTGTTGAGAAGCACTTGGAGTTAAAAGGAAGGAAAGTTGTTGGGGAGAGACTAACTGGCATGGGAGAGGAGAGAGACCTCTCTCCCTTGTCTGACGTTCCAGCCCCACTGTGAGTTCTCACATGGAAAAAAAAATCCTCCTGATGTGACAACAGACAAATGGGAAATAGATTTGTTAACATTATTCCAAGCAGCCTGGGCAACCTTGCAGGGAAATACCAATTCCTTGAAAATACTCCTGATCTGCAGGGGGTATAACAAGCAGCTCTGCTACATGCTCTGTGAGACAGTGTCGTGTTGAGGCACTCTGGGGAGTGCTGCAGAGTTGGTGGCAGAGGTGCTGGCCCTGTCCCAGCGTCCTGACCATGCGGATGATGTCCCCCACAGGCGCGGGCAGTGCTGCTGCTGCTCCTACGTGTTCCAGCTTGGAGGTACGGAACGAGCTACACGCTTTGGACGATGGAGGAAGAGGATGATGTGGGTCCGTGCTGGAAGGCTGGAAGTTGGAGGCTTGGTCTGATACGAAGTAAGAGTGGGGGGTTGGTTCCCCTTTGCTAGTAGCTCTGTCCCATCCCAGCACCCTGGCCTGGCGTGGGGAAATTTCTGTTCTCAGTATCTTGACGCACCCTTTCTGCTAAGTTTCATCTTGCTGACGTGCTTGTGTCAAGGCTGTGACTGCCAGTGGGAGACTCAACAGCTATTTTTTTCGACTGGTATCAGCCCTTGGTCGGTGTCAGAGGGTCTGGGGAGCTGCTGCTTCAGGATGCTGGGACCGCAGGGAGCTGCGGTGGCTTCTGGGCAGGTCCTCATTGAGGACATTTGTCCTGGCCTGTCCCACATGCCCCTGCCCTCGTGGAGGGAATGACTGAACCTGTGACCCTGCCCAGCTCAGTGTGTTAAGATGACCCCAGTTGGTGCTGGCTGGCAGCACCTTATTGCTGTGTGCAGTGACAGTCTGTCTGTGATGCTGCTCTTGCAAATGTTTCTCTCTAGGACTGTGAAGGGCACTGCTGGCCTGGAGACAGACTGTGGGACCCCAGTTCTTGGACTCTACTTTTTAAATTTATTTGGCATCTTTATGCCCTCGCAGGGCCCTTGGGACTCTAACTTACACTCTCAAAATTCTCAGTTTACAATTTGGTCCTGTCTGGCTCTGTCGTGCCCTGCACCTGTCACCAGAGAACCTGTGTCATGGGCTAAGGGGCCTTTCAGCTGCCGGAATCTCTCACTGGCCGAGTTTGACCTGAGTCTTTGAGGAGGGGGGTTTGAGGAAGGTCTCCAGGGCAAAGCAGCAAGTTTAAGGTCATGTTTGCAGCTCAGTCACATACTGGGGGTTATGTCCCTCCTTCAAGAAAGGCTGCACAGTGCTTCCTTCTAGTGTTTCTTGGTGCTTGCTATTTTTCTGCATTGCCTCTTTTATTCATAGCTTTGGTGATTGGATTGCAGCGATTGAATAGCCATGTCACGAGCAGTCAGCTGCTGCCAGCCTTGCTGCCTGGCTGCTCGAGGCACCATTCTGGAAGTGGGACGCTGGAGGCAAGTCACTGTCCTGAGCCGAGGCTTTATGGCCGTGAGCAAACCCCAATTACTGAGCAGATGCTATCTTTAGACTTGCTGATCTGATTCTGCACCTTCGTGCATCCAGCAGGACCTCGTATCCTTTCCTTCGTGGCCACTCTGTGGGCTGTTGTTTGCTGTGTGAGCCTGCAACAACTGCATGGCTGAATTTCCTTGGATAAAGTGATGCCTGTGTGTGGATAAGAAACAGATGAGAGCATAATATGAGCTAGCAGCTAGAAGTTAAAGTAGATAAATCTACACTAGAAGCAAGGTGCATGCTTTTAACAGTCACTATTTAAATGTTGGCAGCAGCTCCCAAGGATAGTGTGTTTTTTCTGTCACTTGAAGCCTCTGAAGAAAGTGTGTCTTGCAAACTCAGCCAAAAGACTTGGGTTTGGTACATTACATGAAATTCAAAAACGTTCTTATGTAGGAGGCCAATCTAAATGATCACGTGCATTGCTGCTGTCCTCCTAACGTCTCCAAATGTAACAGCAGACATTTTAAAGGCACTCGACGTTCTCTAGAATAGATGTGGCCGTCCTGTGCCAAGCCCTCTCTCTGCTGCCTCCACGCTGTGCTCCTAGCAGGCTGCTGTGCCCTGGTGCGCATGTCTTATTCCATCAAAAACTGTTCCCGAGCTGCGCTCATTAAATGCCTCAATATTTATGTAATGCAGGGCAGCTACTTTGCACCTGGCTGCGAACAGAGAGGTCAGTGTATGAGAGAGTTTTAGGCTGGGGTCGTGGCCTGCCAAGAGTTTCTCTTGGTAGTTGTTCTGTCATGAGCAGCTCTTGCCACTCAGTCCTGTTTCTGCGCTCTCCTTTTATAAAGCTATGATCAGGCTGTGATTCTCTTCCTTGGAGCTTTTTCGTTGACTTTCTGGCTTGACTCTCACCTGAATGTGTGTCTCAAGATGAGTTTGGGCTTGTAAGATCTGTGGGCTCCCTAAGCTGCCTCTTGCCCCAAGGGCACCCCTTGAGTGCTGTTTTACTGAATGGGAGATGATCGTTACACCCAGAGATTAGTGAGGACCTTAGCCAAGGCCTGGAGAACGTTCCTGTGCAAGGGATGTTGATGTTTCTGGAGGAGAGAGTGGTCTAGGGACCAGCATGTCCAAACTCCGTTTGGATTTCACTTGAACACGAGGACATCAGTAGCAGGGAGAACAGAGTTTTGAGTGTCCATGATCTCTGGAGGGATGCAGGCTGGGGAAGGAAGCCTGGGCCTCCCAAGGCACCTGTGTGGCAAACACAGCCTTACTGTGGAGGCCTGTATCAAAACTGGATCCCAATTGAATTCCTGTCCATTGGATACTTGCAGAGTGTGGAAGACCTTCAAAATGAATCTGGATCCTTGCTGGTCACTTGCTGGTCAAATGTATTTTTATGTGGCTCAGTAATCCTATTGCCTATCTTGGACTTAGTACATTAAAAACAAAACAAAAACTATTTCCTCCTGCTGGCGGAGAGGGTGTTTTCGGTGTCGTAAGCTAATTCCAATGCTTGCTAATGCTAGCAATGCTATGGGCATGTTGATCCTCTCGGTTTCCAGTGAATTGCTCCAGGCTAACGGGGTGATAAGATACATTCCCGATGAACTGTATGAACAGATGTAGGAGAAGAATCTTTCAATAACAGACACGAGCCAGCACACCTTTCTGGTCTGTCCTAAAATGGTGATGGACTTGAAATCTGTGGGTTGCTGGGAAGCTTCTGATAGGCTCCTGGAAGGCTGAGTTGTGTAAATACAGCCCCAGCCACTGCCCTGCCATCTCCTCCCCTCTCCTCAGTCTTTTCTACTTAGAGAAAGTTAAGATTGCAAGGTCGGACTTTCAAATTGATTTGACCAAAGTGTGTTTGAAAAGCGCTGAACATTTCTGAGATCAGTGTAACAGACCATGAGGTCAGCTAGACCTGTGGCTTACAGAGGAATGGAGAAATGCTGGAGCTCAAAGGTTTCAGTAAGAGGATGAGGAAGTGATAGGCCCAGGTCTGAGTCATGATCTTTGGTTTTGCCCTTCTGGGAAGGGGATCTTTATGCTCTTAAAAGAAGAGCGCTGGTTTTGCTTTCTGTATTTTCTAATGGAGGAAAAGTGTATGTAGAAGAGGAACTTTGTCCGTTTTCTTTCTCTCCTTGCCCTAAGACAATTGTGAAGCATGAGTCAAGTGAACTTCTGGAGAAATGGGGATAAATGAGAGCATATGAATAGGATATGGTGCTTTTCCACCCAAATGGTGAATTTAGGCCCAGGATCCGCAAGTGACCTTTAGATCCTATGCGGCTGGAGGTGAGATTCTGAGTCTGCACTTGGAAGCTCATATAAGAGGGGCAATGGAGCAGTCTCAGATTCTTCAGTGTGGAAAAGAGATGGTTTCTGGACAACTTACAAACCTCCCAGTCATCTGAAGAGCATGGATAGGACTGACTGTTCTAATCTTTTCCCATAGCAGAACTTAGGGTCAACAAATGAGGGCAGTAGGAGTCAGGGTTCAAGCAAATGAAGGGAGGTGTATCTTTGTTTCAAGTAATTGCTTTGAAGACCTTGACAAAAGGATGTTATGGGAGTGAAGGAGTTACTTGCATTCAGAGGAAGACAAGATCAAGTATTTGGAAGAGGGGTCCTTTGGGGCTTACTAAAAAGACTAACAATATCAGGCTCAGGAAATCTCTTCAGCAGAAAATAATTGAAGACTCGGAATACTTTGCTCTGGGGAGGGAAGTACAATGTATTCTTGGCTTATTCTTACTCTTTCCTAGGTTCCAACTTATAGTGTCTGCTGGAGAAGGTCCTGGGTAAGGTGGACCTTTTGCTTGGACCCGTATGGTTGCTCTTCCGTTCTCACGACTGACACAGGGCTGATCTGGAAGTTCAGAGACAGTGAGTCTTGGAGAGATACAGTGATTCTTTTTCTTACAAGTTTTTTAGTCTCCAAAAAGAAACACCACCACAACTGAAGCTTTCTAGACCATCCCAAGGGCAAGTGGTCTCCCTAGTAATAGTTTCCAGGATATTTCTAGATTGTCCACAGCCTCAGTGATTATTTCCTTAACTCGGCCCATGACTGCATGGGGAAAGGTCCCAAGGGATGTGATGGCTTCTGGGCTGAAATAAGACATCCAGACAAGAGGGGACAGAAAAGAAAGGAAAAGTCTGGGTGAAGGCACTACAGTGGCACTTTGAAAACAAAGTATTTGGCAAACTGTGTTTTCTTGGAAAGCTTCCTCTGGCTACGAACTGATGTGTGTTCGGGGGAGCTAGCAAGAGTCTGCGTGGCTGGAATGAGCACCAGTAGAAACTGATGGTGAAGCAGCAGCTCCGAGCTGGAAGGTTTTGGTGTGGCTCATTGCTTAGTTTGTTCTTGAGCAATGCTGCTGCTGTCTTTTCTCCGGACGAAAAGCCAGGTGCCGTCATTTCCAAGTATTAGTATCAGCAGGTCCGATGATTCCTCAAAGTGATTTTTGAAGGACAACTTTATGTGATACCGACCTGGACTTTGTCAGAAATTTGCATACTCTCACACTTGTTTTTCTGAAAGCAAAGATCTTTCCTTTATTTTTGACTTTTAAAAGACCAATTTTATTAACTTTGTAGCTGGCGGAGCCTGCATCCCCTTTGCGGTGGCTGCAGTGAGCTTGTGCGGCCAGTTCTGCGTATGCAGGGAAAGAGATGACTTCAGCTTAAACTTCTCTCTGAGCTCGAAGAACAAACCAGGGCGATACCAAGCTTCCAAGAGAGCTGTGCAGCTGCACAGCACAGCCCTTACATTGGCCTCATGCTCTGTTTATCTTCTGCCTTCAAGGAAGTGTCAGAATTAGGGGAAGCTCCCCCAAATGGGATGGCTTAAAAGACTCTGTATTCTCTCCTGGGAAGTGCACATGCTTCTTTTTTTATAAGCCATTTGATATGTTTTTCCTCCCTTTCTGTCCTCCCCTCCTCCCCTGGCAGCAGGGTCTCTAGCTGTTGTATGCTTTTCATTAAGTCTTTCTGAATGTAAGCTTGTATGTTCTGACGCAGGGTCAATGAGTACCGTGGCAGGGATAAAAACTCGGCAAGAGAACGGAGAGCCTTTTCTGGTTTTAATTATTGGGCATCTCCAGTTATTGCGGAGTGCGTTCTTGGCCGGAGTTTGAAGATTGAGTTGAAGATTCTGCCCAGAAAGGAGCATTCTCCGGTGCTCCCGAAACGTCTCCTCCTCCGTGGTGAGGGGTGTGTGGTGTTGCCGCTGTGCCTTGGCCAACGTCCAGCCTCTGTAACGTGACTGTGGCTCTTATCCCACACGTTCTGTTTTGCAGTATCCTTTAGGGGAGGTTATTTAACTTCCCTCACCGATAGGAACAACGGCTGCTGTTGTGTTGCAGGGCTTGGGCTGTTTGTCTCTAACGAAAGCCCTGTGCTTGGTGACGAGCAGAAATGCCCCATCGCTTACTCAGCTCTGCAGCTTGGTTATCTGAACATATAATCACTTCCTTAATCTTTGTTTATCTTTGTCCTGGTGCTGCTGTAGCCGTGGCTTGCCGAGGTGCTGTACATCCCGGCAGCTACTGCCTTCTGCCCCGAGGCACAAGCGGTTCCTGGCTATCATCATATCTTCCTGTTGATGCCTCGGTTCACAGGCATCTCTATAACATCGAATCTCATCCCTCCTAGTTCTGGTAGTGTTGGGGACAGGGAGGGCTCTTTTGTGACTGCTGTAGAGTCCATACCTAAGCAGGACAGTTGCAAAATCCATCTGTAATTTCTGGGCAAATTCAGAGAGGTAGAGGAGGGTCACAGTAGATCCCCAGTTACCTGAAGCCCTTCTTACATGGTGGAGGCTCAGAAGAGTGTGCTGTAGCGAAGGCTCAGAATTGGCCCCAGACTTTCCTCCCTTGCAGTGCAAGTTCAGATCCCTGCTGTACCTACGTGTCTCACATCCTGCTCCATGTGGGCGCTGGGAGGGTGACTCCTGCGAGGTCACTAAGGTGGCCAAGGAGGGGTAGTTCTGCTGGAACGCCCTTCTTGGTCTGAAACACGTACTCAGCCAGTGGCACAAGCAAGCAAGAGCATGTGGCAGAGAGGACATCCTACCTGTCAGAAAGTGTTTTCCATGGAGCAAAACCATAACTAGACCAAATATATGTCATA
>JAUBNY010000109.1:460481-474289 GCA_032275445.1 Crypturellus soui | reverse complement strand
CCGTTCCCCCCTGCTTTTTTTGTTTGTTTTCTTTTTGGCCTCATAGAGCTGATCTAAACTGGAGGAGAGGAGCGCATATCTAAAAGGTATCTTTCCATGGAGACCTCGTTAAAATGCTTTTAATGGGAGTCCTCTCAGTGGTTAGAAATCCTTTCCAGATTTTCCTTTTAAAGGAGCACAGTAAGTTACTGTAGGAACCTCTCTGCAGCTTGTGCCAACACCAACCTGCCAGCCTGAAAGTGGATACTGGAGAGGCCTGCCAGGAGGTCTCATGAATCAGAGCGCCGTGTTGAGGCAGCCGCTCTGGAGAACGCCAGAGTGACACACCAATGTGACTCATTTTGCAAACTGCTCCCTTTAGGTTCTGGAAATTGTTGACAAAGGCTGAAAATTAGGCCCATAATGAGATAAACTGTCCAGGCAGTGAGGGTAAGTGCATCTACGTCACTTAGGATCCCTTTTTATTTATTATTTTTAATATCTTTGTTTTAGATTTCTCATCTTGTGAACCTTTGGGAGGGGACAATTGATTGAGGATCTGCAGAACATCTAATGCAAGGCCCCTCAGAATTCAGTAGCTGTTAGTTGTTAGTCCAGCTCTCAAGATGTGGCTCTTGTGTTTGAAGAGGTGGGACACTGGGCATATCCTGCATGTCCTTTAGCTCTCTGTGTAAGAAGCTTCCTCTAATCCACACAACAAGCCCTTAAAATTCAGGTAATAAAACAAAATATTTGCAGTAACAGGTCATATATGGTAGTGCTTGGGCAGGAAATTCTTGTCGGGAGCTGCTTGCACAGAAAATATTTGAGGAGTTTGCAATGAAAATAAAGGGATACAGAATAAAATTCGAAAAGGCAGTGTGAAGAGGGAAAGCAGGAGTTGGCTACCTGGAGAGAGATCTGCTTTTGTACCCAGGAGAGTTTTAAGGGTTTCATGTCAACTTGGTAACCCTGGAGCAGCTGGTGTTGCTGCAGTGACCTTGCTGTTGAGGGTCAGGCTGTCAAGGGCTGACTTTCTCGGGCAAAAATCCCTGTCATTAAAGTAAGCCAAACTCCTATGCAATAAGATTTTCCAGTTTCAGGATAAGGAAATGCTGTTTTGATTGGATCACTGTGATAAAATATCCTGGAAGGGAATCCCGCTGGTCTCACCATTCTCAGTTCTGCAAGTGCGGGGAAAGGTGGTAGTTAAAGGAATTCTATGAAAAGGAAAATCTTCAGATCTGTTTTCTGCTGACACTTACTAAGCGTTTGCATGTGTGTAATTCAGATTACAAAATGGGGCTAGTTCAGTATTGCCCTTTTGCCTATATTTATTCCTGAGAAGGATGGCTCTGGAGGCACTTGCCTAGTGCATTTTTAATGCATGTGCGTGGGGAAGAGGTTGGCAGGGCAGTGAGATGAGTTCTCAGGTCCCGGCTGCTCATCACGGGCCGTGATGGCAGTTTGGAAGGCTTAGCTTCACTTTGACAAGCCTGATCCTTCCCAGTTAAGCATTTTTAGTACCTCTAGTACTTTTTAGTATCTTTGAGGTAGCACTGTCTACCAAAAATCCTCTACATGCTGAGATGCGACAGTGCTGGGTTTTATTCCTGGTCTGATCCTGGGTAGCTGAGTACTGGTCATATCTTTTTCTCTTGCATCCATTTCTGCATCGGGGAGTAGGAGACAGCATCCTTGTCTCAGTATCAAATCTTGTAAGGATCTTGGAATGGAAAATGCCACTCTGACCTTGATGTTGCCACCAAGTTCTGCTGCATTTTAGAGATGCAGGTGATACGGGCTGGGGTGATCCTGAAGTTTCCTTGTCATCTGTTATACAAGAGCAGCTGGGGGTTTCTGCAAAAAGAGAGTTCCTCTTTCAGACCTGTCTGTTACTGTAGAAAATGCAGAGCATCCTGTTTCACTTTTAGAAGGAAATGAAACTGAAACCCACACTGCCTGTGAGCTGGTGTCAGCAGGGAAAAACCTGTGATGCTGTTGGCCTGGCTTTTGGACAGGGATTTGGAGAGGGCATGCTAAAATGATCCTGCAGGTAAATGCAAACTAGCAGAAGAAAAGCTCCAAGGCTGTAGATATTTCTGTAGCCAGTGTTAATAATCATGATCTCAACTGTGGGCTGCAGACAAAGATGCAGTTTTCATAATAGACCAGATTCATTGATTTCTATGTGTCATTTCTGGAAAGAAATTTCTCAGTGATTAGCATATGCCCAGAAGCATTGGCAGTCAATAGGCCTTATAGTTTTGTCTGCAGTGTACCGCAGACATTTGGTTGTATCTTCAGCTGGTGAGAACTGGCCTGGCTTTGTTGCCTTTCCAAGTCAATTTGCAATGAGAGGAGATCGGTCCTTCTGTTCTCCTTCACATGAAGGTCATGTCACTTTTGTGGCTTTGTGCAATATGTTCTTTCTAAAGGGAAATGAATGTGCAGTTGTCTTTTATATTGCGATGATCTTCTGAAGCATCCAGTTCAAAGATTGGGCGTGCTTGACACACTTTCCACCCATTTCTTTCAAATTACTATTCCTCTGATGCCTCTCACATGATCTGTTGGTCCTGTGAGGGTTTGAGCTTTGATGGAGGAGGAGTCTTTGAACAACAACGGAGGACTGGAAAAATCTGTGGAACTTCTGTTTTAGAGGCTTTGATATTGTGCTGATGCTCTCTCCTACTGTTAGGCTCTTTCAGCATTTCCCGTCTCAGGGGATGGTTTCATAATAGATATGGAGAGGACTCTCGGTTGGCTTTTCTGCAACTTTCTCACCCTCTTGGGGAAGACAGTAATGACTTGCCCATTGAAGCTGCCAGTTCCTTGTTTTCAATGGGATCTAAGACCGGTTTGCTTTGAAGAAACAAAGAACTCCACAGGAGGAAGCTAGAGGACAACTAGTCCCGTTGAGCAAGGTCTCATCCTACAGTCTTGCGAAGAGGTCTGTGAGGCAGACATTTGTCTGTCCACCCTTTCTTCCCCTGTGATGATTAACAGCCTAATCTGCTGCCCACTGTGAGAAAAGGCTGAGACATCTCTCGCAGATAGCAGAGACGTGAGCTGTGCCGAAGGCCTCATGACATAGGGATCGGTTTCCTGACATGACTTTGTCACATCCTCCCGCAACATGGCGACGTAGGTCACTGGTTACACTCCAGACTCCAGGGACATCCTGGAGATGAGAGCTCCGGGTGCTCCCAGGAGTCTGGAGAAGTCTCAGAGCTTTTGTGGGAATGAAATGACTTGAATACAGGGATACCGGCACTACAAGCTACTCAGAGAAGAAGTTCCCCTTGAAAGGCAGTGGAGTTCGGGCTCCAAAGCCTGGCGGAGGGTTTCTGGAACCACCTCCTCCCATGCCCTCCTTTAGGGGCCCTGCAGTGTCTACAGTGAGTTTGGTTTATCCACCTTTCCCCAAGCTGAGGCATTGACAGGGACTTTCGCTCAGTTTGACCATGAGTTTCCACAAAATTCATGGCAACTTGGTGCCTTGGAGGATTCTAGGCAATGACTCCCCGAGAGAGCGTGGCCGTGCGTGAGGGTGGTCGCCGGAGTACAGCCCTCCGCGTATCAGGAGGAAATGGCAGCAGCTTGCTTTTGTGGAAGGCGCCGCTTCCTGGGGCTTGGTTTTCATGAAGAGTCACCTTCCCAGTCCGGCAGGTGACTCCTGTGTGGCCCCGTGCCCCTGCTCGGCGCCGTTCCTCGCTAGTTCACCTCAGAGGCCTGGTTTGTGTCTCACGCGGCTGCTTCAGAAATCCTGAGTCACTCTTTACCCAAACTCACCCTTGATTCATTGCTTAACTCTGTGGTTATATAACAGTCAGGAAAGTCCTCAAATACAAAGAAGGATGAAACTGGCTTCTTCCTAAAAATGTAGCATGGCGCTTTTATAACAAGAGAGCAGTTGGATGTCCCATTCCTTGATGAAATATAGCTGATCGCCACTCCCAGTGTGGCTCAGGTCTTGACATGCCCCTCGGCACTGCTGTGTCCTCACCCCAAGGATCTCCTGGATGGTGGATTCCACAAGTCTCAAAGCAGACTCATGTTCCCAATGTGTTGGTGACAGTCGCCTTCATGTCCAGTTGAAACGTCCTAGTGCCCTGCCTGGAAGCCCTTCTAGGCCTGCGTCAGCATGAAAGAGCCAAATGTAAATGTGCCTTTGCTACCCTCGACTTTGAACAAGGAGCATCGGGGTCAGTATTGGACTCAGCCCTGGTCAAAGTTCGTTGTTGTCTGTGTAGAGGGAGCCAGCGTGGATCACTGTTTGCTGTGGGTTAAAAGCATGTGGTCAGCGGGTCAGCTGAAGGGAGTGTGCGTTTATTCGGCAGTAACCTGGTCACTGGATTAGCTCTGAAGGGCACCGAGCAGTTGCCCTTATCAGGAGGAGCCTCACTATTTGCCTGTAGGTATCAGGCTCTTTTGTAAGCTCATCTTCCATCTCGGGCCTTTCCTGGCAGCCCCCCAAAAGCTTAAAGAAGAAAGTTGCTTCAGTATTCATCAAGCTTAAAAAGTTAAATAGGGAAAACTCTACAAAATCATCCCTGAGAGGTGAAAAGGAGCAATATAACTGCCTGTAAGGAAACTTTCCTGGTGGTAACCATGAATCAATATCTCTTTTCAGCAGCTTTTGATGAGTCTGTCAGTGGAGCCTATCAGTCTGCCTGCATTTAAAGTTTCAGCCAGCGTTAAATTACCTGAGCAATTACAAACCCTGAGATGACTGAGATAACCTGAGGAAGATTTAGTGGAATATGAGTTAAACTGAAATCATGAACTGTCAACAGAGGTGTCTCTGGCAACCGCCTGAAGTTAATAGTGTGGTACATCCCTAGGGGGCCAGAGCCCACGCTGATGTTGTGGTGTCTTGCACCTATCTTCTCTGTAGCTCCACTCTTTATTTTCTACCAGTAGGCAAGAGCATTCACTCCTGGCATACCTGACCCGGGAGATGGAGTGAAAATTCAGATGAAGGAGAGAAGATGAAAGTGGTAGTATATGAGCCAGTGGGATTGGGAAGTGGGAATGGTAGAAAATTAGTGGTGGTGTTGGTTCCACTACCACTTTGCAGTCTCTTCCACATGGCGATGGAGGCAATATAGTTATTTGAGTCTCACCCTCTTTGTTCTGAACCCATTTCAAAGATATCAGTAGAGGAAAGTGGTCTTCCTAAGCATCCCAGGGCTTAGGCACTCAAGGATGCATGTATCAAGTGTTAGGCACTTGTTTTCAACCAGCCAAAGGCTACTCAGACTGTAGAAACCCATCCCTTGCTTTGGCTACTGACAGCAGCACCACAGCCAGAGAAAGAGCAGCCAGACAGCGCTGTCAAAGCCAGAGACAGCTCTGGTGGGAAGTAGCTGGGAAAGTTTCCTGCCTCAGTTTTGTGTTGCTCAGGGATAAGAAGGGGACTGTGCATGACGGGTGGGAATGCCCTGTTTCTCATTATCTAAGTGCATGGTCCCTCAAGAGAGGGTGGAGGCCCTAAGCAAAGATAAATAAAATCAATACCGTTTGTTTCACCCTTTTTTTCTTTAATTTTTCCTTTCAGTGCTCCGATCTTGGAGCTGAAGGCAAGGGAATTTGTACATGAACTGCTGTACGTGGCAAATAGCAAGGGGTTTTGTTTTGCTTTGTTTTCTTTGTGATGAGGAAGTTCTACGCATAGGAAAGGGGCAAACACGGAGCTGAAGGCAGATCTGGGCACAAGTGGCCCAGGCGCCTGTCCATGCCGGGCAACGGCGACCGCGCTTTCCGTGCCACCCGTGCTCCTGTCACACAGAGACGTCAACGAGGTTGACAGGAGGGCTGTGCGGCAGGGAATTGAGATGACTGATGGCATCTGTCCCTGCCAGTGATGGGGATGTGCCACCGGGGAGGGCTGACCTGTCAGCCGCGCTGGGCGCAGCGCCTGGCAAGCAGCAGGTTGGAGAGCTGCGGCTCCCGCAGCCTGCTGACCTGAGGGGAAGCTTGAAAGGCGGCTTGAGGTGCCTTTGTGAGAAAGAGGCAGCGATTTGCAGTGGTCACGATGCAGACAGAAGCCAGCTCTGTCCCTGGGCTCAGTTCACATTACAAAGCATCTCTGCTTTTTTATTTTTTCCATTGGAATCCGGGGCTTTTTGGCTGGGTATGTGTGTCCCAGAAAGCAGCTGTTTGTATCAGAACATTTAAGAACTTTAGCAGGAGAGGGAGTATGCAATATGCCAAGGTTTTGCTAACCACCTTTTCCTGCACCTGTGCTCTCGTGTCACTGGAGCTGGAAAGACCCTGCAGTTGTACCATGTCTCCCTGTGTTAAGATCGGATTTGCAAGCAGATCCAGAGAAACTTGCCTCCCAAAGCTTGTTTCCGTGCTCGGGGGTACCCTTCTTTCTTCCAGCTGAGCAGCATTTCAGTTCCCTGTGAAGCCATCGGCTTTAGATGGCTGTTCTCTGGCGTGCAGAGCACTTGGTCGTACTGGAGAAGTCTCTGGATTACTGCCTGTTTTACGTAAATATTTTATTAGAATAAAAAAGAGGAAATGCTTTGGAGTGCTTTGTAGATGGCAAGTCTCAAAATGACCTTGCTGCCTCCTGCTTGCAGCCAGACCAAGGTTAAGTAGCAGCAGTGTAATCTGACCTTGGGGTTATTCCGTGTACATCCCCGCTCCCTTAGTGGTTTTGAATTTCCCTAAAACAGTGTTTTCATAAACTTGAGCAGTGAAGATAAAATCCCCCCTCATGCATTTTCATTCCAATTTGTAGATATTACTGAGAAAACAGCTTTGATGGTGAAATGCCATATTCCCATCTCTGTACCCTTCTCCCTGTGTTGACACCTCTGTTTCCTTTTCATGTAGCTGGCAGCTCAGGAAGTTGATGCAGAGCATGGGGTGGTAGGGGGAAGGGACCTGGCAAG
Source organism: Crypturellus soui (assembly GCA_032275445.1). Classification (NCBI taxonomy): domain Eukaryota; kingdom Metazoa; phylum Chordata; class Aves; order Tinamiformes; family Tinamidae; genus Crypturellus; species Crypturellus soui. The sequence continues at coordinate 467,402 of JAUBNY010000109.1, read as the reverse complement.
AGAAGAGGGGTCCCGGCAGCACCAGCAATAGCACGTGGCCAGGGTGGTGCTTTCAGCTCTGTCGCTTGCGTTTGTGCCTCTCTGCTCTGTGCGCGTGAGCTAGGCTATGTCAAAAACAGAGAAGAAGGAAGTTCAACTAGAAGTGCATTAATTGCATAAATGCAGACGGCAGCTGTAGAACAAAAGCAATTGAAATCCCGAGTGAAGTGGCGTTAAGGAGCTGGCAGCAGTGCTCATGTGTGCTTTGAGCAAGAGGAGCCCTTCTGACAGGGGTGAAGAAGTTAAGAAGTGCTGAGATATTTAAATCACTGCCCTTTTCCCCTTACTTGTGGAAAGGGGAAGGCAGGGGGAAAGCCAGCTTTAACGTGTAGCTATAGAGTGGGAGAAGTGATCTGCTGCCATGGGCACAGCAGAGGGCCATTGGGGCAGAGAGGGCAGTCAGGTGATTCGGGGTGCTGGGCACAAGCCTGCGGGCCATTAGGCAAAAGCAGCTCAGGAAATAATTATGGGTGATAAGGGGAGCTCGTAAGGAGGCCAGCGCCTTGCGTGACCGTGAAGGGCTTTAATGATTAACTGCCGCAGGGAGCTGGGAGCCGTCACGCCCCGCTGCTCCCCAGCAGGCCGGCCACCTCGTGGGGCTGCAGCGGCGCCGGGCTCGTGTGCTCGGGCACCGCAGCTGCACCCTGGGCTTGGTGCTGCTGTGGAGTCGCTCCTTGCTTCCTCGAGCAGCAATGGAAACAGCAGGTGTCCAGAAAAGCAGCTCTTGCCAACATGGTGCTGGGTTGGCAGTCTGGGGTATTTGGCCATCAAGGTGCAACGTGGCCATAACGGTTTCCCTCACTCGTGCCGCATGCTGCGTGCACAGGGAGCGGGTTAGTGCCATCAGAACTGGCCCTGTGTAGTGAGCCACGGTGGTATCACCCATAGCGGGTGGCAGGGAGCCTGGAGCTGCAGCCTGAGTGTTGAATAGGCCATTGTTTGTAGCCCTCCCATGCAGCTGCTGTTATAGCCCTTGCTAATTGCTTCTACATGATTAATGCTTGCTAATTAGTCTTTATTAATTACCTCTTGCCTAGTGACCTGTATGATTAGGCACAGCTATAAACTCCTGCAGAGCCTGCCTGGAATGGCAGTGCGGGAGCAATTAGTGGGAATCCCTCTGGCCAGCAGGGCCGGGAGCGGAGTGCGTGTGTCCAGGGCTGCGTCTGCGCCGACTCGGCATCGTCTTCACCACTCTGCACCGCTGTGCGTGGGGGCAGCGGAGGCCTTGGGACAGGCTCCATCATCATTTCTGAGAAAATGACATCATTAATGGCTGTAATCGATAGGCTGCGGCCCTGATTCAGCGAGACACTTAAGTGCATGGCTGGTGTCCATCGCGCAGCCTGGTGCCTTGCCGGGCTCTCTCCTGAGAGCTCGCTCTTGCATTTAAAATGGGACGTGGGCTGAACGAAAGCCAGATGGTCGGCCACGGTTTGGCCGCAAGGTGCGGTGCGCTCACAGTATAAACAAGATCTCGATGTTGGGAGGTGCCATTGTAAGGAGACAAAAAAGCTGATGAATGAAAGCCAAGAGAGGAGAGAGAACAGCCCATCAGTGTGTCTGGCCTCACCTCGTGCTCCAGGTGGATGCATATGCCAATATGGGGAGGAATGTGTAAATTTGGTTAAACTGCATTTGGCTTCCCTTAGTGTTTGCCCTAGAGCACCGTGTCCAAGAGGTGAGGTGAGGGCTTATTATGAGCATGCAGTGCAGTAGCTGGTGGTTTTAGTAATAGGTACCAGGGAAAGCAGGGGCTCTGGGTAATTTTCCTTGTAGAACCTGAACAAATAGTTACAGTAATTATAGTTTTGCTTCAAAGTGTTTCTTTCTTATTTGAAGGACAAGTGTTAAGGACAGTTATCAAGCACTGTTTACTAGACTTATACCTGTGTTTCATTTATTTTTAATTCTGTTCAAGTTGGATAGCTTTTAATCAGTTTGATAGTTATTCTCTTGCTTCACTAATTGTTATATATTTAATTCAATTAAATGTCTTATAAAAATTCATTTCTCTTCCCAAATCTCCTGTAATGGCCCCTGGAAAGTTGAAGAGGTGGAACCAGAGATTTTAAAAGCAGCTAGAGAACGCTTTCTCCTGCCTGCCTTTCGTGCCCCTGTGTGCTGGGTGTCCAAGCTGTAGCGAGAGGTGGGAGGATTTAGGTACTCCAGTCACTCGACTGCATTTTAGAAATTGCCTCTAGTCCATGTTTAAGCCTTGCTGCAAAGCCCCAGCATGTGCGGAAAGCAGGAGTGCAGCAGCCTTCTCCAGAGCGATCCCCATCGAGGAGCCGGCTCCATCCTGCTGAATATATATATATTCTTAAATAAAAACACCTTCCATCCTCAGGTGCTGGGACTTGGGGCACCCAGCGCCCTGCCAAGGCCCTGCTTCCCATCAGAGCACTCTGCAGCCTCCTGGGCTGTCTCGGTTCCTCTCTTGTGGGCGACTGACAGGTGCTTTTGCAGCTTGCGTGCCCTTCCCCTGGGAAAATCCATGCAGAGAGCTGCAGTAACTCCGCTGGAGCTGTGAGGTGAGCTGAAACCGAGTCACTCAGAGCCTGGCGGGCAATTCAGAGCCACATTCTGCACGGAGCTGCCCTGCCTCTGTGTTGAGCCAAACCCAAGGATGCCTCAGCCCTGCTCCCACTTGGGGTCAGCTTGGCGGTTTTATCTCCATCAGTTCATCCCCTCAGGTGAGCGGGAGCCGTGTCACGCATCCTGGGATAGATGGTTTTTATTCAGGTGTATTTGCCAGTGTCTGGTGCCTTGGCTTCCATGCGAGGCCGTTACTGGCATGCAGGGTCTGTATCGTCACTGGCACCAGCTTTCCAGCAATTGTAACTCCAAACTAAACCCCAGAAAGGCACCACAGAGCCAGGGTTTCTCTTTTCCAGCCCCCTTTGGCAAAGCGTGAGGGCACAAGCTGAGACCAGCCAGGAGGGGATAATTCTGTATTAAAGAGGAAACGTGTTGTGCTTGAGCCCAACAGCCCTCAGCTTTCACAGTGCTGGGGTTTGATCTATGAATGGGGAAGAAAGAGGATGTCCCGGCATTAATAGTTCTCTCAACTTGATTCAGAACTCCTGTAATTCAAATGGATCTAGCTGGTTTTATTTGGTGACAAAGGTAGGAGAGCCTGACATGTCTGGGCACAGTCTTGCATTTGTGGTTGCTTATGAATTCTCTTGGGACTATATGGAAAATATTTATCGTTATTTCAATTCCCAGTGCTGGAAATAGGGCAAATACATGACTATGAGTCAGAAGATGATGAATCAGTACAAGATAGCTCTGCTGCCAATCATTTAAGAGCATAGACATGACATGAGCAATTATTTGATGCAGCAAAGTGGGCCTGTGAGCACTGAAATTCAGCATTTTTGCAAGAGCCCAGCAGAACTAGGTGCCTACCCCCTGCTGTGGGTGAGCCACAGGCACATACTGCCCTTAAGCACTCAGCCTTGCAGAATAACCCTGGCATTTTGTAGTCCGGTGGTGGGAGAGCAGCTTTCCCGGCCCTTTGCTAGGAACGTGCTGCCTACAGAGGGCTCGAGTGCTTCTGGGCAGAACCTGGCAGCTGGAATCAGGCCCTGCTGATGCCCGTTCCTCTCCTGCATACCATCCACTGGCTGCAAGTGAGAAGAGCCCTCTGGACCCAGGAACATGATTTCTGATCGGTGGTTCAGGGGCTGGCAGCCCCAGAGTGTTTGCCCACACAGTCTGGAGGAGATGTCTAAGCACATGAGAGCTGGTGCTGCTCAGCAGTAAGGTGTGAGACACTTTAGGTGTGCAAGAGCTCAGGCAGTTGTGGGGCGGCACTTCCCTTGGCTCCTGTGACGTGCAGCGTGACTCCTGCGCAGCCTGTGGTGACGTTGCTGAGTGTTTCTCCAAGTCTAGGCGCATGTTGGAAATGCTCACCCAGACACTGGTGTTTCCAGCCCCTCCAAGCAGAATGCGCATCCCTGCCTCCCTCAGACACTGTAAATCCTTGCAGACTATTGATTTTTTTTTTTTCTTCACTTTCTTGCCTTCCCCGTGGAGAGTTCCTGGGCTGGTGCTGCAGCCATCAGCTGGGTGAGTGTTAAACACATCGGAGGAGCCACTGGCTGCCCTTTGGGAGTGTAGTGGGAGACGTGGACCTCTACTCCTGGAAAGGATCGCGTATTCCTGCTGGCAGCACAGCCTGCTCCACTTGGAATACAGGGCCTGAAACAAGGCCCGGAGTCGGTCTGTCCCCTGCCGTGCTGGTGGCACTGTCACCGCTTTTGTGTTATGTAGGGCAGTTTTAGTGCCAATCGGCTCTCTGAATAGAAGCTTGCAAAGACATGTGCAAAGTCGTTGATTTTCTTTAGACCCAGCGTGTTTTCTCTCTGGGAGATTGTGGAGCTGGCAGGACAGTCCTGCCTGCTGAGGATTTGCTTCCATTTGGCTTCCAGCCAGGCGAGACAGGAATCCTCAGTGCTTGCTGCCTTGCGGCTCATCCGGAGCAGCGGAGCATGGGGCACTCTCTTCCAATTCATGCTGCAGCCGTGCCGGTGGCCTGGGAGAATTTTTTTGCTGCTTTTTCTTTACAAAGCGAGTTTAGGCAGGTCAGGGGAAGGGGAAATGGAAGCATCCCCAGGAAGAGAGTGTGATGTGCAAGTGAATCTGTCCCACAGTTTGGGAGGGCTGGCCAGGGCTGCTGCACTGCGGGCACCGAGCAGGTTTGTCTGGGGCCCTCTCTGCCACCTGAGTGTCCCCGTGTCCACCGGAGACACAACCACATGTCTTCCAAAGCAAAGGGCCTTAGGTGCTACCAGGGGAGGAATTCCCGGGAAGCCTCCGTGGCTCCATGCAGCTCCCTGTGTCCAGATACACATCCAGTCCTTCTAGGACTTGCTGCTCCCAGCGTGGGAATTCAGCTGCGATGGAAAGGGAGGCTTATTTGAAATCCCTATGCACCGCTCCATAATTAAGAACACGGGAGAGGTTTGCTATTAATTAGCTTTCATTGACACAATTTTGACCCTCCAAATGCTGCTGCGGTGCACTCGGTCTCTGAGAAGGCCTGTGGTCCCCTCTGGGGAGAGTTTAATCTTCATTACCGCTTCCGCGTTAGCCTGGCGCTCGGCGTTATTTTCTCATTAACGTGCTGGCACAGCAGAGCTGCCAACTGGGGAAGTAACGTGTTTGCAGTGGATGCTATTAGGAGAATACAGTGCTTTCATGTGGTGATCTAAGGGCTCGGAGTGCTGCTGCAAGGCATCGTGGTGAGGCCCTGGCTGGGGCAGATGGGCTGGTGGTGGTGAGTGGCAGTCATGGAAAGCAGCTGGTCACGCTGAACCATCCCGGGTTAGTTCCTCTGTTCGTCTTGTCTGGCTTCAGTTGTTGCTTCAGGCCGCTGCAGTTCCTGGGTCCTGCTGCGCCTGAGTTCCTGCTGGTGCAGTTAGAGCAGCGCCTGCTGCTCCATGCAGGGACACGGCTCTGGTGTTAGGGATTAGCATAGGCTCCCCAAGTCATGCAGTGCAGGATAAAGTTACCTCCTGAGGGTGACTGAGTGAGCAAGTGGGAGGAAGAGCCAAGAAGCTAGGGCTTCTGTCTGCTTCCGTCTGGTGTTCTCCACTGAGCGGAACACACCGGTGGAGTCGCTTGGAAATGATGCGGCAGACATGGAGGTTCAACCTGCTCTTCCCTAGCACCTACTTCTGCATCTTGATTTCAGCACTAATAATTATCCAGAAGTGATCATTTCTTTTGAGATGCTGCAAAGGAGATAAAGGCAGCAGGGTTACAGCAGCCTGTCGTAGTGTTGCAGGGAGCTATAGTGACAGCCTGAGGTCCTGGAGTCAAGGGGCTCTCTCGAAAGCACATCTCAGTTGCTGAGAGAACGTGCAAAACACAGTCCTTGAAGGCTACAACAATGTAAGGGAAATAGACCATGATTTTTAAAAGAAACACTTTTTTGAGGTCTTGCACATAAATTTTGAATGTTTGGGATTGTTAGTAATATTGTTGGCAGAGGCTGCTGTGAATTGATAAATGGGTTGCGAGTTTCAGTGGCTGCCTAGATTGGAAAACACGTGGTAGGTTTGACTCCCCAAACGACCTTGAGATATGCTGGCCCCATCCCTTCAGTTTCACCAGCAAAGGTCAAAGCTCTGCTTTTGGTGGAGTCAGGCACAGCTGCAAGACTGTTACAGGAACTGTGCATGGCCTTGTCTATGCCTTTGGGAAGAGAAGAGACAAAAAATACAGTCAGTCCCTCACCAGAGTGCCTGTTGCTTGAAGGATGTAATGTCTCAACATCCCTTAGACTGGGGTGATGTAGGAAAGAAAGGAAAGAGTCAGATGGGACACTAAAAATGTCTCAGTATCACTGGAAATAGCTTATTTCTGGTGGAGCAATTGCCCTGGACTTAGGGAAGAAGCAAGCTGCAAGAGAAAGGTCATGATTGTTTGGTCAGTTAGCCCCGAGGAAGCTCAAAAATGTGAAGAGTCACTGTGTAAATGTGGTACACGTGGCCTGTGAGGAAACCTGGACAGAACTGGATTGATTTTCAAGTTGCTTCCTCCTTTCTTCACTGCTTTGAATGCCCCAGGGCTTTCCATTTGCTGGTTAGGTTGGTGTGGGTACCTCAGACCTTCAACATGTGCAAACACGGCCACTGAGTCCGTTGCTTGGATTCAAAGCTTGGTGGTTGGGACACATCACCTCTGCGGAATGCTTCTAATCTCCGAGTGGATGAGGGTAGTTCTGATGATCAGATTGGGGAGGTAAATACTTATAATTACACATTTCAGTGTTACTTTGTGCAAGATGTAAAAAAATGTGATTTATTGTCTCAGCAAACATTCCTACCAGGGAACATATTTGCTAGACTGTTGGTGAACAGCTAGATC
>JAUBNY010000109.1:444499-460381 GCA_032275445.1 Crypturellus soui | reverse complement strand
TTTTTGTCTGCAGAAAATACAGCTTTTCCAGTTCCAGCAGGATATCCGGGGCTCCAGTGGTGGGTTGAAATACTGCTTTTTGGAAAACCTTTGGTCAGGCCGCAGTTCCCGTGGTGCTGTATTGGTTTATCTCTTTCCTGAGCTGGGGAAGGTATTTTGGAGATCTCCAACTAAGCTGTTATCATCTGGCCATGGAGAGGGAGAGGGCAATCAAGCTGCAATTCCCAGGAAATATCACAGCCATGTTTCCATGGGTATATATATTTGAGAGGAAAAACTGTCTTTTTTTTTTTTTTGTCGTAAAACAGCATAGTAAAAAAGGCCTTTTCTGTTAAATGCCACACAAAATTTCTGATCATGCCTAGATATTGACAATGTTATACTCATTACTGTAGCAACCAGGGCCAGTGGTTATCAAACACGGCCAATTTGGGTTATTTGGGTATTCTCTGGTTGAGAGAGAGCCTCCATCCCAGTGGGTTAACAATGCCAATATTGGGAAAATAATCCTTGTGAGGGTGCTGGAGGTGGTGGAAATGGCCAACACTGCTCGGAGGAGGTGATGGACCGTGGGCCTGGGAGGTGGGTGCTCAGATTGTGGGTCTGGCTGCGGAAGGGGAAGAGCGGCTGCATCTCCCCAGCTGCCACGGCTGCACCTTAGCTAAGGGGAGCACATCAGGAATGTCTAGACAAGGTGGAAAACTTATCACAGGTATTGGAGAGGGAGAAAAAAGGAGTAAAAAGAAGAGAAACAAAAAAACAGTAGTTTACATGATTATATGCTGCCTAAAGGAGACAGTCTGAGATTATATAATTCTCTGGGGAAGCTCTGCATGAAACAATTATATGTTCAATTAGGTGCGTGCTTTTTTTTCTTAAAAAAAAAAAAAAAGATTTGAATGCTCAAAAAAGTGTGGAGGAGGGTGGTGAAGTACTGAGCTAAAACCATTTTTTAAAAATCTCTGTATGTGCTGCATACTGAGAGGGAGAGACAGCAGAGAATAGGATGCGTTTGACACGTGTCAGAGATATCAACAGCTCCAGTGACAATTTTAAGGAAATTAAATGGAAATTAAAGGGAAGCGTTTTAGAGCAGAAGCCCCAAAAGCACTTAAAAATATAGAACATCCGAGAAGCTGGGTGTCTGTCAGCACTGGGAGGTCGGCTCCTTCCGTGGCCACTGTGCTACCCCGAGCGGGCCTAAGCCCAGGTCAGCGCTGAGGCCTGGTGTATCCAAGGCTGTTCCCCAGGAGCTCTGGGGTGGGTGGTTCATCATGCCAGGCAAAACCCCGTAAAGCCCAGCATAGTCTGGGGATGGAGGGAGCACTGGGTCTCTTGGGAACTGGGTTATCAGCTTTCTTCATGTTGTGGTCTTTCTGATCACCTGTCTTAGATGGTTGGAGGGTTTGGCAAGAGTGGGGTTTCCCTCCTTGTTGTCCTGCTCCGGGGGCCAGGAGGTGGCCGCAGCTCCTGGCTGCAATCTTCACCCATACTTCACAGCGAAGCTAAGGGGGCAGGATTTCTCTCTCTCTCCTCTGCTGCCTGCTCTCGGGGCTGGCGTGCCCCTGGGCAGGCAGCGCACCACACGGAGGTGCGTAGGAAGTGCCTGGAACTGAGACTCCACCAGTCCAGCCTGACATTCTGAATTTCCTTTCTTACGGCCTTGGAAAGCTATAACATGCAGAGCTGGGTGTGCCCAGTGCTCTCCAACTAAAATCCAAAGAGGCTTGGCTGTCATCACATAGCCATGGTGCCACGCGGCCTCTCTTTCATCAGGGCCTTTCTTTCTTTCATTTCTCCCTCCTGTTTCAGTCTCCGTCCCCATCACGGGTGTTTCTGTGCCTCCTAGTTACAGCAGAGGCAGGCGTTACATGACCCTGCTGCTGCTGCTTGTGGAGTCCTGCTCCCACGCGGTATGGAAGATCACGGAGCAAGCACAGCCCGACACAGAGAGGACCCACGGAGATCCACACCAGAGGGCAAGCAGGGAACAGTGAGCATTCTGTCTGAGGAAATGAGAGGAAAAGGACTCTAGCATGTTTTCCTTTCCTTAGGAACACATCCCAGAGGCAAAAAAAAAAAAAACACAAAGGGATGAGTCATTCACGGAGGATGTTGTCTTCTCTGAGATGCAGCTGCTAGTTTTTAATTCTGTAAATTTAATTGACCAGACAAATAAATGAAAGAGGAGGAATGGTTGGATAGACTGTGTATTCCTGTCTGTGGGATAGCCACCTTCCTAGCAAGGATGCATGAGCCTGGCTGTTGGATTTCGGGGCTCTGAGTTGCTGTGCAGAGGTGTAGTTTGTGCACACAGCTCTGCAACGCTTGGGGAATTGTACAACATCACAGTGGCAGGAAAAAAAAACAGTAGAAGTAAATTTAATATTTCTTCTCTTTTTTTCCATAAATACATTAAGATTAATCAGTATCCTTCAGACAAAGCCCTAGATACAGAACAGAGATGATGCCAGCTGGAGGAGCAGTTGATTCACCGGAGGGCTGTGCTGCCATTCAGAGAGACCTGGACAGGCTGGAGAAATGGGTGGGCAGGAACATCATGAAGTTCCAGCAAGAGAAGCACAAGGTCTTTGGCCTGGAGAGGACCAACCCCAGGCCCCAGTAGACACTGAAGAGGCTGAGAGCTGTTTAGCCTAGAGAAGGCTCGGGGGGATCTTATCCAAGGGCACAAATAAAAATGCCGGAAATTTCATTTAAACATGGGGAAACTCAGTGTGAGAGATGCAGAATACCACAATAGGTGGCCTAGAGCTATTGTAGAGTGTACCCTTGGAGAGGCTCAAACCTGGACTTCTTCCTGAAGAATCTGGCATATGTGACTGTGCTTGAACAAAGGGGTTGGACCAGATGATCTCCAGGGACTCTTCCAAATTGAAGGATTCTGTGATTCTGTGGTGTGGTATTCCTAGCTGTTACCACTAAACAAGCTATTCAAATGTCAGTGAACTAAATGATCTAGTTAAAGAACTAAAATTCTGTATTTATATCTGTATTTATATCAAGGTGGTGCTTCCTTCTCATGATGCTGGAGTGGCTTAGCTGAATCCAGACAGCCAGTCTGTCAATTGGAAAAATAGCCCTTATCCACTTCCTTGAAGATCCTGCCTTTGGCACGCTCCAAGTAGTAGAAAGTAGAGTGCCGCAATGCAGAGCAAAGTGAGGGAGGTTTTATGATCTTTACATCTAGAAACTGTTTTTGTTATGTGAATAACAAACAAGAGCAAGGCTGTAACAGGATATTTTCCAAATGTCAGGTCACAACATCTTCGGTTATCATCCAGTGTCCTGTTCTTTGGCTTTGGCTAGAATGAGCATAGAAGATAGTTTTTCAGTGTTTATGCTACAAGATGCAGGGATTTGGTTGCATGTACGACAAGGGGCTTTTGGCAAAGGGGTACCAATACTTCAAATACAAATATAAACTACTTAATTGAAGAAGGAAGCAGTGTGGGAGGAAGAAGGCAGCCAGTATTGTGAATTGTTCAATCTGTACTGTCAATCTGCTTGTTTTTCCGATGCTTCATATGACTTTGAGGCTGGGATTTCAAGGTCTTACTGCATTAGTGATGATGGGAAGATGAGACTGTGTTAATGCTTGGCACTGCCTTCAGAGCATTTAGAGAAGCAGTTTCAAAACCTGACCGCAGTGCCAGAGCTGAGCAATAAGGCAAGGCACTCTCGAAGGCCAGGCTCTGCTCATGAAAACACGAGTCTAGTGGGGTTGCTCCAAGAGTGCGTACAGACAAGTCAAGGGCTCAACTGGCCAATTCTGTAGAGTTGAGGCTAAGGGAGAACTCAAAAAATGTATGAAAAAGGCATCACAGATTGAACCAACTTACGAGAAAAAACACACAGCTCTTACCTTGGAAGATCTTTCACTTCCCATCCAAACCAGTGGTTGGGAGCAGAAGTTCCTCCTGCATGTGTTGTTTTAGGTTTGTCCACTGCAGTATTTCCTTTAAGGCCACCTCTGTTTCTTTTTGTTCTGTGCTGGGATGTCCTTGACAGGAGAACCAGTGCTGTGGTGCTGGTGACGGTTGTGCTTCTAGAAACCTCCAAGGAGAAACTGTGAAAACATCAGGATTCTCTGTCAAATTAAGTTTTTTGAAAGCATGGAGCTGTAATGTAGCAGAAAACAGCTTTACAGCAATTTGCCTTTCTCGCTCCAAAGCCTTGGCTGCGTTTCTCATTGAGCTCACAGGACTCAACATTTTTTGTTTACCTTGCTTAACACAAGAAGAGTAGGCATATCCTGCTGCTCCCCTTGTGAACAAAGGGTATAGCTTTCTAAGTGCAACTTAGGAGTGGAATATAGTGTCCCCATTCCTCACATTCCCCCAGTGACCTCCTGAAAACTTCTAATTGAGATCAAATACAAAATACTTTACTCTCACTAGTATTTGAGAGCCAAGGATTGCCTTGCGGTTAAGGCAGATTTGGCCAAGAGTCTCGTGTTCAGTCCGAGCTCTGCTAGCAGCAGTCTGTGACACTGACAAATAATCTTTTCCTGGTATAAATATGTATGAATTCTGCCAGCTCATACTTTTCTATAATTAAAGCTAATCACGTCCCTGGAATATTTTGTTAAATTGGGCTCTTCTAAATACTTCTAGGGGGCTGCAGTAGCAGCAGTAATGTGGGAAATGCCAATGCACTTGCAGCTGTGGCAGTCGAGGTGTTAAAAGATGCCGTTCTGACACTGCTGTCTGATATACTGCTCTTATTTCTGATAGCACTAATGGTGCTGTCAGAGAAAACCAGAACAAATGGAGAAGACGTTACTCAGTCTAGAAAGAAAATTATGATGGTCATAAATGAAAGGGAAAAGAAGATTGAAATTCCTCCTGCCAGGCACCTCCAGGCCTGCTGTACTGTCTCATCTGCAGCCTCATAGTGTGTTGGGCAAGACCTGGACACTAACGAACTCGGTGTGTTTTGGCCTCGGCATTTTATACGGTTACCTGTGTCTGTAAATTAAAACTGCACCAAACGATTCTTCCCTTACAATGTTACCATCCTTCTGCAGGAATGAGCGGTAGTTTCCCGTAGTAGAAAAGAATGGCGGTAAAACCTGCTTTGGTTAGTTGGTCTTGCCGTGAGTTGCGTATTCTGGGGGTCCGGAGGAAGAAGTGATTGCAAGACCTGAAGGTAATGTGAAGCTGAGTGCCCTGGATGCGCAGTGTATCCCATGGCGGTGGATGGAAATGGGTCATGAAATGAGTGGGGTTCCTGGAGGATGAAGTGCAGTTAACTGGGAGCTGTTACAAGTACCAGTGGCCTTGGTCAAGAAGTGTGTGCTGTCGTGGGAGGAAAAGATTACTCAGTGTTTGTGCGGGTTAAGACTGGAGCAGAAGGCAGGGCTGGACTCCATCTCCCCCTCACTGAAAGTGCTGGGTTTGAGATGGGTGGATTTTGAACCTCCCTCTCAAGTATTGCATCAGGAAGAACATTTTGCTTTTCTGTTAATTTGGACAGATTTCCTCCTGATTTTTCACAAGGGTCAGATTACCTCGGCAGGTGAGTGCGGCTGCAGGTATCAAGCTGCAAGCTGCAAACAGTCCCTGCAACCAAGGCTCTGTTCTTCTTTGACTTAGCAGGGAATGTCCTCTCCAAATCATCCATCTTCTGGGGCTGCCGATTGACAGGAAAGAGCATATGAGGAGCAGGCTTGCTGTAGCACTCTGCCCTAATTAGCTTTGTATGCTAGAGGTGTATTTAAATGGAAGTAAGAGCCAAATTTTGTTTCATGGGACTTCTGAAATTTCTGTTTTTCTTTCTTGAAATCAAAAGTGAATCACACTTGGCTTTATGATGAAAGTACTGAGGAAAAAAATGGTCATAGCATACTCCTCCTCATTCCAACTGCATTTTTTTCCTACAGAAATGTAAAAAGTAAATAATTCAAAAGAAACCTTAAACTATAAAAATGAAGGACTTGTTACAGGTATGTCCAACAGGAGGTTTCAATTTCATTTTTCCCACTGAAAGTCTAAAGTCAGCCTTCTGCGAAGTAATGGTTTGGATGAGTCAGTGTTGCCCTGCGCAGACCTCTGCAGCGATGGTGTTTGAGGTTGGCATTAGATCAGGCTCGGAGGAAATCGGCTTTCCTGTGGGCTGGTTACTACTTAGGTGTTGCCTCTGTTGTTACCTTCATGTTGCAGAGTCCTTCCCTGGTACTCATTTGTGCAAACTTCTCCTGGGGATGCCTCGGTGCAGGATCCTTTAAGAACAGGTCTATTTTTTAGGAATTAGAATTATTAAGTAAGGCCAAGTCCTCCTGGGAAATGTAGTTTGTGCAGCCATAGGCCATGCAGACCTGAAAGCAGGTCAGTGCAAGGCTGTCGCTGAGGGAAACGCTGCCATCAGCAGAGTGAGGGTAAATTTGGCAGGTGTTGTCTGGGGTGCTTAAAGCTGAGTTTGGGGAACAGCTGGGACTCCGGCTTAGCCGAATGAACCAGCCCTGCCTTTCTGAGAAGGCTGTGAGATCGAAGGCACCTGCATTGCACATCACTTGCAGCACCTGAGCCTTGTTAGAGGCTTCAGGCTTTAATTCAGGACACCATATGGAAGCAAATTCATTGGTAAGGGGGTTACTGCTAGGGAAGGAGTTGGTTTTGTATTTGTCTGGCCACAACTTACCCAGTACCTAGGAAATCCACAGGAAGTCTGGTGTTGCCATACTCCCCAACCTCATTGTGGTAATGTACCTGTTGTTTCATTAATCAGCGCGGATTCACTCTAGGGATGCTGAGAGAACTGATTTATTTCAGGTTGGGTCCCTAGGTCAGGTTTGGTCTCTTTGCCTCCTGCTCCCTTTGAACTAAAAGCAGAGGGAGTTACGTGGAACTCACCAGATGCAGCCAGTCCTTCAGCTAAAGGATCTCACGGGGCCTCCCTGCAGCGGGGCTTCATGGCTGCTCCTCGTCTGCGGCTCTAGTGCAATGTCTGAGCTCCGAGAGGAAGGACCCTGGAAGTAACGGGCGAGAGGAAGGGGCTCATGCATGGGGGTGACGTTGTCATCCGCGGCAGAGGACACGGTGCTTAACAGTCTTGTGGACACTGTGCGAATAACGCAGGACAGAGCATCTCATGCTGCCCGGAGGCCGTTGCAATGAGGAGGCTGCCTGTGGGGATCCAGATTCCCACTGCGAGGATGTTAAAGATGAGGCTGTGGAGGAATCCTGCCTCTCTGCCGACCACGACTGGTCCCTGGGAGGTTTGCTTTGGGAAGGAAGTCAGAGTGTTTCAAGCTGGCTTTTTTTCCCCTCTGTAAGTCTATTCAGAATGTCTCTTTATTAAGCAAAGACATGTCAGGGAGGTGGAGTTTAGCAAAGCACATTCCCAAAATAGCTTTAAGTGGAGCACAACATACTTGGGGTTTAACGAGGGGATCTGCAGGAGCCGGCAGCTTTTGGGGGTGGCGTGGAGACGCCCGGCCCTCCCGCTCGGCGTCACCGCGGGCCGGGGGCTGCCGGTTGGGTACCGGGAGCAGCGAGCGGTTGCCATGGAGACGTGCTCCTGCCACGGCTCCCACTCCCGGGCCCGGCCTGCGCTTCGTGGTGACGCCGCAGCTTCCGTGGAGCCTGACGGGCTGGGCCTAAACACCGGGCAAGCTCTGGGGTGAGATGTCCCATCAGAAAGTGCCCAGCATGAGGCTCTGAGCTCCAGACCCAGGCCTGCGAGGAGACCCAGAGTCACGTCAAGCAAATCCTGAGTAACCTTCTTGGGCTTTATAAGCCAGAGGGACACACAAAACAGCTCAATGGGTCTGATTAAAGATCTTGGAGTTCCAAAGAAATGCAACCAACCAGTCTAATTTTCTAGCCTATGGCGTGACCTAGGGCGATTCTGGGCAGAGTCATTTCCGTCAACCTCAGAGTTCCAATCTGGCCTCCGTGGACACTGTAAAAACCTTGAGAGGGATTTGGGGGGCTGCAGAGCTGGCTCTGCTGAGCCGCAGCCTGGGGCGACTGCATTGCCCAAGCCATTGTGGTGCTTGGAGCTGGGCAGCCCCGTGTCTCTGGGCTTTGCGAGGCTCTTTTGCTCCACAGAGCAGTCTCTTGTGTAGCCGGGAGTCATTGCAGGATGTTTTGGATGGTGGGTTCAGTCCCTGCGAGCAACGCTGGCACCTTGTGCCTGGAGTTTTTGTGACCCTGCCCGAGATCAACCTCACCTGGGTTCTAGTCTTGGTGCCTCTGAAATGGAGGATTTGATGCAAATGCAACAAGTGTGGGAATTCTGCTCCCAAAGGCATGTCCTCTCACATCCTCCAAGGACACGTGGGCTCTGTCCCCTGCATTCCTCTGCCCAGGCTCCAGGCGGGTTCTGGAGCCCTAATCCCTTCCTGGCTGGATGTGCAGGGAGACTATTGTTCCCTGGGTGGCTAATGGGGATGTGGGGAAGCGATTTCTCTGCCCAGATGCCTTTCGTCCTGCTTTTTACTGCCGTCTCGGTCTCCCATGGCAGCTTAGGTTTAAACATCTGGTGCTGAGAGTTATGGGGAGATCCGAGTCTGCCAGCCAGGCAGCTTTACTGTGCTTTTCTTAAGCATCCTTATAATGTCTTCTGTTAAGAGTTTAAGCCCAAAGTAATGTATGTGACTCAGATTTATTACCAAAGAATCCCTTGGCTCTGGTATTTTGGTCATTCACAGCCTTTTAATTGAGACGCCTAGCAGCGCTGTAATCCGGTTCCCTGCTCTCCGTGTGTCTGCTCTCCGTCCCCGCGAGCTGCCGCCTCCTGGCGCCGGAGCGGAGCCCGTAGCAACCGCGCGGCTGCAGCGCCGGCGTGGGCAGAGACACGGCTCATTTCTAAAATTGTCTCCAGGAGCCTTTTGCGTGGCTCCGCGTCTCCCAGGCGGACGAGCCGGGTGGTATTTTATATGGTGTCACTGTTTGTTTAGCTAATGAGGGAGGAAAAAACAAGGAGCTGGAATCCCCGGCACTGCGGAACAGCTGTCAGCAGGCTGCCCTCGGTGAGCCGAGCCGGGCCCGGCGGCCGAGCCGCGCTCTGAAGGGTGCTCATGATCCCTGACTCCTGTCGCAGGCCCCTGTTCCTGCCCGCCTGCAGCAACCATGACCCGCAAACGTCTCGGGAGTCTCCCCTCTGGAATAACTTGCCCACAAAAGCGTGTTTCCCTTCCTCGCGGCCTCGCATCTAATGTGGGCCTCTTCCCCTTGTAGTTTTTATGTGACGCTGAGGGGAGCAGCAAGAAGTTCCTGTCTGAAGGGTCTCGGCTGGAGAGCAGAAAGCACAAGGAAAACAATAAAGTGTCTTCCTGCCCCAACTTCTAGCTGGCTGTTTTGACTTCAAATGCCAGCTGCCATCGTTTCCACATGGGCCCACCACATGAAAAGCACCACTAAACAGCCCTCTGAGTTTCTCAACAGAAACACAGCAGCTAAATATATTTAATATGTGGGTATTGTTCGTCTTGGCTTTAATTTCCTGTCCTCAAGAGGCTTAGGAATTTAAACCCATGAATCATTACTGAAATTGTTAGTGCTTGTAGCCTTTTTCAGAAATGGAGATAAAGCAGCTGATATTAATGGCAGCTTAGGACAAATTTGACTATAACAACTCCATGAGTTCACTGCTGTCCCAGTGATACCACTTGGTTTCTAATGGTGAAGAAAGCTGCCAGGAAGCAGCAAGAGGTATGAGATGAGTCTCTCACAGGTAAATAAGATGTTACTCATTAGCAAAAACTAACCACAAGATTGAAGCCTAGGCCAAGATGAAAAGACCTGGATAACTCATAGAAAGATCCTAATTAATGATTGTAATCAGGAATGGAATGAAGACTACTTGGCGGTTTGTTTTCCATGTTTATTTGGTTTTAGTTCTGGAATATCATAGAATCAGTAATTTGAGTTGGAAGTGGCTTCTAGAAGTCTTGTCCAACTCAGTTCTCAAAGCAGGGACAGCTGCCTTGTTGATAATGGGAATATCCAGAGGAAAGAAGTTTGGTTGGTTGGTTTGTACCTCTGCGAGGTGCAGGAGCAGGAAAGCAAGGCATCTACAAGGCCTAAGTGTTCCAAGAGATGGTAAATGCTTGGAAAGAGTAAACTTGATCATCTCAGCAGTCGTCACGTAATGACTGATAGATACACACGTGCTGTTTTGGGTGAGGGCTCACAAAATAAAAAGGGGTAGGCTACACTAAGAGGAAGAAAGACAATAAGAGACTGAAGAGGGGCCTAAACCTCCAAATACTAAGAAAGGAATGAGTCAAATCTAGGTGTTACTTGGGTACAGAGTTATATCTTTTGTGTAACACTGTACACTGTCTTTCTCAAAAATGCCAGTAGGTGCTTAAGCTCTTGGATAGCTCAGGAGTGTTGGGATCTTCCACAGCAGATGCTTAACTCCAGCTCCATCAGAGACTAGAAAATTACCCATCACTAGGAAATTGCCCGTTACCAGTGGTCATCTTGCTGGAGAGTTGGTGGAAGAGTTCTCAACAAACATCATAGCTGGAAGGATATCCTGGTTGTCAATTGTGGCAGATGAACACAAAAGGATTCAGAAGGGACTCCTGGTCCATCCAGACAGGGTCAGGCGGGAAGGATAGGGGGTGTGATGGTTCCTACTGCCTTGAGAGGTTCCTCCCTTTTTAACTAAGGAGCTATGTGCCTGTTCTGGTCCATCTGGCGTCAGTCTGGATTCAGAGTAAAGTCTCTCTTGGCCTGCTCGTTCCTGGTGACCTGATTTTAAGGAAAAGTCTTTCTGACTCCTTCCCTCCTCTATTCTCTGTCATCACTTAGATGGAGCAGTCTGGCTCGTGACCACGTCTCCTGCGCTCGCAAGCGCTCCGGGGACGAGCGCTCGCAGACCCGCGGCTCTGCCGGGGCCTCGGGGCTGTTTCCCCATCTGTTTGTTTAATGGCGCGCGGCGGCTCCAGCTCTGACTTCACAGCCTCAGGCCGGGGATCCGCTCTGATGTTCAGGCCAGCCAGCTATTCTTCCGAGATGAGGCTGCGTCTGGTGCCGCTTGGGCCAGAGATGGTTCAAAATTCCTTGTCTAAATCCCTTTATGGTTTAAAGTGTTGTTCTCGGATCTCGGGATTCACAGCAAGCTGGCACAAGCTGATTTGTTTGTTTTCTGCTGAAGCAAGGGGCAGGCCTCAAAGTCCAGAGGCCTCTGTTTGATGCAGAGAGCAGGCTGCTGCCTCGCAGCTTGGGCACCAAGGGCCTTCGCTGGCTCTGCCGCTCATCTCGTGGCCAGCCTTGGCTAAATGCCTTTATTCTCCTGTCCACCACTTCCTGCAGGTGCAATGCGAACACTCAAGAAACACGGTGATCCACTGGTGCCCTTAGTGTTTGCAGGCTTCTGTAATGCTGAATGCAGGTTCATGATGATGGTGATGATGCTGTATGTGGTTTGCGAAGCCTTTAGCAATGGGGGAAACATGACTTGCTGTGTTTACCAAGCAATCTGGAGCAAACGGGCTCAGGAAATACCTGTGGCAAAACGGGCCATGTGGGACAGCAGGGAGCTGCCCAGTATCTGGTGAAGATCGGCTAGTTAATAGAGGAGTGTGGCAGAAAGAAGCAAAAGGGAGGCCTGGCTTGAGGTGGGTCACCTTGT
The DNA here is from genome assembly GCA_032275445.1 of Crypturellus soui. Taxonomy (NCBI): domain Eukaryota; kingdom Metazoa; phylum Chordata; class Aves; order Tinamiformes; family Tinamidae; genus Crypturellus; species Crypturellus soui. The sequence goes on along the minus strand of JAUBNY010000109.1, from coordinate 448,771 downwards.
AGTGGGTGCCAGGCAGCACCTGCACCCAGAGAGCAGGGAAACATGCGAGCAGAAGCAGGGCAGTGGTGCTAAGGTGCCCAGAGGATGCCTGGAGAAGACCAGAAGTCAGGGAGTTGTGGGGCTTTGGGGAACAGAGACCTCTGTAAAGGACTGCTTTCAAAATCCTCCTTTTCTAGCAGGAAGCTGCGTGGTTGCTCTGCACCAACAGGCCGTGTCCTCCTGTGCCTGGCGGCCCTGCTCAGACGGGAAGGCTCCCACAAGGGTGGTGGAGGAGCTGGAGATGTGTCTCGTGCCCAGCTGCGTGGCTCTGGCTCTCCTTCTCTCCTCAGCCCATGCTTTCCCCAAAAGCTTTGGTTTTGGTGTCCCATAAAATGAGGGGAAATGCACCCCTCTTGGGAGGGAATGAGGGAAATATTTGGGCTGCCCATAATCCCTTATTAGCAATTTCCTTATGTTTGTTTTGGAAAGGGAGATGATGTGTGGTAATTCCAGCTTGTTGCACCTCACACTGCATTTTATGCAGTATATAGATATTGCCCAAGCAGTTGGATTTTGTGCACAGACCCTCATACCGAGTGGGGTCCTAGGCTCTCATCTGCCACCCAAGGCACTTCCTGAAACAGGTGACATTAAGGTTTTCGAGAAGCCCCAGCTTGCCATAGGAACAGGAAAAGATGCTTATGGGGTCCTGGAGAAGGAGGGCCTGCATTGGAGCCTAATTCCAATGGCACAAGATCCAAACCTCCTAAAAAAGAGGGTCTTGTGCTTTCACATGGTTTATTTGATTCCTTTGGTTCGAGATCTGGTTTATGTGTGTGTTTTTAAACTCAGCCTAGAGAAACTTGAATCCTTAAGATGCTTTCAGTCTAGCACCCCTAAAAATGACTGGCTTGAAACATCTTACGGTGGAAGTCAGAGCTGCTGAAGACCCTGTGACAGAAGAGCACTCAGAGGCCTGGAGGGAAGCAGGGCTGTGCCGGCTGCAAGACCTCCGGGGCGGGAACGGCTGTGGATGCGTTGCAGGGCATCCTCCCACCTGCACAGCGTGGCATCTTTTGCAGTGTGCTGTAGATGGATGGTGCAATGAGTTGTCTGAATTCCTCCATAGGCATTATGGCAATGGGGGACAAGCCCGTTTTCCCCACTGTAAAAATCTCCCTCTGCTCTGGCTCACCTGGAGGTGCTCAGGAAAGCTGGCTCTTCTTCCCTCTGCTTCTCCCAATCCTTTTTCCTTCTCCAAAAGCAGCAGCCTGTATCTTTCTCTCACCCTGGCAGATGGGTTTCAATTAATGTTGTGCACAGGGATGTTGCTGCTACCTGCTATTTTAGCAGGAAAAGGCCCTGTATGCCCAGAACAAAGCCAGAGGACACCAAGCGGAGTGTGAAAGAGATGACAGAAGTGCAGCGAGATCCTCCTCCTCCCCTCCCTCTTCCTCGCCCTGTGATTCAAGACGTAGGGGCTGGTTTGTGAATGAGGAGCTGAGGCTCATTCAGACGCGACAGCGGCTGCCCGTGACACCAAGTTAGCAATGGAAAGGGAGCGATTCTCCAGAGGGGCTGAATTCCTCAGGATTCCCTGGTGCGGGACGTATGGAAGGAACCAATAACATATTACAGACGTGCAGAGCTTTGATCTTACCCTTTTTAATTTTTATTTTCTTTACTTTGATGTTGTCCCCCCTCCCCTCCTGAGGTGAGGGCTGCGTTGCTGAAACCCCGTTTTGCACAGGCCGCCGTGGCTGGCGGAGCCAAGGGCAGGAGCCCTGGCCAGCAGCAGTACAGTGCGTCCTGGCACGTTTTCAGAGCCTTCAAAACACCTGTGTGGCTCTAGATAGAGGTAACGCAGTGAGTAATAGCTTAATGTAAGGCCAGTAATGCTTCTGCTCTTGCTTGGGCAGCTTCTTGCATTACCCTTTTCACCTGCATTAGTGTGACAAGACCCTAAGAGCCTTTTGCAGCAGCAGCCACTGGAGTCCTCCAAGGAAAGCTTGGAATTCAGCTTGAGGCCACCATGTGAGCTTGCATGGGGAGGTCTGGTGTCCTGCTGTAATGCCTACGATGGAGGCAGGGAGACTGGCACTCTGCTTATTTGGGGGCAAAAAGGGAAAAACCCAAACCCTTATGATTTTATTTGGTGCAGCGCATAAGATTTATCTTTCGGTTAAAAAAAAAAAAGTGTGTGTATATGTATATTTCCTTTTTTTTTTCTCCTTTGAGAGAAACATATACATGGTGTTTTTATTTTTACTGAGAAATACAGATTTGGAGCCACCTAGAGAAATAGTCTGAGTCTGTTAATGGGACAGGAAGCTTTGAAAAATTCTGTGGAATATTATGGCATTCGGAAGATGATCGCAGCAACCTGTAGAAATTTGAAGCAGGAAGCATGCGTGGGCAGAGGATTTGTTTGATGTCAGGGTGTAACATGGCAAATCGGGACCTTTGTGGTGTTTTCTGTTCCAGATACAATATTTCACGTTTGTCTATGGATTCCTTAAAATCCTTGGCGGATTCATGGGCATTTGGGCCCTGTGGCTCGCACAGGAGGGCAGCAGCCAAACTGTGTCCCAGGGACGCCCTGGGAACGGGGTAGGGAGATGCCAGTCTGCTGTAAGTCCGCACTACAAGGACTTTTTCTCTCCATCTACAGAATCTACTATGGGGCTAAAACAAATGAGTACGTCTGATAATTTTAATGTTTAATATTCTGGAAAATGAAAAAAATGTGAATGAAAATTGTTCATCTGCCCTTTAAAAGCAAACTAGGGAAGGTGGGCTGGCAAAAAGGCCCATACAGACTGAACTCCTAAAGTTATATCTGAGTTTCTCATTTTTCTTTTATAAGTTAGTTTGCCAAAATTTTTTGCTAAGACTTTTTACACTGATCTTGTACAGGAAAACATTGCAAAATATTGCATTCTCTTTGGATGATAGCATTGTTTCCTGCCCAGCTTTCATACGGGCTGTGCAGTCCTTTAGCCTCCATTCCTGGGGCCACTCTACTCAGCTATTTGCCTTCTCTGCTGGGTTGGACGTTGACGCTTCCTCCTGGATACGGGGATTGGCAGAAACCCATCGGAGCATGGACACAGCGGAACCGAGCACTTGCTGCTCTGCAATGACCAGACCAGTGGGGTTACGTTGCTTGCAACTTTTGGCCTTTCTTTTTCCTTAAATCCAGACCTCTGGAGTCTTAATTAGCTGACAGTGAACATAAGCTTCCTTGATATGTGATGGTTTTGATGGGGAAATAAGCAATGGATGTGGCGACTAGAGGTGCTCAGGAGAAGCCTTTTTTTTTTTTTTTTTTTAAACCTGTAGAAAAATTCCAGGGTTGATGTCTTTGTTTTTATCCTGAAGCTAAGGTGAAAACTCAAAACTTTAAATGTTTTCACAGTGCCCTCAAATCATCACTTAAGGAATAAATTGTATTTATGTTGCAAAGGTGCCAGCTTGCCCATGGCTGTGGTGCGCCGGTGTCTGCTGCAAGGTGGCCTGTCCCTCTGCCTTTTCATGCCCTTACTCCTGTTGGGCTTTGCCAAACTGCTGCCCAGGGCTGTGCCACGGCCGTGCTGAGCCTGGAATCGGGTCTTGTAGGGGAGGAGCAAAGCAGATACCAGGAGAGAAAGCAAGAATTCACGTGCTGGGAGTGCTGGTTCCCTGCTAGCCAGAAGAGCCTGGTGCTTCCCACTGCTCCTCTCACTCTGCGTAGCCTCTCTCTTTGCCCTGGCCGGGGCTTGTTGAGGTGGGAAGAGCTGGAAACGCTCCTGCAGCTGCGAGAATGGCACCGATGTCCCAGCCTGGCCTGCAGCAGGGCTCCCGCCTGCCCTCCGCACGTGTCGCGGGAGCCGGACCCTGCGCTGCTTCTGTCTCTTGCCTGTAATTTGCACAGGAAAACAGAGATAATGGCAGCCTTGTGAGTAGCTGGAGTTAATTTGGTCCAAAACGCACAATTACAGAGACACGGGTTGCCTGGGCAGGGCTCTGTCCCGGGCCGCGCGGTCGGCCTGCAGCGTGGCCACACTCGCTGTCCTTGCATGAGGTGAGGGAGGCCGCATCCCTCGCGCGTAACAGGCTAGATTGCCTCGAGAGGGCCCTTCCAACCATAACCGTTTGGGATTCCCTAAAGGACTGGTTCGGTGCTCTGTGCGAGCGCCTGGACTTGGCGGCTGTGGCTTGCGGGGATCAGGGCTGAGGGCACTCGGCCTGGCTCGAGTGGATGGGTGTTCCCGTAAGCCCTCAGGAGCCCCGTGATGGGTGCCTGGGTGACAA
>JAUBNY010000109.1:421676-441794 GCA_032275445.1 Crypturellus soui | reverse complement strand
TGTGTCCCAACATGCTGCAAATGGGTAGCTGCTGAGGACAGATGCGGTTACGTCCCTATTCCCCTGGCTCTCTGTATTCGGTTTTACATTAGCTGCTCATATTAAATACAAGATAAATGGAGTAAGTGAAAAGAGGTGTGGAGACTGTAAGATGGACCCTATTGTCTGATTGCTAAGCAGGTTGGTAACTAACAGGCTGTGGTCTAGTTTGGAGTGAAGACAGGTAAGTTATCCTCTTGAGCTGGTGTCTTCCAAACTGAGCCAAGATATAGTCACAGAAAGAGTATTTACGAGACTGCTGTTCTCTTCTCTGCATTTCTACTCCCAGTTTCAGTAATAGGATAATTCTTTTCTGCATAGGACTGAGTAGTGTAGAAGTATGACTGCACAATGTGGGGACTGTGGTATTCCTGTCTCAGGTGTGAGCATTTCTACCAAGATTTTTATATTTTCTAACCTTCTCTCTCCTAACTTCCATTCTTTCTAAAATATATCAAGTATCCCCTTGATGACACATTTCAAAACATGATTTTTGCACTGCTTGTACAATTCTGTCTTTCAATCTTTGTGAAGTCCTCATTGTAGGAATAAACTACAGAAGAGCCAGATGGTCTGGCAGAAGTCCAGTTACCTAAGAAAACTGGTGCTGAGAACCTATCAGAAGTTGTTTCCTCTGAAGATTACAGTCAATGGGCCTTATTCTAATAACTGGCTTAAAGTCAACATCTATCTGTCCATACTTATTCCTCCCTTGCCATAATTAATCTACGAAGTTCAGCCTGGAATCAGTATAACTCACCTTGAAACCCCTCCTTTCATCAAGTACCATTTTTCTTCATGTCTCCTTCAGAGCTCTGTTAGATCTTGCATGCCTTTTTTCCCCCCAGGAATGTTGTAGTGAAAAATCATTATGGTCTTTCCCTTTCCTCTTTCCTAAAGCATCTAGTTGGTGTGTACACCTGGGGAAGCTGGAGCTACTCTGAGGTAACTCTTCATGGAATCACAGAACTCTTCTTAAAATTGTTCATTCCTTCGTGGGTAGATGAGGATTAGGATGTGTTTTCCTGTGTGCTTGTAGTCCCTTCATGGCCTGGATCACCCCAGTATACCTACTGTGTGCCCAAGTAGTTTCTATAGGTGCAACATTTTCAGCATGTACCTGCGGAGGATAAGTTAGTGTGGTGTTTCTTGTTTGATTTTCCCTCAAATGGGCTAAAACTCTGACAGTAACTGGGTCCCTGCTGTGAAGTGGCATAAATATATTCTATCATTCGGTGAAGGTGTAATGGGTTAGGCTCATCTTTGAGACCATCAAAGAAGGGATTGACCATTTTCCCCCAAGAAGCAGGCTCTTCTGCTCAGAAGAACTTTTGTTTATAGTCGTTTCCTTTTTCCGTAGCATGTTTGAAATAACATTAAATTATTCATCTTGATTCAGAACCAAATCAAGTTGGAGATTTTCTTCAATGGAAAATCTAAAGCACACTTGGTTTGACTCAGTTGATTCATTCATGTTTTGAATACTTATTTTTCTTTTCAGGGTTAGGTATGCTACATCTTGAACCGGAATTTTTTAATGTTGGAAATTTCTGCTTATGATAAAGTGGAGAAAAAAATAAAGTTAGGACAGCAATCTCCATCTCGGAGGGGGATAGCTGAGGGACCAAGAGGTGCATGTTGAACAAAAATTTATCCGAGAGAGATTTCTGCCAACATCCTTCTGACACGGAGGAGCTGATTTAATGACTGCCTAGTATGGGAGGAGTATGGAGTACATGAGTTGATTTTTGGTACATAGATAAGAGCTGATTTTTCTTTCTGCACAAGACTATGACTGTGAACTCTGAGTCTTGGTAGCCATTTGGCTCCGTTGCCCTTTGCAGTGTGACCTGATTGTTGGCAGACATGGGTCTCGTGTGTCTCTGTCAAAGCTCTACCTCCAAGACATCCCTCTTTCTCCACAGTCCATGTTGTTGCCAAGCCTTTTCCTGCTGCTCTGTGATTGCTCTTGCGTAATCGTTTCACTAAAGAAGCGTATCAGAATTACTGAGTGAAATCGGACACTCCCTCTGCAGATGTGAAATTTATTGTCTGCTCGTGCCTTTGTGCTGAAGCTGGGATCTTGGGTTTTAAAAATCCTCCTTCTCCTGGCTACGTGGGAGTTTCCCCTAAAGATGTGGAATGTTTACTGCATACCAAAAGCAAGATATTATGCAGACGCGAGGCCCAAACACCTACAATTTCTAAACCGCATGTGGCCTGTGTGGATTTCCTTGTGCTGAATTCACATGGAAACACAAACACATGTGGCGTTTTTGTTGCTTTTCTAGGAAATCACTGAGCGCAGCCCTGCGAAATAATACTTCCTACTGTTCGGTGCGCTATGTGTGGGGGAAGGTAGTGCCTTTGTGTCCCGGGCTGCTGGAACCGCGTGCCAAGGCTCATGAGTCATTCCCCCCCAAGTGTCTGGCTTTCCAGGAAGGCAAATCCCAATTTTAGAACCTATCAGAGGCTGAAGAGGACTGTGGGGAAATAATAATGGAAAGGTCATCAAATGTTATCAGAACTGGAGGTTTCCAATGGGGATCATGCCAGGAAATGCGTGATTAGAAATAGGAGACACTGTGTTATGTCAAGACAGCTGGAGGGAGGCCAGCAGGATATGAAGTGGATTCAGGCTGCTCTAAGTAAGGGTGAAGTGAGCTGGCAAGGCGTGAGGAGAGGAGACTGCAGAAGGAATGTGAGAAATTAATAGCTGGCATCTTGCTATATGTGTTTCATAGCACTACACAGCTATCAGCTACTCTAGTCATCACTTGGATGATGTGAAGGGAAAGGGAGCATCTTTCCCGCCATTGTTGCTGCCAGGTAAATATCACGTTGTGATGCTGCTCAGAGCCTCCCAACTGGCAGGCCACGTTCTCTCCCGTTGGCAACCTGTGAGGCAGAGCTGGTGGCCCTCGAGGGAGAGGGGTGTGAGGGAGGCACAGGAGCAGCAGGAGATGATGTCGAGGCCGGAGGAGCTCAATTCTGGTGCTTTAGACCTGCCTTTCCAACGAGAGACATCTTTTCCCCTTTTCCATTTATAGTCAGTAAGGTTGCAAAGAAGTTGGTTTTCAGGGAAAGTGGAAATCCTTTGATTCCCTTGGTGCATATGGCCAGAACAAGAGTACTTCACCATCTTACCAACTGCTGATGTATCCTCAGTTGTTTTGTTTTGTTTGATTACTTGCATGAGTTGTTTCTTTGGATATATAGAGCAAAATGCATGTGTGCTACCAACAGCTGTAGGGCTCCACCCCAGAGATGGCTGCATTTCAGCAGTGAAATCACACTGGAATGTGCTTCTCATCCAAACATTAACCCCACTTAACCTGAAAAAAAAAAAAATCACATTCCAAGTTTGTCCTTTATACGAAAAACTTACTAGTCTGGTTTCCTCTGACAGTGGGACTTAAGTGTTCTGTGTCCTGACCCACTGCAGATACTTGTTAGAGAACTAGAAGACTTAATATTAGGTTCATAATGGTTTGGGGAAATGGACAAGAAGGGAGAATGTCTTTCTTCCTCGTCCTTTCCTCTCCACCTCCTCTTTACTCATCTTAATTTTATTTGACTCTGAATCTCTCTGATTTCGCGTTAGACTTTTCTCCAGAGGCGAGAGAGGGAGAGGAGATATTCACCTTTGTGTCTACAGTTAGCACCTCGGTTGCAGGAAAGGTGAATGTCCACCTACCAGTCAAGCTGAGTATTGTTTTTGCTGCTGGAATGGATCAGCCCTAGGGCTAGATCACATCTATTGCTCAGACACAGTCTGTGCCCAAATCATGCCAGTGCAGTAAGACCCACTTCTGAAAAGCTGTGACCAAGGGACAGTGAGACAGTGTCTCACGTGTCCTTTTCTGTGTTGCCTTGCAACTTCATCAGAGCTCTTCTGGTTGGATCTTCTTTCTCTTGCTGTGCCCTCCTTCTCCTTTGCTTATAGCTCAGTATTCACACACATCTTGTCTCACTTAGGTGCCCTCCATTGCCACGTGGGCAGACACACTTCATCACAAGAGCCACAAGTGCCCAGCTCCTCTTCAAATGTCTTCTTGCTCAACCCTTGAGCTGCTAGTGATGCTAGTAACACAGAACCAGTATCTGCAGTACAACTGCAGGCGTACTGTTGGTGACCTCAATGTGTTAATGACTTGTGCTGCAAGGCTGTTGTAAGACTTTCTTATTGTGACACTTGCTCTGAGTAAGTAGCTGGCACATGGCGCTCCAAGAAGCTTGTGGCACGAAACTGCATCCAAGTGAAGTTTCTCTGGGGAGTGAGCGCGCTATGACCAACAAGATGCATCTCAGGGCTTGCTAAGGTCAGTGCAAGATAATCCAGGCTGCCTGGACTTACCACAGTGCAGAAGTGCTGTGAGTTTCCAGATGGGTTTGCCTCATAGTTAAGTCACCAGAAGCATGAGATCTTACCCAAGAAGCCAGTTAATCTGGAGTCCCACGAAGCATTTTGGTCCCAAACACTACCCTTTCAGTAGGCACATTTTGCAGTTTGGTCCCCTTTTCCCCAGAAACACTGAAACGTGCACTGATGAGTTTCAAAAGTAAATGAAGCTCTTGAACAGTTTGAACAGTCGAACAGTTTCTGCAGTAGACTTGAGCTGTCTTTTCCATCACCCGTTAATAGTGACAAAGTACAGGCACTGCTGACAGCTCTGAGACACACCAGGACAACTTAAATCCTTTCCCGTGAATGACTTTGGAAATCAGCGTTGCTTCTTTTACTCAATGTACTTGGATTTTTCTTGTTATTCTGGTGCAGTTATTCTGGAAACACTTAACGAGTGCATAGGTGCAAATTGCTTTTGACCTAGCATGTTCCTGAAGCTTTAATTCAGCTTTGGTGCCTTATTTAGGAAAGGGTTTGAGACGGAGTTGAGAGACCCAGAGCTAAAAAACAGTTGATAGTTTCCAAAAGGGTACAAGGACTGTTGGTGACACACTAAATTTTCTGTTCTTTCAGAAATAAGAAATACATGAAGCTCCTAATAGAAAGCTGTTAATGATGCTTCTTCTGTGTGGCAAGCACTTGCACCATAAGGCTGTTATTCCAAACAAACCTAAGCTGCATCCTCAATTTGCCACTCTTTTCCCTGCAGGTAGACGATAAACCTGTGTTTTAGGGTGCCCAGTGTGAAGTGTTGAGTATGTCGCCAGGTACCACTGTCTCTCATCCAGCGATACGGATTATCCAAGCATGAAAATTGGCTGAAGTTTCCAAGAGAGACCTTGCTTTGTGCAGCTTAGGGAGGTATGCAGAATGCAATGAAAAATCCTGACAGGCAGGCTTGACATGGCGGTATAATTTTTTTTTTCATTCAGTTGTTAACTTCTATGTTAACAAACTTGACCCATGTGTCCAAATGATGCCTGACCAAAATGCTGTGGAAATCAGAAACTCGAACAGCAGAGGCCAGTGCCTTATTAAAATATTATATCTGATTAGGTGATGGCTCTGGAAATCTGTTTGATCCGTTAGGAAAAGTCTAAATGCTTGATCTCCCAGAAGGAAAGATATTTTCAAGGGATGACGGATAGGAATTCAGAAGAATAGCTTTGTGAGATGTTTATGGCGCTCTCTGCTCACCGGCGGCTGTAAAAAATCAGCCCTGATTGCTCTGCACGTGCTCGAACGTAACAACCGTTCCTTCCAGCCAGCGCTCGGGCTCCTGTTTCCTGTGCAGCCAGGATGCTCTTCTGCCTTCATCCCGCTCCTCTAGCTGCAAGCCAGGCACGTCCTTGCAGAAATCAGCTCGGAGCCATTGCGGCCAGTGGGGAACCTGTGTATTTGCTGCTTGCCACAGTAGAGCTGGTAAAAGCAGGGCTGTGGCCATGAATCCCTCTGATTATATGACATTTTTTCCAAATTTCCCTGCTTTTTTATACATGTTGCTAGAGTAACCAGCATTAGGGTTTTGTGCTGCTGACAATATTCTGTGTTATATGAAAACATAGTTTTGTTCCGTAGAAAGGTATTTGGGACTCGCAGGGTGTATGTGACTCTTTGGATACTCATCAGTGTAGGAATGTGGCACAAAAACTGCTTTCAAGAAGGGCAGTGATCATTTTGATAAATGGTCAGGAGTTTTGCTCTCGGTTGCAGGTTGCTCTCATTATGGTGTCTCTTCTTCCCTTTCCCCATGGTGTTCTAGTGAGCCCCAGGAAGAAACAAATCTCCCCCTTTGCACCATTACGATTTTGATCAAAATTCAGAGTTCCTTTCCTCAGTTTGACCTTTAATATTTGAAGAGGTAAACTCTCCCTCTGCCTGTTTCATGGGTGCAGGGTAATTGATTTCAGTGTTGTTCCATATTAATAATAAATAAATAAACCCTCAGTCTAGCGTGAATCCCCAGCATTGTTCTGTGCGGAGATAGAGGAGGTACCGTGGTAGGTGCTGCCCTCCCAGTCTGCCTGGAACCAAGCGGGTTGCAATGCCAGTGCTTCCCTCTTCCGTGTGCGCTCCATCCCTTCATCCGCCTCCTCCCAGTTTAACATAGTCCTCTTTGAGTGGGAGCTGTCCTGCGGGAGGGTTCAGAGGAGGAGGGGACTGCTAATACCGCAGTGGTAAACCTGACCTTCTGCGTGTGCCCGAGCCCGCTCTCCCCAACGCGGTGCATAAATTAACATTCTGGCAAGAATGCCGAGCCTGTTTAATCTTCAGTTTGACTAGAAACATTGAGAAAATGTCATGATATTTGATTTCAGCTTTGTCTATTTTTGCTCCCGCTGAATGAAGCTCATTGGCCTCCTGGGACCCGAGCACACGCAGCGTGGCCGGGAGCGGGCCGGGCATAAAGAGGCACTGTCCCTCAGGCATGTGCTCGTCAGCCATGCAGGAAGTGTTTGGGTTTATATTTGAAGGCTGGCCGAGGTTCCCTAATGGCTCTTAATACGTGTGTTTCTCTGCCTGCATCCTGTGCCAGACCCAGTCCGACCTCAGAAGTCTTGGGGTTTCTGCTTGCTTCACTTGAGCATTCGAAAATGTGTAGGAACGGGAGGCTCCAAACCAGCCTGAGTGTGCATGAAATGAAAGACAAACTGAAGGAAGGGTCACAACAAACAGATCTTCCTGAAATGATGAAAAGAAATGTGTACGTTCCAGCAATTTGCAAGGAAACAGAACTCCGGCCCAGTCCAAAGGGACTTTAGCATACGAGGGAGCAGAGCAGGTTGAGGAGGGTCTCACAGTGCAGCGACACCGACAACTGGGGCACCGTGGGCCAGAGGAAGGAGCTGCTCTGCCTGATGCCTCCCTTTGGGCGCTCCAGTTTGGAGAACGTTTCTTTCGTCTCCCCTTACTCCTTTTTCGGTGCTTCCCTCTTCTCCTCGCTTCCCCCAAGGCGTCATCAAGTCTTCCTGCTCGGTCTGTGTTTATTTTCTCAGTATTAGCAAATGGGGCAGGAGCAGCCCCTGAAGAGGTGTGTGCAGTGAGGCCCATGAGCACAGCGGCCCCTTGCGCAGGGCTGACGTGCAGGAGAGCTCGTGGGCTGTGTCGGGGACACGCGGCAGTGCCTGCTCTGGGGAGCCAGCGCCGTGTTGGGGACACGCGGCGGCGCCAAGCAGGCCACGATCACCCGCCGCCCACAGCCCCGCGCCCGCACAGAGGGACTATTGAGCACCACGAGTTGCATAACCCTCTTCCACCTACTGATCTCCGCCAGGGATCCCGGACACAATGGGCAAGGCCGCAGGAGCGCCCAAGGCGCCAGCCTCACACATGGTTTCCCCCTCGAAGGGAAGCTGTACCATTTCCGAGAGAAACACTATGGGGCCAAAAGTTCAACCCAAGGGCTCTTCATGGACATGGGTGTTTCAGCAGTGGACATGACTTTGGCCTCCTCAAATTTTCAGTATGATTTTAGTGGGCTCTACACATTTTTGGGCTTCATCCTGACATGGAAGCAGGGTTGAGCTGGTCAGAGATGGTTAATGTTTTAGCAGGGGCTGCCAAGGAGAAAGGCAGTTCTGTAGCTGCAATTGCTGCTGCACTAGAAGTGACAGGGAAGTGCAGCCGTTCCCCGCAGGAGACTGTGCCAGGGTAAGATGCCACCTTGCTGGGTGTTAAAACCAAGTGATAATTTGCCTAGCCATTGTCTGGAGGTTTGTTAAAACTTTTAAGGCTGGCTGAATGTATTTTATGATCAGGGTTTTGAAGCTAAATGCCTACAATAACGCGTGCAAAACATACTGTTCTAGCGTAATGTGAAACTTGCTGTTTTCAATAAATCACTGAAGAGCTTAAAAACAGAGTTCATGCACCCTATCCTAGAGAACAAGGACATAAATCTGTATGAATCGGGAAACTTGATACTAGTAGTGTCTCCAGAAAGATGCCTCAGTAACTGTTCCTCCTATTGATGTTTATATAAAGCAGCTGAGCCTAAAGCCTTCCTCGTACTATTTCCCTCCTTCCCAGAGAGTTTTGGGAGGGTTCAGCAGTGTGTGTCTCTGCCCACGTGCACTGTTTAGCAGCCACTGCTTATGGCATGGTCGTTTTGAGGCTGGGCATCCAGCCTGGGCAAAGCACATGGTGAAAGATAGTCTGGCTCAAAAGAGCTTGCACTCCAAGCAGGCAAGGCAGCCAGCAAGACAGGATCTCTTTTCCGTTTCTCTTTACAGGCAGTCCCCAGAAGCACAAACTGTATGGCTTGCTGGAGGAGAGCAAGCCTCTGTGGAGGAACAGCCTCCAATGGAGGGGAAAATCCTGATCTCCCAAATGCCAGACCAGCGTCTCCATCAAAATTGATCCTTCACCCTGGTTCCTGGATGATACTCAACCCTTCTGTTCATACACCTGGGACGGCACGTGAAGCAGCTGGGGCAGAATGTGTGGGCAGTTTGCAGGTGCTCAGGTAGGCTCTTCTCAGTGTTTCCTTCTAGATCACACTAAAAATGTTGGATTTACCGTTTTTGGGATTGAATTGCAGCTTTAAAGGCTGCTTTGAAATCAATCACCTCTTTAATTGTAAAAGTTTACTGTGAAATGGCTTTTATGTTTATACACTGGGTAATTTGGAAGAGTTGGTAGGTCTTATGTGCTGCCATGAGTAGCATCCAGAAAATGAGCACAATTCTGGCATTTTCCACAGTTCTTTGCACAAAGTCAATGGTAGAATTAAGATGCTGGTGAAGCCCTGCAAACCTCGGGAACAGAATATGGATTTCACTGGGTAATTTGACTTTTTGGAACGTTTTATCTGAGTCGAACCTTGCTGCAGTTGTTGGCGCTGCACTGGGGTGGGCCTTTGCGTGCAGACGGGGCCGCACACCACGGTGCTGCAGGTGAGTGGGTGCCACGGGGGAAGGTTTCAATCAGCTTTTTTTTCCATGGGGGGCTGTCACTCTGTCCCGTTAATGCCCCGCCTTGTCCTAGAAAATCAACATCTCTCACTGAAAAACAGATGGGGCCTTGGAAATACTTTTATAACCATGATGTAAATACCCACAAGCATGAAGTCAAGTTTTCCCCTGCAGCTCTCCACCAGAGCTGAGACTTTCTGGAGGGCTGGCTCTGCTCTGCAGGTTGCCAAGGGCCCTGAGTAGCTTGGTGGCGCGTGGGCATTAGGTGTGAGGACGACAGGCACTTTGTGAGGCTTGGTCATTGGTCATGCTTCATCCCTTCACCTTGTTTTTCAACATCTATGTTTCATTAAGAATATGTTTTTGGAAGTCTTGTGTGAAACTGCTGTACAAGGTGTGAGCTGACTAAACTGAGGACTCAAAAGCAGCAGATGTTCTGGTTAACCATCTCCAAGCCAGAGATGTTGGTCCTTGTCACAGGATGCGTCTGGGACGTGCGCTGCTGTCAGGCCTTGTGTGTCGTGAATCACGGGGACCTCGGGAGCTGCCTGGGCGTGAGAAAAGGCCCCTGTTTAGCTTTGCAGTGCTGCAGACTTTGTAAAGTGCGGGGGAATGTAGGGCAGGAGCAGTGTAAAAGCCCTGGGATCCTGGGAGGATCCCAAAGGGTGCTCAGCGCTAACCAACTACACCTGCACTGTCTCCAGGGGCCTCATCCCACATCTGTATCAAACACCTCAGGATAACGTGGCCATGGAGACCTTACATGGTGCTGCCTGGGGACATGCCCCACGCGCACACCGCGTATGTGCAGTACATGCCAATAACAGCAAGGTAACAGAGAGTTACGGTGCTGAGTGCTCTGATGGCCCTGTCGTGATGCAGGTGAGCGGAGTCTTATGGATGGTAATTCATAAATTCTCTGTTATTAACTACATGCGACCTGTACCAAGCAGAAAATCTTATTTTCATTTACTCTAAGTTAACTACTTTCTAGGGACAAGAGCATTGCCCATGAGCCTTGTGGAAGAAGTATCAATTTGTGAACTCATGGCTAATGGATGTTTTGGAGGGATTCCAGCACATCAAGAAATTATGCCCATTCTGGCTAAGCTTTTTTTTTTTTAAAAAAAAAAAAAAAAAGTCAGTGTTTAATAATTCTATAAGTAAAGAGAGGAAGTAAAAAGAGGAACCTACACGGAAGCAAGAAAAGAATGCCATGTCTTCTGTACGTTTCCTTTGCTCCGTTCTGAGCCTCGCAGTCAGTCTAGAGTGTGGCTGGGCTGGCAATTGGAGGGGTTGCTGCAGTAGGCAGGACACCTCCCATTGGGTGCATAGGCTTGGGAAGACAAATCCAGCAAATCAGTGTGAAATTTGGATGCCGCAACCAGGAAGGGAGTGGAGACTTTAGGCTCGAGAATGCAACAAAATACACTCTGCACTAGATGTGGTGCCTACAGAAGAGCATCTTCCTGCCTGCCCGGTTGGTCTGGGCTGCCTCTCCTATGGGCTGTGCCCAGGGTCCTTGCAGCTCTGCGGAGCGGCGAGAGGCCTGAAACGTGCCCGTTGCACAGCTCGTCTGACCAGGCCTGGCCAAGGGGACGCGTGCTCAGCGGCACAAGTTCTTCCCCCTCTGATATATCCAAAAACTGGACTAGAGTTTGCTCTGGAGTTCTTTTTGGAAGAATGGACGTGTGATGGGTTGAAGGTGGTCATACCTCTTATTTGGTGTTTCAGGGCCCTGACTCAGAATGTGGAAGTCTTGGCTTCTTTTCCCCTCTGTTTCCTGGAGGGAGTTACATTTGAAGTTGTTTTTCCTTTCTATTTGTGGGGATTGTCTGATAGTAGTAGTCTGAAAACACCTTTTCTTCCAGGTTTAGTTATTGTTCTGTTTTCTTTTTCTCCTCTCACTCTTTGTATGCCTTGTTTCTACAGACTGCCAGTATTTCAAACCCTCGGTGGCTTGCTGCTTAAGTTTTTGTAGTTTTACATTCCATAATTATTTCATCAGTTGCATTGAAACCTCTCTATTACAAGTTTAGCCAGGTGATTTACAACGACCCAGGTGCATGTGAATAGACCCTGTATGTAGGAAAAGACATTTTTCAATGTATCATAAAGAGTAGACTTGTATCAGTGGAGTTCCCTGTCGTGCAACTACTAGTGGTCTCAGGAGATAGAAATGGCTTAGAAACTGAATTAGGTAGGTGTTAAGGATGTTAACAGAGATATCCAGAGTGCAGTGGGCATGAAGTACAAATGGTCTTCTCCAGTCCTACTAGAAACCCTGCAAGTCTGGGCTGTTGGGCAGTGTGACATGCCCCACATGGTGGAATTCCTCCTCTAGCTCTGGTTGAAATGACAAAACACCTGCCCCAGTGTCACTGCTGAAGCCTGTACAGATTATTCTGCTACTCTGAGAAGAGGAAAATCGTTCTGGAGGAAGGTATGAGCTCCTGAACCTGAGCTTGTGCACCCAGGGCTCCAGCTGACTCGAGGCACATCCTGCTCATCTAGTTGGCCTCCCTGGCTGGCTCGATGAGAGAATTTGAGCAAGTCCTCTTTGTCCGAGCTGGCTGTGTGTCACAGTGGGCTGTACAAATGCATTTCCCCTCGGCTGATGATGAGAAAGCATCAGTGTGGTCAGCAGAGGGGTTTTCACCCCTTTGCATGTGGTTTGCTGGTCACTGTTTCAAATGAGCTCAGCCTCGAGTCACTGAGGATCTCTTCAGTGCGCTCATGTCCAGATGGCCTTGAGTGAAGCCACAGGCGTTTTCCTGGGGTGGTTACTGAAGCTCCCACTCTTGCTGAAATTGTGTCCCGAGGCCATGGGCTTGGTCAAGACTCACCTCCTGACAGGCACTTCCAGGCAAATAGCCAAGTAATATTTTTTTTTCCAGAAGTGATTAGAGTGAGGAGAGAACACAGAGGAACGTGTCACCTCCGTGTCATGGATGCGGAGGAGAAGACCTCTTTTGTTAAAGATGTGCTTGTTTGGATTTTTGTTCTTTGTTTTTTACTGGAACTACTGACAGTGTGGACTAGACCAGCAGAGATGTGTTTGGTACGGTTGTGTCTTGGTCTTCTTCCAGCGTGAGTAGAGGTACAGCTTGAACCCAGTATAGGCAGGTGAAGTTGTATTGAGTGAGGCAAACCTGCGGTAGCAGAGTAAATGTTCACATGGTGATAAGACCAAAAAAGCCACTTCCAAACTATGTGGGAGGGTGAAGGCTCCCTGTCCTGAGCCCATTCTTTGTTTCCCTGCTGACCGAAGAATTTCCTTAGCTCAGTTTTCACCCAAAAGTAAATTAAAATTAAAGAAAACACAACAGGAGAGGAAAGTCCTGTCCTCTTGCAACAGGACTCCCCTGCCGAGCCATCTTTTTGACAACTCTAGGTTTTTATTTCCTAATTAGAAATAATGATGTGTTTTTTGGGTCAAGAAGACTCTCTTGCTGTGAAATACTAGACTGATTTTGACAGTGTAACCAAAAATAGGCCGGTGCACACACACGTGCATATGCGTGCACACACACTAGCAGGAATAAACATGCGATGTTCTTCACTTAATTATGAACATGCTTTCCTCTGAAAAGTCTCCTCTGCTTTCAGTTGGTTGTTTTTGTCAAGTAAATATAGAGAAGGATTTTTTTGAAGAACAGATGGGCTGGAATGAGGAATAGAAATATTTTCAGTCAGAGAGTGGATGGATGATGTAATAAGCCACAGGAACAAAGTTCAGTTATTTTATGCTCTCATCCAGACCTCAGAACTGAAAATGCCTCTGTAGTTAATTTTGGATTCTCTCATCTGCTTTTGCAGGCTGGCTTTATCTCTAAATGCTATTTTAATACATATGGAGTTAAACTGAGAAAATAACGATTGAGTAATGATGGAAAGATCTATTTGTCAGCACTGGAAGCGATTGGGTAGTGTTTGCACTGCAGATAACGTGCCAGATACGCATTTGATCCTGCTGGGGAGGAAAAGGATGTACCTTGAGTAACCTTAATGGAGGTCTGAAATGTAGTTGGCTTGAGATGTCTCATGATTGAGGATCAAAAGCTGCCCACGGATGCTCCAAAAGCGTGGCCAGCTCTTGTACTGGTGACCAACTTCGCTCCTGCTCCTTCCCTCCGACATCCATAGTTCCTACTGTGAGGGCTTGTTGCAGGGATTGTCTCCATCCTAGACTGCATCTGGGGCCTCTTTGTGTGCCTGTGGGCAAACCAGGGAGATCCAGACACAGAACCTGCACCAGAAGGGCAGCTGCTCTGGTCATGGTGGTCAATGTCAACGTACGAGGAAATGCTTGTTGTTGGCAGGCAAGCAGTGTAACTGTGATCTGGAGACTCTTGGGGTAAGCTCAAGTGTGAGCAGACTTGGTTTGCATCCGCCTGGCATAAAGGGCCTTGTGCATGGCCCAGATGGAGGGAACGGGGACGCTGCTCAGGAGCTTGTTGGAATTCCGTACCTGCAGTGTGTGCTTGTTGGAATGACTGTTGAGTGAGTGCTAAAGGGAAGGTAATTGTGGCTGTTCATGTTGCTGTTCATTTTGCACTGGAGCTGGACAAGGCAGCAGTGCTCCTGAGAGGAGCCTGGGCAGGCTTCCCTGCTTTCCCCTCTGGGACTGTAGCTCTCAGAACTCCTCATGCTGTAGGGCAGGCGCAGAGAAGGGTGGTTGGGTTTGTCATAATCAGACACTAATGGCCATTTATTCTTGTGTGATTTTGTTACAAAAATGCCAAACGTGTGCCATGTGCTCCAAATCAGAATGCAGCAGTGAGCACTGCATGGCGTTGCAGTAGGCCAGGGGAAGAAGGGAGGAAAGTTCGCCCCAGGTACTGCCAGGGCTCCTTGGAAGTGAGGACGTGTCTGCTTTTCTATCCCTCAGCTGCAGGAGGAGCAGACAGTCACATGCGGAGCACAAATTATGTGGAAGGAGGCAGACAGCATCAGCAGAAGCACACACAGATGTAAAATACATGCAGGAGGAAGGGCAGGTATGTGGAAGGAAGCCTTGAATACCTGCCAAAAAGCCAGTCTATGTAGTTAATCACTCTGAGGAATCCCAGAGCGTGTGGTTCAGTGACGGTTCCTCCAGATGGAAGCGTTGCTGTCTGTGCATAATGTTACCGTTTACTCCCCCGATGCTTTATGTAACGATTCTGCTCTTCTCCTGATTGCCTGTCAGTCCTAAAATAGCTTTCCTTCTGATGGATGTATTGATGCTGGAGGGGAATTGTGGGGATTTTCAGTATGAAATGATCAGCAACAAGAACAGGTCTCTTCTCTGTGCTGTCTTCCAGAGGAGCATGAGGGCTTTACAGATGATGTAGATCCACATGCTGAGCATTGTATTTATTTTTCTGGGTGTTTCTTGGCATGAAGTAAGGCTTCTAAGAACACAAATCTCTTGCATTGGGAGAGGGGTTGTGAGCAGTCAGGTGCTTCCAGGAATAATTTTCCTCTTAAAAAAAAAAAAAAAAAAAGTAAAAATCCTGATAGAATAACTTTGACTGCTCTCCGTAGTAGTGTTTTCTTACTTCTTTGTCATGTTGTATTTTCCATTCAGTCGTGGAAGGCAAGGCTGTTTGTGGTAGGAAGTTGTTGCAAAGGCAAATCTCCAAGAATGTCTGTGGTGCTCAGAGAGCTGATGATTATGTTCCAACCAGCCCCCCGACCTGAGCCAGCTCAACCACTCATGTAATGGCACCAGTCAGAGGGACATCTAAATTGCATGAAATCATGTAAAAAAACCCTTTTACTCTCAACCTGTAGAATGATGCAACTGAAAGCCTGTGTATTTTTCCCTGGCTTTGAGGGGCACTGGAAGAGGCAGCATCGCTGGGAGATTCTGCAGTTTGGTGCCCTAAGGGACCTGTTGTGTTCCTGGGCAGGACACAAAAATTGCAGCAGCGTCTTAAAATAAATGAAGGTGTGGGCAACCAAGCTGCTGTCAGGAGAGCTGCCTCAAGGACACAGTGAGCTAATTGTTCAGGACTGCCGGACGTCATGGCTCGGCTCCCATCTAACAAGCGGCAAGGTTTGCCATGCATTCGGTCAAAGAGTTGGGCTGCTTCTCTTCAAATCTTTTAGTTCACTCAGATTTATCAGGATAGAATCTCTTGCCGAATCATTTTGAGCCATCTTCCTCATACGTTAAACAGAGAAGAGAAGCAGCAGCTACGAGCTGACCTTGTTTGGAAGAACCCTCGTTTTTTTTACGGCCTCCTTATGGCTTCTGCCAACAGCCTTCTCTCCCTTTGCGGCTCTGGCTCTCGCTGACTGCCGCTGATGTGTGTTCAGCTGGGCAAATATCGCATGACACGTTCTGTGAATATGCTCCCTTGATGAGAAATCAGCATTTTTCAGCTGTGTGTATTTCTTTGTCGGACCCTTCTCTCTGTCTCCATCCATCTACCATTTTCCCAACAGTACCATCCACTACTTACTTTTTCTTGGAAGTTACACAATCTGAAAATAGTCTGTTTTAATTTTATGCATGACTAGACCTCATAAAATTATGTTTCCCCCCCACTTCCACATGTCTTTCCAGTAAGCTCTCTTGAAATGTGTCAAAGGATAAATCTAAATTGTGATAATCTATTCCCAAAACGTGGGACCTTGTCTGCTAAGGACCATAAGGGCTGTTAAACCCACCCGAGGCATCCTCATCCAGGCAGGGTTATGCTTGGTATGGTCAGAATGTCAACCAGACATCACGCATACCTACAAACGCAGGCATGGAGCACAACACAAGTTATCTTTGTAAAAATAAATAAGTAACTGCAGTTTCGCTGGTATAGCAGTATCTGCATGTGGAGCGTTGCCAGCACATCTTCGTCAGGGAAGGATCACACCTCTTCTCGTCCCCGGCTAGCAGAGCCGTGCTGGCAGGAAGCCTCATGCAGCGCCAGTTGTTGCCTTCTTTTTTTCTTTAAAAGGAATTGGTGCTGATGGAAAGCAGGAGGAGCGAGAGACCTGGAGTGAATTCCTCCATTCACCCACAGAATAGCTGCCATGGGAGAGAAGAAACTAATCAATGGGAGTGTGAGTTTGAGATACTGTTCCCCTGACAGAAATAGGCTCAGGATGAGATGGTGAGAAGCCAGGCTGCCATTGTCTCCTCAATATTATCCCAGGAACATGATTCTCATTATGGCTGGAGCAGAGCCATGGGAATTTGGTCCTCAGCGGGAGAGCAGAGGCCCTGTGTGGTCCTAGCTCTGCACAGCAAGTCCTCCTGAGATTCCTTCTTGCTTCAAGATGGCCTTGGCTGTTTCAAACTTGGCAGTGGCCAGCTGCCCCTCTTGAATTTAGGGCAGGGAAACACGGCTGAATCACTAGGAGGCACTCTTTCCAATTGCCAAGGTAACTGAGCTGGAACTTGCTTTGGATTTGTGTTAATTCAACATATTCCACTTTAATATGTTCGTGGCCATGCTGAAGTCGTCCTCAGCCGAACTTGGGAGAAGGTAAAGTCTGTCCCCAGACAGCTCTGAGTCTGAGTTGGGAACCACGTTTGGTGGATCATTGATATAGAACCAGAAGCATCAGAAAAGTCTGTTATTCATCTCCTTTTGCTATACAGGCAATTTCATGTTGTGTTATCAAAGTTTTCCTTATTCTGCTTCATGTCCATCCTCTTCCATGAACCCTTTGCTCTGCAGTGAGCAAGCTGGTGGACAGACATGACATCTTGAAAGATGTTTCTTTGGTAATATCTCTCAGTTAGGGTTTACTCTGGAGCAGCAGCATCCCAGAGCCAGTTGTCCTTCACACTGCACATCATCACACTGTTCTCACCACGATGTAATCCTTTTGTTTGAGGTTTTTGTTTGGACTGCCAAGATCCTGCTCCCAGGGAAATTTTCATGCACCAGTTTCCAAAGCTAGGTAATGCAACCTGGGAAAAAGTCACTTTACCTGGTTTCTTTGACATACCAAACTGTTCCCCAAGCTCTCCTAGTGCTTAACATCTAATCAAATGCTGCATAAGGTCAGCATGCTCATCCTGTATTTCTGATTTCCTTATGCAAGCCTATATTCTGTTCACTCTGGCTTGGATGCCTGTAAAAAATGCCAATATCCAAATGTCCTAAGTACTGCAAATCTGGACTGGAAATCTCATTAAAGCAGCCTTTAATGAACCCTGAGTTCCCATTCCAAAGAAGTTGTCTTCAGAAGTATTTTATAGCAGTTCTCTTGGGACTGTGGCTTTTCTACTCCTAACTCTCCCCAAAACAGAGGGAAAAAGAAAAACAAGATGCTGGAAAATGACAAATGCAAAAATAATTTTCATACCTGATTTTTTTTGACCTTCTGCACAGTTTTGCTTTAGATCAAAGTCCCCATTCCCCAGTGTCTGAGGCTTTTTTATTCTTCATGCTTTCAGCACAGAGGATGATGGAACTAATAGAAAGTGATGCTA
Organism: Crypturellus soui; assembly: GCA_032275445.1. NCBI lineage: Eukaryota > Metazoa > Chordata > Aves > Tinamiformes > Tinamidae > Crypturellus > Crypturellus soui. Next base: position 424,003 of record JAUBNY010000109.1, on the reverse strand, counting down.
GTGTCTGGTTGGACGTTACTTGGATTTGTAAAAATGCACTCAGTGTTTTTTAAGTAAAAAGAAGAGCCAAAAGAAACCACCTTGAGCTGCCACATGATGTTATTTGCTTTGCTCCCGGATAACTAAAATGAAAGGTCTCTCTGAACACCGGGTGTTCAAAACCATCCAGGTTTTTTACATATATGTGTGAAAAAGGAAACATGGTGTTTACTGGGGCGGCCTGAGTTTCAGCTGGTGTATGCGTTCCTGTGTTTCTATGTTTCCAGACAGAATTTCCTATGTGGAATTGGTTTGCTGGTTCGAGGGCAGTTTTGAAAAGTGGCAAACGGAAAGCTGGTCTCATGAAGTGCAGGGATTGAGAGTGGGCCAAGGTGTGCAGGGCCAGGCACCTCCTTTGAGCCTCTCGTGGTCGAGTGAAGCCCTGTAGGCTGCACGTGGGCTGTGGCGCTGGGCTGGGTAGAATTACGAGGTGGTGGCTGAAGAAAGGGCATCTCCTGCACCTTGGCCCTGTGTAACACGTGTTCTTCTCTGCTCTGCTGTTCTGTCCCCTGTGACAGCAGGCTCGGTTCCTAGAGGGGTGCTGAGATCTCTTGGCATCCCCACAGGACACTGCCAGCCACAGGCCAAGGAGGGCCACGGTAAAAAGCCATGTCCCCAGGCAAGACTGCGAGGGGGAGACGTGGTGAAGCCCAGCAGCTTGTTCCAGCGAGCGAGATATTCACATTCAAGCGCTGCCATTTTACTTGGCTTCAGGACAGTTGCCTTTGCTCTGCGTCCTGGTGCTTCGTCCTGCCGAAAATAGGGATAACTCCCGCAGTTTGCTGCCCACTTGCCCCTGGAGTGGGAGAGCACAGGCGAGCAGCACTGCTGTGTGTGTGCAAACACCAAGCCGATGCAACAGGAGCTGTGGGGCAAACATCTCCAAACCGCCTGTGCGGAATGCTGGCTGCCTCGTGCCCAGGTTGGCAGCGTTTATCTTTCTTGTCACCCAATAGCTGTTGATTTGGGGGTAATGAGAGAACTGGAGAGGTGAAAAGCTGGAACTAACACGGGCTATTTAGCACGGTCTCAGTTTCAGCTGTCTGGAGTCCAACATGAGGGCTGCTGTATACTAGGATGTCACTAGGTTCTGGCAGCAGAACCCTCCCTCATCTCTCCTCGCTCTCCCAGCACCACTTGACATGGAAATACATTGCTCAGGTTCAGCCAGCCAGAGAAGGGGCAACAGTATTAATGGCAGAACAGGAGGGATGCAGAGCTGTGATCTTTGTGGAGAAGAGGGCTCCAGGAGCAAGCTGTGTATGCGCTGTACTTCCATGCATGATCATATTCGTATCTTGGTTTGAGGAGGACTTCAGTGTGAGTGCTGCTATTTAAGAACAAGCTCATTTTTCTACTGCAATCTCATAGTTCATCTTGGGTGTATATTAATGTAGTAAGCATCAGCAAAAGCAATGATCTCTCTAACTTGCAGATGGACATTTGAGCACAGAAGAGTAGCCATGTCTGTTCAGGCTGTCCAAGTTATAGTGTTTGCTTCCAGATTGTTTTTCCTATTTAAAAATATTGTGCTATTTAAAAACTTCTCCCTTGCCTAGAGGGAGGAAGAACATACCTCCTCCTGCTCCTCTTTGGAATCAGAATTGCTACCCCTCTGCCACCCCCAGCTGCCCTATGTGTGATCGTGGGTTTAATCTGGGTTTGCTGGCACTGTCCCTACGATGCTGCCTGCGTTTCCCACTCGGATGGGTGACGGGGCTGGCTGAGCAGCACCGAGCTCTTCCAGCGGGACTGAGTGTGAATGTGAAAATTAGTCTGTGCTAAGAAGTGCTCGCTGTACCTGTTATTGAAGCTTGAACCCATCTCAGCTTCAGCCTGACACAAATAGAGTTGTCCAGTCTAATTGTTGCTTCCTGCTGCAGGGATTACTCGCCCCTGGTGTGCTGGGGCTCACATCTGGTTACACTCACCCTGCTTAATCCCAGGAATGTTATCCCTACTGAGGAGGGAGGGATAAGCCATCTGTGCTCTGTGTACCTTAGCATTGCTTTTCCCTTCCATACCCTAGTGAATATATAAAATAGGGAGGATTAAATGCAGGAGCAAAAAGGCTGTGGAATTACAGGTCACTCTTGCAGCAACAGTGAGGTCTATTTGGATTTTTATTTTTCCTTTTAAGTGAAAAAGGCAATAGTTTGCTCTTTGGTAGAGGAGCCATTAACTAGTGATTGATCAGTAATGAGTTTTTGCAGAGACAGTCACCATCGTAGTGGTCTTTTGCCTTTCCCATAGTAGTAGGAGTAGCAGTATCCTTAAAGCTCTGATGC
>JAUBNY010000109.1:371105-383101 GCA_032275445.1 Crypturellus soui | reverse complement strand
CCATCGCTGTGCATTAGAACTTGTGGGTTACCTTTAGTCTCTGTGTGCATTGGTCAATTCCGTGTATTGGGACAGAGTCTATGAGGCGCGTTTCATTGCAAGGTGTCCCCAGGCACGGAAAAAGATTTCATGAATGTGGTATTTTCAAAGGTATTTAATATATTGTCTGCAGATATTGTCATTCAGAGAGTCCTCATTCTCACAGCGCTTCTAGGAGGCAGGATGTGGCATTTAACAGATGCCTCTGAGACCTAGAACTGCAAAAGGATTTTGGGAACTGGCTCTGGGAATAAAATTCATAAGGCTGAATCAGTCTCTGAAGTTCCTAAAATAATGTACAGAGGGGATTAGGCTGACAGAGCGTGAAATAAGAATACGTGCATAAGCCAGGCAGCAGAAGAGAGGACTGTGTCTGGCTTTCCCTCTGGTTTGAGCTTCTGTCTGTACCTGCAGCTGCAAGCCAGGCCTGGATGGGAATTTCTAGCTCCAAGCTCCATCCTGGATGTGATGTCCAAGGCCGATCTTCCATTAGCGACCTGTCGCTAATCCAGACTTTAAGGCAGAGACTGTGAGCATCCAGGAAAGGTGTCAGGGTTGTTCTCAGCATCCCTGTTACCCTGCTGCTGGAGTGGCCCTGGCTGACCCTTGGACCAAAGCCTTTCCCCAGGGGCAGTAGGCAGTCTGTAGCGCCTGTCAAAGCAGTGATGTACTGTCTGCTTCACCACGAGGGCTGAAGTGAATGAGGAATGGGATGAGAGGGAGATTTGCCCTAATACTCCTGCATTATTTGTAGAACCATGGAGTGTTTTGGCTGATTCTGAAAGAAGTACTTTTTCTCATTTGAATCTCTGCATCTGGGAAGGAGATAGGTCTGTGAGTCTGAGGAGGAATTGCATCATACTCTAAAAAGAAGGAGGTAGTGATTTTTAGCACAGGAGATTTGGCAGAGTTTGGAATTTGAAATGGAATGGGAACATTAACTAGCAGATTCCAGAAAGTGGTCAATGGGGTGAAGGACACCTGAGATCTCTTGGGAGTTTCTGGCTACTGTACCTATTTTCATAAACTTATTCATGTAATGGTAGCAAGCCAAATTATCTAGTGCTTTTTAGGAAGAACGGAACAAGCTGCTGAGCTTCCTCTTTCCTTGTACCAAGGTGCATTTCAGGTTTTGACTGGAAGGACCTACCCTGGGAGGGAATGAAGTCCAGATTTTAGGATCAGTCATGGAGGAGAATCATCTAATGGCCCAGTTCCAAAGGGAACTCCCAGGAAGCTGTGACATCTTCTGCTTACATGGCCAGTGTGACAGATGACAAACCACCCCATCGTCAAAATCAGAATTTTAAGAATGTGACTGAAAGGTTATATCCACCTGCATCATTCAAGAAATACCACCTTTCTTGAAGACTTTTGCACCACCTATTTAAGTAAGATGTTTATTCCTCTTATTTCAGTTGGTTTCTAAAGAAGTTGGGAGAGAGATGGTCTCTCCCTAGGACCTTCTGCAAAGCTCAAGTGAAATGCCAGGCAGGTATTGCATGGGCCTTTGCTTTTCTGGCACTGAAGTGATGGGTAATGGTAACACAAGGTAACTTCTCTTTTCAAATGAAAGACACTTTTGATTCCTGTTGCAACCCAGACTCTAGGTCCTTCCTGAATCCACTTTATCAAATATCTGTTTAACCTGTAATTATTTAGGAATCATGCCTCAAATACTGTATTGAGTACCAAGAGCAGAGCTGTGTCTGAACAGCTCTTTATAATGGACTGTCCTGCCTTTAAAGCTCAGGTGTTTTATGCTGATTACTGACAAGCTATAATTGTCCAATAAACCATTCAAGATGAGCTTTGTACAGATATTAATGATATAATAACAGCTTGAGAAGTCACTCAGAGTGAAATATGAAAAGCCTAGAGGTATTGCTTTTGCCTTTGGGATTTGACTGCTTCAAATACCAATTTGTTTCTGGACAACTAAGACAAATTTTATGTATAGAGGTTGATTTTTAACCCCAAAGTCATGGCGATGATTTGAGCAGTTACTCCTGATGGCTTGTGTGTGGTAGGAGTGTCTGACTGGACTTACAGGAATGAGATGTCCAATTCCAGGTGATTTTTGGTAGAAGCAAGGTGCCTTGTTCCCTTAGGCTCCCATTACCCTTTGGGCTGTTCACTGCGTTTGTGCTCCCAGCCTTAAGGAGGGTTGACTGAAATGGAGCGATGTGGAGGGAGTCCTCAGGGCACTGAGAATGATGCATACGGGCAGGCAGGGTTTGGGGTGTGTCGGCTGCCTCTGAAAATTGCCTGCCCATGTGTAGCTCCCAAAGAGCCGTGCTACGAGGAACCATTAGCCAGCCCACTTGGCTAAGGAATAAATGGGTTAGCCCTGCAAGTGCTGTCCAGTGGCAAAGGAGGAGAATTCAATGGAATGAGCATGTTCTAGGCAACTGTAGTCTCACTAGTTTTTGGAGGATATCCAGGAAAAGTTATATTGGAAAGCTGAAAGTTATTATGGCAGGATAGCTGCTAAGTGACTTGGTATGTGCCCTTGGGGACCAACTCTCCCAACTTTATGAAAAACGTTATAATCTAATTCTCCGGTTTCGAGTCACTGTAGGCCCAGTGTGGTGGTTTCTGCCAAGGAATCCTGATGCTCAGCAGTTGCTGTAGTATTTCCATTCATTTTGTTCAGGAGGATGAAAAAGGAGATGAAAAAGAAAATGGTGGAAATGTAAACTACATTCTTAACTTGCTTCTGCTTGAAGTGCGGTGTGTTGTTGGACTCTACAGGCATTTCGGTTACTCATACTAGGTAACTCACATTACCCCTCGTGAATGTTGAGCTAGGAGGTAGCTCCTGGACATATGCTTCTTCCTGCTCTTCCGTGAGAAGCTGGCCAAGCTGCAAACACCTTAATGCTTAAGGGAAAGCTCAGCTGCCTCTTTAGGTCCAGGGCTGGTGTTGGCTGAGTAGCTGGAACAGGATGAGAGGATCTGAGCCGCTGGTTTCTGTTGTCCAAGGTGATTGTTGTTAAACTTTCCCTCTCCACTCACCCCAGTGCAAGTGAAGTCATTAGGACGGGGCTGCCAGAGCTTCCACAGAACTTGTACGTGTGCTTGACACCGGTGAGCTGGCGCTGAGTCAGCTCCCGCTGCAGGTCCTGACAAAACTCACTGAGATTCAAGTGAATCCGGGAACAAGACACCTGGATATGCTGGCTGAGGAGACCTGCTGGCTGAACAAGACGTTTTGATTCGGGTTTTTTTTTTTGAGTACCTTAGTCTGCTTGCAAGCAGGAAGAATATGGTAAAGACCAGCACTTCCGAAATGCTCAGGCTAGGGAAAAGATTGACTAGAAACTGGAGAACCGGATGAGGGAATGGATTTTGCCCAGACAGGCTATGCAGCCACCTACTCAGAGGCCGTAGGCAGAGTCCTCCTCCCATTGTCCTGTCACATCAGTGATACCCAGTGCTCAGTGGTGGTGAAAGGCGCACAGAGCGGCAAGGAGAGCATGGGAGGCTTTGTTAAACACACACATGGGCTCTGCCCACCCCGTGCATTGTGTTTTCTGCCTCAGAAAGTCACAGCAGGAATGGGGCAGTAGAGCTACTCCTTGACCTGGTGGAGTTCCTCAGGGATGAGTGGCTGAGTTCACTGCAGTAAGGAGGTATCCGAGCAGGGTGGAAGCAGAAAGAGTCTTACAGGGCCATGCTCATAACCATCTACCTCAGCTGCAGAGCATCTATTGCATCTGCTCAAGGAATGAGCCAAGAGGAAACCATGCTGGCCTCAAATAAGTGGCAGCTGCTCTATATAAAATGGTTGGGTGAAGGGGGGGAAAGGAAGCTGTTGGCCAATGTATATCTTATAAATATGATTATTTTGTGTGTCTTTAGAATGAAATGAGCCCATAAGACTAATCATTAGTACTTTGATGTTCCTAGCCACAATCCAGTGTGGGGAAGTGGAAATCTGCCCTTCCCTGGGGTTATGTTGTGGGGATCAAGAGGCCAATGTCTCCTTCCTCCCTGGGAAGGAGAAGCAAGTGGGCTATTTACCACAGCCAAGGAAAGCAGCTCGTGTAGGCAAGAGATGCGGGACCACGCAGCCTTCTCCCCTGGCACACTGGCACTGTGGCTCTTTGAGGACAGGCAACATCTCCACTCCAGGAGCAGGGAGCTGTCGGGAACTTGTTGGAACTGGCAGCTGCTGCTTCACTTACGTTACAGACCGTTTCCCCCCACGCTGAACGTGCCTGTCTCCTCATGCCCAGCGTGTGTCATTTCCGTTGGGTTCCACGTATGCATCTTGCTTTGGCTGGACTTGCTCCCTGCTGAGCACACACGGAGCCTGGGCTGTGCTCGGGCTGTGCGGACCCGCAGCGCTGCGTGACCGAGGGACCGTGCGTCCCCGCGTGCCGCATCACCTCCGCGTAGGTGCTGTGCGAGGGGCAGCCCAGCCAGGAGGGGCAGCCAGCAGCTCTCCACGGCTCTCGTGGGCACGGGTGCGGCATGTTTAACAACAAACACCTCGGAGAAATGAGTAATCTGCCTCTCAATTAAAGCTCTGTCTCTTTCTTTATTAAGAAATCCCTTTGTGCTCCTCAGCATCGACTGGCTCCCGGAGGTCTGTCAGAGGTGGCAAGTCACTAGGTATCTTGGTCATCGCCTCCTCTGGGCTCAGCCCTTCACAGACATCCTGCTCGAGGCAGCTTGGCTGTCCCGAAACAGGACCGGACAGGGCGGCCAGGCAGGAAACAGGGGCCTTTCCTCCTCTTCCACAGGGAGGATGTAGCTTGTCCAGAGACATCTAGGACTCTGAGGTGGAGATCAGTGTGGACAGTCCTTTCTCACCTGATTTGGAGAAGTAGCAAAGCGTGTGACTGATGTTAAGTATATGAGCAGTTTTGTTGATGATTTGGAAACCATGTTGACCACTGGTTGCCTGAAAATCATTCCTTTTAAGGTGTCCCAATATGAAGCTCCAAAAATACAAGGTCTTAGTCCATTTAAATATTTTTGGCCATGCATTTGAGTCTTCCAGGAGCAAAGGCCAAGCCATACAGTTCCTATTAAAAGAAAGTACTGCAAGAGGGCGAGTATATACATTGTTCATGACAAAATATTTTCGGATTGCAATGCTTGACAAGGTTTTATATATTCTTCCTCTTCTCCAGTGATGTGTTGGAGATAGCTAACAAGCTGGTAAGGTTGATTATGTTAGATCCAAAAATAAGACTCACTGCAGCCCATATCCGACAGTTCTTGTCAGTTGGATGCGTTTGTAAAAAGCTGGTTTGTCTCTCCCCTTGACAGATGCTTTGATGAGCTAATCATCTCATTTCCGTGAACTGCACATCTGTAAAAACAAAAGGGGATAAGACTTGAACAAGTGACTAAGCCCCGGTTGTGTTTGCATTGTTTTATTACTGTTATTCAAGTGGAGCTGGTATTCCTCTCCTGCAGCCTGCTATGGCCCGCGACTGACAGTTGACATGCACACATGCTATTTCAGGCAGATTACTTTCCTCTGAAGTTTTTCTTCTGATTTCTCTGAGTGCACGGATCTGGAAGAGAGATGTGGAGCACAATAATAGCACAAGGGATAGAGCTTGGCTCATCATGAGTTTCTTTTCAGTGGGCTTGCAGCTATCAGCATGGTGTTGAGGAAGGTGGTTGTGGAGAGCTGGAGGATTTCTTGCATTGCTGTCATAGAGTGACTCCTCCTCTACGCTGTGAAGTCTTTGTGAAGGTTTTATCCAAACCAGAAGATGCTGATCCCTTCTGGAGGATGTGGACCACTGATTTCTCCTCCCATTTGATTCATGCCTCTTCCTGAGCCTGATGAGAACTGAGCTGTGCTCTGAAAAGGTCTGTTTGAAGTGTCAAGTTAACACAGTTCGGCCAAGTCCGCTGCAGGTGGTGCGTGTGACGAGTGTGCCAGGAGGAGTGTTACTTCAGTAAGTCAGGAACATCAGAAGTCAACAGACTTGGGCACTCTGGGGCTGTCAAGCAGCAAGAGGTCCACATCGCTTTCACTGTGATCTGCATGTGCAGAACAAGCACTAGCTGCGTGCCAGGGTCCAGAGGCAGCCACGGCCGCGCTTCAAAGCCCCCCTGCTCTGGGGCACTGCTCTGGGGTCACCTGCTCTGGGCAGTGGTGGCTGCCCAATGCTAGAGCAGTTGAGGCTGCTAGGCTGGGCCGCAGCTGAAGACTAAATAAGTGACTTCCTGACTTTGTTACTGCCAAGATTTAGTTTTCTGCTATGTTTTGAGTGTTGTGCTCAGCTGTGAAGTGAGGTGCTGTTTGGATTTCTCTCCATTTTCTGTACTTCTTCCTTACTTTGTGGAAGTCAAAGAGCCTGGGATTCACAGGTTCTGTGAAACACATGGGAAGAGGACCTCTTGGTGACTTGATCCTGATTCCAGAAGCCCTATCATCCACCCTCTACATCAATTATGTTAGCTCATGCATTCATTCTGGTAAGAATGCCACTTTATCTGCTAAGATGCTACCTGACAGGTAAAGCCTACATATAACTTTCGGGCTCTTCTCTCCATTGCTTTGTAGCTTAGAAGCATATTCAATTCCTAGTAAAACTTAGACTTTCTCTGGCAAGTGCAAAAGGACCTCCAAGGTGTGCAGTCACCTCCACCAGTGGTGGTGAGCTCAAAGCAGCGTGGTTGATTTTTGCTGGGCAAGAGCCTCTCTTACAAGGGCCCGTGCTGTCAGCAGTTACCGGGTACAGCCTGCACAGCCCCAGCGATTCGTTCCCCACTCTGCAAGGCCTTACAGAGAGCTGCGTTGTCACTGACTTTGGGCTGGGTTTTGTTCGGCAAGAACCGTGACCAGCAGTAGGGGAAGTCGCTCTGCCCTGTCTGGCTGAAACGCCTTCTTGATTCAGCGTGGCAGCTTGGAGATCCAGGAGTCATGCACTAGACAAGGTTCCCCAGAAGGGGGTTTGTTATTTGACTATCTTGGCCCAGAAATGGGGGTGCACAACACTGAGTCACACTAAACACAGGCCGACTCCGTGAGGAAGCCCTTCTGCAGAGGGCCAGCTTGTCTCATCCATCAGCCTCTGGGCAGACAAGTGTTGTGGAATCTTTGGGTGCCATGTTCTAAGATTAGCGCTAATACCTGTAGTTTAAACAATGGCTTTTTGTGTAATCAGTTCCTTTTTATTTGATTTGTTTTATTAAAGAAAAGCATGAACACCACTATATGGAAGCTACACTGTGGATTAACATTGCTACTAAGCAAGGGTTAAAGTGTAGCGGTTCCCCTGCTCCATTTCCTTACTAACAGCTTTCAGAGCTTGGCAGCTATCAGAACAGGCGCTGGAGCCAAAAGCCAGCAAAGGTGGGAATGATCACTGTGGGGCCGGCCGCCGTTTCCTGCAATCCGATCTCGGTCCGAGCAGACACGGCTCCAGCTGCAGCGCAGTGCATGTCGGAGATGTGTGCAAGGAGCTGCCGTGGTGCACAGGGCTGGAGCTGCTGAGGGAAGCGTCTGTGCAATCTGAAAACAAAGCCAGAGTGGACAAGGACAGATGTAATAGCAAAAGGGGGGCAGATGTGAACAAAAAAAGCACGAGGCTGTAGGAAGGGGTTACTGTTCTTGACCCTTGTGAGGGCAGCTTTGACTTGCAGCATGAGCATGTCAGGGGAAGGGAACTGGCTTAGAAGTGCTTGGCCACTCCATGCCTTGGATGGGGAAGGAAGAGGCCTCTTTGCCCTCCAGGCTCTGTAATTGAATTCAGTTGCCGACTCCTTTTTTCTCTGACCACGATCCCACCAACAGTCAAGGCAACCGCTGGCAGTGCTGGAAACGGAACTAGGGAGCTGGGGTCTTCTATTCCCCTGCTGCCTTCAGGGTCATTTGAAAGCCCAGTGGATTTAAATGCTGGTCTAACAATGCCCCCCCGTAGAGATGTGACATGATGGTGGGAACGGAAGGAGGTGGCAGCTGGACTGAAAGCAACTCCTGCTTGTGGCTGGGTTTGCAAGTGGTGTTACAGGAATCTCCCAGCTGCTGCTCCTCTATCCTGTGCCGCCTCCTGCTGAGACACACAACTGGGAGAGGCGGGAGTTTGGCAGACCTACATCTGAGTTCTAGAAGCTGCTTCTGATCGTTGTGGATAATGGTAGGGAAGGCTGAGCTCTGGAAGCCCATTTAAGGTCAGTGGAAGCTGCCCTGGAAGCCTGGCACGTTGGGAAAGAGGCCATAAATGAGAAGGGTGTGTGATTTCATAAGACACATTGAGGCTTGTGGAGGAAGCTTACCTAAGACAATTAGTGATGTGCATGAGTCCAGGCGAACGTGCTGAGGCTTTCAGAGCCAGATCTGATACAGTTTTGAGCACTCTGGGAAATAGGAAGGAATGCAGGTCTCCTTCGAATGTGATTCATGCTGGAATACGAACTCCCTTTTTGAAAGGTTGGCAATACACATCACCAGTACAAATGAAAGCATGAGGTTAAAAAACAGTTAATATTGGTGAAGAATGCTGCTTAGACATTTATTAAGTTTTAAATGAGACTCATTTTAACCTGTTTAAAGTTGATTAAGGAAAGGTTGGCATTGAACGACAGCAAGCCCCTCTTAAATAGAGGAAGCAATACAAATTAATAAATTGAGTAATAAACCGCAGCTGGAACACCTAAGTTGTGTCCCTGCCCATCCAGTTTTCATTAAGCCAGGTTACTGTTCCATTAACTTTCCTTTTGTGTTGCAGACTTTCTGGTAATTTCTCTGTGCCTGTGAAGTGCTTTTCAATATCTGTCCTCTAGTGCCTTTTTCCTCTGGTCACTTACTGGACATGGCATTTAACCTGTTGCTGCCTCAAGTCTGCAGTCAAATCCTGCTTCATGCAGAAGGGGGAAAAATGCTTTTCACGTTCATTCTCACTGCAGATTTGTGCTAGGATGCACTCCCTGCTTGCAACTCCTTGGGTGGGGATGTCGTGGAAGTACTAGGGTTGGAAATTAAAGCATGGGTTTTGCATTAAGAGATGAAAAGCAGGGTATTTCAGTGGTTAGAGTACCAGAAGGGATAGGTATAAGACTCCTGATTCTGCTGAGTGTTTGGTATGTGGCATAGGTTTCCTTACTGCTCTTAAGTGCAAATAAGGCTTCCCTGGGTTTGAGGAGTGCTTTGAGATCTTGAGATGGCCAGGTCTTTATAGAAAGACAAAGTTCCGCAATATTCACTTTGTCTTTCAAATCTTTATTATTGCTTTCTATGGGCACTGAGTTCACACAAAAATGTATAAACCATTAAGAAGTCATCACCCTCTGTGTCTATTCCCTCACTGATTTGTGAAGCTTCTCAATTTCCATCATTTGGAAGACACATACATCATGCCAAGAGGATTCATAAATATTCTTAATCCCATTTTGCTGGCAATTTTCTCTTGCTTTAATCTGAATGCAAATAGGATGCAATTCATATGAGAAGCTGCTGTTCTGTCTGGCTGTGTCTGTAGTCATGGGAGCATTCAGAAAATGGACTCGGTGGAAGTGAAGCAGCTTATCGTCATATTTCAAATATAGGAACCACGTTTATTTCCTATTTATATGTTGGTCTCTGGGCTTGGGAATGCTTCATCCAAACAGCATCTCCAGTTTTGGTAGTTAACAGGTTCTGGAGGAAACACTGGTGGCTGTTCAGAAAAGCAGCCACAAGGCAGGGATTGGGACGTGCTATAGATGTACCTGGCAAAGCCAGATAGAGAAGGCAGAACATTGAGAGGGTTTCCTCAAATGCCCAACAAAACAGTGGGCAGAGGGTGGCGACCCACCCACATGGTGAGTTTTCCCTTTGTGCCACTGGAGCAAGCGGGATCCGCCAGGATTAGGCTGCACGGCCTGGAGAGGGCGGCTGCTCCCGGCGTTCTCCGGAGGTGCCTCGGGTGCGTGGCAGCGCTTGTCACCCTCATTGGGCAGGGCGAAGTTACGCACATCTGAAGCTGGTGAGTTAGTTCTGGGAGCGCTGCCATGCCTCGGGGTGCCTCACTGGAGCGCTGTATTTGTTCTTTGCAGAAGACTCTGTTTTCCAAATGGATCATAAAAAGAAAAATATGCTTGTAGGTGTTGAAAGAGCAAATGGTTTTGTGTTTGACTATGCTATTTTTCTAGTTTCTCCAGTTTTTGGAACCATTTGGGCTTTCCGTTTGATTTCAGACTTCAGATCTTCATGGAGTGGCTTAGTCCAAATAACTACATTGAGGGCTGTGGTTTTGGGAGGATGTCTAGAGCAGTGTATGGTGATCCACCAAACAGACCTTCTGAGATACCATCCTCTCTTCCAGCCATTTTTTTCCATGTGCATTTTCTTGGATCTTTTCATTTTTGTTTTTGTTTCTTAAGTATTAATGCTTTCATATAACCACGAGTGATTCTGGACTTGGTTCTGTATCAGCATCTGCGCCTGTTTTGGAGTCCATGTCATCCTTTCTCATGGAAATCATGGTAACCCACACTGCAATTTTCTGAGGCAATCTGCCATACCATATCCTGTCTCCGGGGCTCCTATTATGTGCAGTTTCTTTACTCTGTATTACCAAAAGCCCCTTCTGGATCCATCCTTGCTTGTTCTGGAGGTTGTCCTCGAGCAGCCCATGGTACATTTCTTTCCCATGCCTATGCTTTTTTTTTCATAGATTTCTCCAAATCTTTCTTGAGAAGGCCCTGTTGCTTCCTCATGCACTGATTTTGGAAGGTTTCACCCTTGCCTCACTGTGCCATAATGTTTGGATCTGGATCTGGAGCTGGTTTAGTTGTGAGCAGCCCCCCAGGCCTGTGGCTTTCCCCTGCCTTATATAGTGGAACATTTCTCATCAGCCACCATTTGACTGTGCAGGTCTGTTGTGAAATCCCTGCTCTGACTCATCCCTTTGATCCTTTTTAACAGCCCACTCAGAAAGCTTCCTGCGCGCTGGCATGGAAACCTTGCCCGGGCTCAAGCTGCCCTCAAGTCGCTCGTCCGAGCGCCTCGGAAGCTTTGGGAAAGGCCTAACCACGGCCCCGTGCGGAACAGACCCTGCACAGCCACTGTGGAGCCAGAGCCTGGTGCTGCAGGAACAGACTAACGCGGTCAGAGGGTCGTCAGCATCCTCTGCAAATTGCCAGTTCCTCTAGTGAGGCAAATTCCTTCATTTTAGTGCACAGGACTATCAAATCCTGCTTGCTGTTTGACTGCGTTAACATGTGAAGAACAACGTCAGAGAGTTCACCAGCCATCGGAGTACTGATTATAGACCCGTTTCTCTGGAGCAACCCTCCTAGATTTTTATCTTTTTGGCTCTTTACCCCCAGTAAATCTTCTGACTTATTTTTTTTAGGCTAATTAAGAAAAGCAACATAATCAAACCTGTCTGCATGGAAAAGTGGTGTTCAGGGACAATGTAAACAGATCCACGTCAGCAAATGTCACACAAGGTGCTTGCTACCTCCACCGAACTCAGGGCTTAGTTCTGTTCCTCCTGCCTCCAAAACTAAATAGAGGGGAAATTTGCTGAGCAAACAGCCATCACTACGGCCCAATGTGCTCCCTGCACAGAGATTTGAATGCAACTACAGCATTGAAAATGTCAGGGATGCTCATGAACTTGCAATCTTTCCCTAGGTCCATGAAGCTGATGTTGATTCTGGTCTCCTCCTCTTGGGACGGATCTCGGAGAAGACCTCTCTCTCCTGCTGACCTTCCTGCATGGTGAGAGATGAGGACTGCACACTGGCGTGTCTCAGGTAGAAGAAATAGTGAAAAAGAAACCTTGCATGGAAACGTTATCACTGGTGATTTTGTGTGTGTGTGTGTGTGTGTTAGCTAATCTCCAAATAGTATACTTATTTTTTTTTTCATTTTAGATGTTATTTGAGCTCAGCTTCAAAGTGACCTCCTGAGGATAACAGTTCAGATAATTCTTCACTTGGAGCATATTTTGAGTAAGAGCTAGAGCGTCATATTAAGTCTTTGAAACATTAAA
>JAUBNY010000109.1:338596-349301 GCA_032275445.1 Crypturellus soui | reverse complement strand
CAGCTCTCCATCCCGATGCTGAAGCCCGGTCACCGTGTGGATGTGTCTGAGGTATGTACCGACCACAGGAACTTCCTCAGAGCCAGATTTTTAAATAAAGACTTATCTTAATAGGCAGCAAGGGCTTGTTTAAAATAAAGCGTGACAAATGGCATGTTGGAGGCGTTGAGTCCCAGAGCTCTGTCTCCTGAAGAGCAAGGAAATGCACCGGAGGGAGCCTGGCACAGCCTCCCAGATGACAGTAATTAAAGGCTTTTGCACTCGGGCGCTGGGAGCTGCTCCTCTTGCAATTTGGCCTTGATTGAAGAGAAAGAGAATGATTAGAGTGAAGGAGAGTGCTTCTGCGCCTCCTGATTCCCACATCCTCGTGGGTGCCCAGGAGGCAGCTTTCCCGGGGGCAGGGACACTGAGCTGGAGCTGCCCGGGTGAGGGGTTTATCCCCCCGGCTGCTGGTCCCTGCTGATGCTGCCGCCCCTCAGTTCTGCTGGTACAAACCTTCCTATAATGGCAATTCCAATTTTAATTGCAATGTTGGGAGCTGGTTCGGTCCAGGTGTTGCATCATTAGTATTTTATGTGCCTATTTTGCATGGCTGCTTTGAAGGGTAACCAAAACCCTCTGCCAGTACAAGTGTTTGTTTTAGGGTTATCTCCTGAAAGGTTTGTTCTTTCTAAGACCTCTGGGCACGAACAAAGTTCCCCCTCCAACATTCCAGCCAGGGCCCTCCTTGGAGCAATTCAGTGTAAACTGCTGTAAACAATATAAGCTGCTTTCCTGACTAGTCAGGGATGTCTGCGACAGCAAACATCACCTCCAAACTCAGCTGCTTCACAGCACCAAGATGAGGAGCTGGTGCAGACCTAGAAGCAGAGTCTCTGCCCTTGCAGGATATAGCATCTCTTTTGTCCCATAGCCAAGGGAGGCAAGATGGTCTTTATTTTGTGCTGAGGAGAGTAGTGCACATCTTGAACGTGTGATGCCCTGGTAACACTTGCATTTTTGCAGCACTCTGGGTTCAAAGCAAGATGCAGATGCAAATCGCAGGTTGCTCCAGCAAGGAGGGAAGCTATTGCTGCTTTGCAGATGGTGGAGGTGAAGTACAAGGGAGCTGAGGGCCTCCTGGGCCTCCCTTGACCCCGTCTGCACTGGGGACTGACCACCAGCCCCGATGTCCCTCCAGCAGCAAACTGGCAGTAGGGAACGGTTACCCCGTTTCCCTTCTCTCTTACATCCCTAGCAACATCTCAATTTAAGTAACTAAAGACAGGCGCGTGGCTGCTCGCTGCTCAGCTCAAAGCAATGTTAGCAGAGCCACCGCCAGCCTGCGCGTGGGGAAGCTGCCGGCCCCATCTGCAAACTGGCACCTCGGTTTGGGCGCAACTCCATGAACGCTGAAGTCGGTGGCCGTGTTCCCTCCGGGTGGAAGTGGAAGCAGGCCCGGTGCCCGGGTTTGGTGTGCGTTAGTGTTAGGGTGAGATAACGGGTGCACTGAATGTAGAGCAGCGACTCTGGTGGAGATGGGTATTTGCAAAATGGCCATCAGAGCCTTTCTTGGCAGCTTTGCAACCATGGGCAGAGGACAAGTGGGAGGAAGGCAGTGCTGGCCAAAAGCAGCAAAGCTCAGCACGGCTGGGGACAGCAGCAGCATGAGTGTACGTGCCCAAGACTAGATGGTCCTCAGTGTGGCTGGTATCTGCTTCCAGGGATGGAAAAGGAAGAGAGCAAGGGATGCACTTCATCCTCCAAAAAACGGACTAAGGGACGGTGAAGCTGAACTCGCTCTCCTCCCCAGTGCATGTGGGGTCTGTGCTGGCCCTGTCCTACCTTATCAAGGAGCCAGAAGCATCTTCCAGCTCTCCTAGGAGTGTCACTGTGGCCTCACACATGTCCTGTGCTGCTTCTGGTTGCCCTAAATCACCCTCATTTAAACCACTCATTTCTTTTAGTCATTGATATAGCTAATTTTGTGCAATAAAACTTGCACAAATTCCATTTTTTTCCCCCGGTTCCGCATGGGCCGAGTCTCCCTGAACATCCCTGTAGCACTCGCAATCTCAGCGTGCGCTCAGCTCCGGGGTTCCCTGCGGGTTCGCCTGGTTACGGAGAGGCCCCGGGGCAGGAGGTGTCCCCTAACCCCACGGGTGCCGGGAGGCACCGCCGCCTCCCTGCCGCTTGTCTCCCTCAATTACGAGCCAGTGCAGCTGCACGGAGCATGGCAGGGGTTAGGAAAGGGCCTGGAACGCCTGGGATGCCGTTGCCATGGAAATTGTTCAGTGGCTGGAATAGCAAGAACACAAGTGACTCCGAAAGTAATAATGTGTCATGTTGGCTAAGGTGGAATTGGAGGGGTTCGTTTGGGGCAAAGCCTTATGGTGTGAATAATATGACTCCATATGCCACGTCTCCCTGCAAACATCTCCGCCAGCAGCCTGGGAAATAACCTAATTTGTTCTGACCGGGCGTCTCTCCCGGGAGTCGCGACTCGGTTTCTGCGCATCAGCTGAGCTGCACAGCTCCGAGATCCCGGGATGAAAGGCACCAGCTCGATGCAATATTCATTCACTTGCTCTTCCCTCGCTCATTCATTTATTCCTCCATTCATCCGGTTCATTCACATTTCCTCCGCACTTTAGCGAGTGGCGTTTAGCCCCTCAGCTCTGCTGAGCCTCCCCTCCCCGCGCTGCCTGCCCGCTGCGGGAGCTGCCAGGCTGAGGTTTGGGTATCTCATGATCACTGGGTCCTTCTCAGACCCTCACAAAATAGATTCAAGTCCATGGTCCCAGATGGGCAAACACATTTTGGCGCATTCCTCCAGTTTTGCTTTTTCCTGGGCTCTCCTCCCCTCACGACTTGTTTGCTGCCCTCAGTCGCCACTTGCAGACGGACTCGGGCGCCGAGCAGAGCCTGGGCAGGGTGGATGGTTTGATGCCGAGGGCTCAGCTCTGCTGGCAGGGCAGAACAGGCACCTTTTGGACAGAGTTGGCAAACAGCAAAGGGAGCAGCTGGCCCCGGGCAAGCAGTCGGAGCAGCAATGTCCACCGTCACGTGGACGTTTCTCCCGAAGAAAATAAAATGTCTGGAGAGGGGATGGGTAGAAATCCAGAGAAGATTAAAAAGAGAAAACTAGCTTTCCTGCCTGTCATCTCACTGGTGGAAAATGATGCTCTTCTCCCACAGCCCAAGAACAGCTTTTGCAGCATGTGCTGGTGAGCTGCACTCTGGGTCTCCCCAAACAGCTAAGTGCATTTCTGAACCAAAGGAAGCAAACAGAAAACATCCGTGCTTTATATAATGGAGAAAGCTTTTCCTTTTGTTCCATGCTTTTTCTCAAGCACCTGCTGCCATGACTGTTCCTTGCTCAGTTATTACCTCCGAGTGGCTCCTTCCACCGGCGTGAGCGGCTCCGTTGCCTGCTCTGAGCAATTACAGGCTCTGCTGCCTCCCGCCACCCGCCTTCGCTGTGGAAGGATGTGCTGGGCTCTGTGGCCAAGGTAACTTGAGGTGATTTGTGCTAATGAGCTATCCATCACCCCAATTAGGAGTGAGTGGCCAATGCCCTGCTGTATTCTGGGACAGAAAGATCAGCAGAGGCTAAAATAGTCATTTTTTGAGTGTGAAAGGTGGTGGTATTAAAAGCAAAGAATTGTTGTTTTTATTTTCTTTGTTCTTGTTTTGTGCAGCAGAGATTGAGCTAAATTTGCTTCTAAGACTAGAGCATCTCTACTGCCTTGATCCCATCCAAATTCAGCACAAGTAGCAAAGATTTTCTGAAGGGCTGCTGCTCATTGCTTGCTTAGAATCCGTAGAATCCACAGAATCCATAACAGGACTGACTTGCAGGATAGTATATAGATACCGATGCATAAAGCGTTGCAAACCATCAGTGTTCTGGTATTTGCCCCCTTGTTAAACTTGGCCCTCTGGACCTGCAGAGATTTCTAGTGTCCAGACAGCATCTGAGCCACTGACATCCTGCTGGACTCCCCAGTGACCAGAACTGCTTTGGGGCTTGGTAAGAAGCCCATACCCAGTGTCAGGTGTTTTGTAAAATTTTATTGTGTGAAATACAGCTTTGTGCTAGTTCTGCTATTCAGACCTGGCACGTCCCTTTCTGCATTTCCCTTGTTGTTATCTGTTATTGATGATGTTTTCATTGCCGTGAAACAGACCAAAATGTGGGCTCTGATTTTCATTTCCATAGGAAGGAAGGTCTCCCTCCATGAGGCTGCATGCCCAGAAGTGCCCCTGTGAGCTCTCGGCTTTTTGTGAGGAAGTGCCCTATTTGAAAGGAGGTGACATTAACTCCTGCTCCTGCGTGTCCCGCCATGTTCCTGAGCCCTGTTTGCCATCCCCTGGCCCATAGCGCAGCTTCTCTGAAACACAGTATGTCGGCCTTCCCTGCACAGGGAGTATTTTTAGGTTCTGAAAACAATGTTTATTATAGCAAAGCTGCCAAAAGTGTAACCACTGCCATGCTGAAATATCCTCTGCCTCCTACGCTCATAACGTGGGAGTCTTTTATATCCTCTTTACTGCTGCTGAACCATGCATTTGTCTTGGCAGCAAGTGTGTATAGGCTGGGGTCTATTTCAGTGTCATGCAAAGGAGTTTTTAGATTAAAATATATGTGCCATTTACTGGAAGGCTTGAAATTAACTGCATGATGATGCAGCATGAAGATAAAGAACTATCAATTTTATTCACTTACAATTTTATCCATATGGGCTGAAGGTTAGAACATCCCCCAGAGTCCCCATTTGCCAAATTAACTCTCGAGGTTGGGACAGTTAGTTGAGACACAAGAAAGAGATCTCACTTAAATATTTTTGGAAAGGGGCAGGCTCATTTTATGGCAGGTAGTGATGGGTTATGATGACCAGGCCCCTCCAAGCTAATGCTGCAGCAGCTGAATCCCTCTGGGATGCTCCTGCAGGACCTCCTGGAGCCCCTAGCCCCTGGCTTAAACATCTTCCTTGAGGAAGGTGTCCTCAGATGACCAAGGATTTCATTCTGGCAGTGGCAGGGGAAGAGTTAATAAGGAAAATATATAGAGAGATTGGTGGATGGATTTTTTTCCTTCAGAGCTGAGCTCTTGGCATAGCAGCCCTGCTTCGAATCACACCTCGTAGTGTGATCCCATTCCTGCTAAGCCGTTTTATCCGCGACCGAGCAGACTCGCTGTCACAAACGCAGTCCCCCGTCTGCTCCCAGCGCCGCAGGGACACGTGACGGCCTCAGCTCCCGTTGCCTGCAGAGGGATCAATGGAATAATGTGTGGAGCTGAGGCCAGGCCACGTCGCCCTGCACCAGCCCTCTCCTGCTCTCCACATCCTGCTCCAGCGCTCAGTTAATGGGAATGCTGCTGCTGTTGTGTATGAGGGCTTGGCGGGGGGCTGTTCAGCCAGCCCATTCGGGGAGAATTAGCTTTTATTTCCTTAGTCCTTACTTCTGGCAGTGCGTGTCAAGCTGACAACGGCTGGGTATTCCTCCCAGGCTCTGAAACAAGTGAAATAACCTTATATTGTCCCTCTCACTGTTTGTTGTACAGAGAACAAAATAAAGCAACAAGGAGAAAATAAATAAAAAGGGAGAAGCCCCTGAGGGAGCTACGGTTGGTTTGCAGAGGGAGCCTGTGGTCAGCACCCCAGCGCCAGACCTGTCCCGGGTGCGATGGGGAGGCCGAGTGCCACCCGCGTTAGCTCCACCGCGTTGACATGGGACAGAGAGGGAGGCAGCAACGTCGGCGGGAGCCTCTCCTGCGGCCTCGGCTTTTGCAGGGGCTCTGTAGGTTTCGGGGGAGCTGTGCTAACTGTGCCGAGCTGCGGAAGCGGGGCCGGCATCTCCGTAGGTGGCTGCCTTCCCGTTGAGTCACGCCTGAATCAACACGCGTTGGGTGGAAGGGACCACGGTGCTGCTGGAAGGTGCTGTTTTGGGACAGGAAACACAAGCTCCTGCCGTAAGCACGGGGGCTGCTGGGGGCTGCTGTCTCTTGGCATGTGACAGTCCCATCGTTGTTTGTCCTTGCTCAGTTTTGACGTGTGGTTAAGTCTAAGGGGGAAGAGTGTGGGATGACATCTGTGTCTCTGAGCAGAAAGATGTTACCTGGTGGCCTGGAAAGGAGGGCAGCTGAGGAGTGCGAGAGCAGCCCGAGAGCTCAGCTAGAATGGAAGGAGATTTGTGAGGCTGAACACTCCAGCATGGCTGTGGGGCCAGGGCAGTGGCACTGACAAACAGCCTTGCCTTCCAGGAGAAATTAAATAGGAGAAATCCTTGTGGGAATGACATCTGGAAGCAGCACAGATAATTACATAGCCATCCTGGAGAGCTGCTGGGGCCGAGTCCTGTGCCTGAGGGCAGCATCTGAGTGTCTGCAGCTGGATGTAGATGCTGGGAACACATCAGCACCGTGATAGGTAACGTAGAAAGGAAGGTGAGGGAGAAGGGAGAGTGGAGATTGCTTCATTATTACTGCGTCCCACTGGCTGCCAGAGAGAGACCAAGACTCGGGGAACCTGGCTCCTGGGCTGGTGTCTGTTATCTTGAGCCACTCTGTAGTTTAGCCCAAATCTCAGCAGTCTGGAGCAGCCACCAAGTCCTGGCAGCCGTTTCTTAATGAAAATAAGACCTCATCAACAAGTAGACAAACTCAAGGGTGCTCACAAAGGCATCTGAAACAAGGGGCTCCTCCTTTTAAG
Source organism: Crypturellus soui (assembly GCA_032275445.1). NCBI lineage: Eukaryota > Metazoa > Chordata > Aves > Tinamiformes > Tinamidae > Crypturellus > Crypturellus soui. The sequence goes on along the minus strand of JAUBNY010000109.1, from coordinate 342,606 downwards.
ATGTGTTTGCTTGAAAATCTGCAGAAGTTCCCGGAGGGACACAACTCTGTGCTCAGAGAGAGAACAGATGGGGGTAGGAAGGGGCCTCTAGAAGTCATATGGTCTCTCCCATCATCTCAAGCAGGGTCACCCCCTGCCCAGGGCCATGTTCAGTCGGTTTTGACCAAATCAAGTCTCACCAAAGCCATAGACTCGTAGCAATAAGATATAGAAGATATTCTAGTGCTGGAGTGGAGATACTGCATTTTTACTACAGTGCTGCTGATGTTTCTACCAGATAATCCCTATCTGTCACCCTTTAAAGTACATGCACCAAGTAAGGATGTTGAAAAAAAACATTTCAGAAGAGCCAGGCTGCTGAAGTACATTCTGCAGAGTGATGCAGTGTTTGCACTGATCTCCAGCTGTACCGGGGTGTCTTTGCAAAGTCACCTAGCAGTGTACAGAATCTGCCTTGGCCATCAGGACTTTGGCCATGACCTACACTGCGTCTTTCCCTGCTGGAGATGGTGCTGATGGCTCTGAGCTTTTTAGAAGAAATGGAAGTTGTGAGTGCTTGAAATAAAAGCAATAGCCTGGAGTAGAACATGTCTGGAGAGTGTTTGGACTGCACTGGATCAGAAATAAGGTGGCAGTATCCACCCCTTCTGTGGCTATTGCAATATGGACCACAAAATGCCCAGCTCTGGTCTCCTTGTCACTGTGTCTCACTAGAGAGGGCAGATCTCATCCCCTCAGCCCCCTTCTCCCAGGTAGGCTGTCTCCAAGAAGATGTCTACACAGCTAGACTGATCTTGGTTAATCCATGGATACTTCTCCGTGGATTTGCCAGCGGGTGGGATGGGCTGGAGCGGCTGAGTCTTGAGGTCCAGCAGGCTTCCTTCCCCTCCATCCGGCGGGTTTGGGGATGATCCCTTGGCATACATTACTAGTCAAAAACAGAGCAATCATCTGTCCTCCTGAATTCCTCTCAAATTCTTCTGTTGTAGCATGACTGGCAAAATAAAGCCTAGCAGTTGAAAGACTGAAATAGCACCTACCATTGCTTAGGCCCCACTGATTTGTCCTGTGGTTCTTCTGTATCCTTTAATCTTCAGTAAATAATCCTCCACTTCCTTGTGGTCTCTGTAATTCCATGCTCTGCGATGGTGCTTCCTGTAAACAGCAGGCCTGGTGGACCTGCAGCGCAGCGGCCTCCGGGTAATTGCAGCTCTCCCGTCTGCGCCGGGGCATGTGACGGGGCTGTTTTCCAGGCTGGATGTGGCTATGTCAGAGGGTTAAATGATGAAAACAAAGAGGGTGATTCTGCTCTCCTGGCAGCCTGGAGAAGTCAGGGCTAGCTCCGATGAGGCTGGTGAGGTAATCCCCGTGTGAAAGTAACATGAGCAAGAGCGTCGGGCCCTGCCACCCCTCCTGTCACCTCTTGTTGCCAGTGACCGCGCGGGGACCAGGGGCTGAGCACAGTCATGCTGACTGATGGGGAACAAGGTCTTGCAGGTGCATTTGCACCCGCCTTTGCCTTCTGGGCAGAAGCTTTGGCCAGAGCTTGCTCAGCACGTGGTTGCCACGTGTGCTCTGGCCTAAAACTTTGAGCAGAGTCCTCAAGTGAAGGACATGGCTTAAGGATTTGTGCAGATGGTGCCTTCCCTGGTGTTCAGGAGGCCTCCAAGTCTTCTGCGGTGCTCTGACTAGAAGAGAGATTGAGAATGGCATTTCAGATCAAGGTATCTTCATCTGTTTTTGACTTCAGTTGTCATAAGATTTGAGGTATTAGATACCCCTCCCCAAGGCTGGGAGAACTTGTTTTGTGCCAGTGAGTTCACGGTTGTTAGAAGATCTGCCCCATGTTTTCCAGGTATTGCTCTGGACTTGAGCACCTTAAGGTGGGGGCTCAGATACCTGCAGCGAAGGAACATGTGTCCCAGGTCCTTCTCTAGCCTTCTGCCACTGGCTGTCCTAATTCTCAACCTCCTTTTTTTAGGTCCTAGAGATGTGAATGTTTGAGCTGGATAGAATTATTTATATATATATATGTGGTTTGGGGTTTTTTTTTTTTTTTGTTTCTTTTTTTTAGTGAACTGGTGTCCTAGATATTTTTCAGGAGGGACTAAACAGCCTAAATTATTTTTTAAAGGTACACAATTCAAAGCAAAGTGTGTTTTGGCTTCTGGAGACGCTGAGCTAAACCATAGACTTACACAAAATCAGGCCATTATTTGAGTCCCAAGGTCCCTGGAGAGCATCTCAAGTGTGGATGAAGTTATTCTGCTCTGTGTGAGGCTCTGCGTGCGCTCGTGCATCAGCCCTTCAGCCCAGAATCTTCCTCGGTTCGGTTAACAGTTAACAGTGCCTCCATCTCTCCATTTTTTTGCCCATGGTGATGAAGTTACCCTTGAGAGGCGCAGAAAAGCTTTGCCCAGGCATCAGTAGGAGCCGCTGATATTTAAAGCCAATATTCCTGTCTAGAGTTGGTTCCTCTTGGCTCCCCTCGCTGCTGAGTTTGCTGGTGGAGAAAACTACCACATTGAATCAAACCAGTATTAAAGGAGGCTTAAAAGTTAATAGCTAGTGGTCAAGAAGAACTGCCAGGGCTCTTGCTTTTTCAGTAACTAGTAAAAGTGCTTTTTAACACAATTAATTTGATGTCTGCAAAAGACTGAGGAAAATTGGAATTGAGACACTTGTATTTTGACAGACTCTGTGGAAAACTTCTGTTCAGACTGGTAGGAATGAAACCAATAAATTTCTGTAGAAACTTTCTGTATTCGGCCTTCAGGATAATAGATAGGCTGTTCTGACTGTGGATAAATAAACGCTGTTTTTATAAGTGTTTAAAGACCTTTGGGATGACGAAGTGGAACATACTTTAAGCCTCCAAAGATGGGAAGTGGCTTTTGAGTCAAATGCCCTCACATGCCAGGGCTCATATTTTAGACTGAGATCACTCTCCCTTGAGTTGTTGACAGGTTTAGGCTTTTTTTTTAAGAGAAAAAAGGGAAATTGTCCCAGGCTGAAAATAGCAGTGAAACATTCCCCAACTGGCAAACCAATTCCTAAAAAAAAAAAAAAAAGAACACTTCCCAAGGAAGGGAAAAGCGCTGGGCAGCCGCAGCTCAGGATGCTACCACAGGTCCAGGGCAGCCTGCGATGGGCCAGGGAAGCGGCTCTGGGCAGGAGTCGCAGGTTGTGGGAGTCCTGCCTTGGCAGACGTGGGACACACTGGAAAAACGGCCCTGGCGTCGGTGTCTCCGGTTGGAGTGTAATCATGGCAGCCACGTGGCAGAGGGAGAGGGAACACTGGACACCGGCTGCCCTAGGGAGATCTGTCTCTTTGGCTGCTCCAGAAGGAGAAGGAAGATTTGGTGACAGCTGGTACCACACAACGGTGACAGATAACGGGGAATAATGGGATTTTTCAGACTAGAGGCAAAGTCTTACAGGATAGTTGGAGATGGAGACACCAGAATGAATCCAGACTGTGAATAGGGTTCTGTTACTTAAAAGTTAGGGTGGTTAAGTGTGAGGTAACTTAGATGTTGGGGCTGATCCTCTTGTGCTGGCGAAGTTTTAATCGTGATTTGATACTTTTCCCTCTAAAGCACCTGTTCCAATGCACATGGAAATGAACTGAGGTCTGCGCTGCTGAGATGGCCGTGATCCACCCGGCTGCCAGAGCTCAAGAAGGGATCAGGACAAGCCAAGGGTGCCCTTCCTTCTCTGGCTCCTCAGCGAGGGCCCAGGGAGGACCAACATGGGCCCAGAGGCAGTGGGGAGTATCTGACCCACCTTCCAAGAGCACCCAGGAGAGGGAAGAGGCAGCGTCCCCCTGGCTTGGTGCAGCAGGAGCTGCCTTGACCCGTGGCTCCCGCTTCAGCACCAGCTCCTGGGGTTCAGCTGCTGGAGAGGTTTGGGGGGGAATTTTTTAGCAGGGGAAAAATCTCTTCCTGCAAGTAACAGGCTCCCACTTGGCCTGGATCCAGCAAACGTGAGGCTCCTGCCGCCAGAGATGT
>JAUBNY010000109.1:289907-304579 GCA_032275445.1 Crypturellus soui | reverse complement strand
ACTGGGAACTTAGAAAAATGGTCTAACTTTTGAGCTTCTGCAGAAGCCTTTAGGATTACATATGATTACAGGAATAGGAAGACATACTTTTTGCTTTTTCCTGGTTAAAAAATCCATTCCATTGCTGTGTCTTCTGCCAAATCAGTAGAGGTTTCTAAATTCAATCTGTAACAATGAAATTTTTGTGGGAGCATTTGATTTAAGGACAAAACTTGGAACAGTAACTGATATGGTTATTTATGCATTTCATTTACTCTTGTAATGCTTTTGGATAGCCTCTGTCACCTGCAGATAAAATGCTGCCAGCTTTTTCCAATGTATGTGCAAGAAATATTTTCTTTTGGATAACTTGCAATCAATTTTTGGTTTAGAGTATAAATCACTTAAGCTATAGGATTGAGGCAGTTTGTATATATAAGAATCTACTGTTTTTTGTAGGTCTAGCTTTAAAAATGTATGGTAGCAACGGCTGTGACTATGTAAGAATATTAGTGAGTAGTCCTTTCGTATTGCAACAAACTTAGGAGCAAATATCTTGAGAGAAAAATCAGCTTTTTTTCTGAAGTACTTGGGAAATTTGTTGAAACTTGCTACAAGATCATTAAGATTTGACGTATATTTACATTAGTCTTTTCCCATAAAGTTTCTTCGCTAAAATCTTAGGCAAGGCTAGTATACCTAGCAGAAAAATGAGGATACCACAGGCTACTCTGCTGCTTTCATGGTAGAAATCTGTTGCTTGCTGTATATTTAGCTCTTAAGGGTTGCTTTCAGAATACAGATGGTGAAAAATCTATGTAGAAATGTCAAAATATGCTAGGTAATGAGTTTCACTAGATCTTAAAGCATGAATAATGGAATTAATTTCCTGATATGCTATTTCTATGAATTGTTTTCTCTGCAGTTTTTGTAGACACCATCTGTTTCCGTAACATATTACTCAAATTAAATGTCATTGAGAAATGGCTTATGGAAAAAGATTAAATATTTATGTAGGAAACAGAAAACCAAAAATAATGCTGTCATGTTCTATTTTTCCTGTCAGTTTGAGTTTCCTTCTTGCTAACAGTATTTTGTTCAAGTAATAAATACCTTTTGCTTTTCCTCTGGCTATGAGACGATTTTGTGTAATCTGATGAACTTTACCATCAGTCCAGGAAAGTGCTGCATGCAGGAGTTTTTATGCTTGTCAGTCATACATCCACACTGCAATTCTGTTTTTATGCATTTATGTACTTAAACTGCAGGCTTGGTGGTAGTATTGAAAACTGATTTGCTGGATTGTATTAATGCAATGCTGCAAATGTCAAGCAAAAAAAAAAAATCAAATATCTCTTAAAGCATTGCCTCATATGCACTCAGGAAAATGTTTCCTGATCACTCATCTTTGAACACATCAAACATGTTCCGAGTAAGGTGAGTTAATTCTCTAGAACCAGAGGATTTCAATGTGGTTGAGTTTCTGGAGGATTTACACCTTTAACTTGAAGCCTACAGAAATTTGACAGAATGTTAGAGTTGCCAAGCAAGTGCTTTGCTGCTGGTTTTGCTAGCCTGGGCAATGTCTTGGTGAACTAACTCAGAAGTCATATGAAAATTTCTCATGCCAGATAATGGCCTTAATGGTGACTGATAGCTTGAAAAGGGAATTTTAACTGCTATGTACCTGATTTTGCTTTGTCCCTGCTATTATGTGAAGGCATCCCTTACCCTTACTGAGTTATAACCAGATTTTCATTAGGTAACCCTTTTTGCAACCCCTGTCTTGCCTTTGTTTCAATGTTCTTAAGAACTGTTTGTATTTATTCTAGAAATAATTGATAGAGAAACAGTCCTAGCCAGCAGTTCGTTGCAGTCCAGTGGTTTGACTCCTACAGACCATACAGTTCCCCAGAGATGCCCTGAAATGTCAGACTCCAGATGTAAAAATCAGGTAAATACACTTCTTATGCTTACGTTATAGCATTTTTAAATTTCCTTCAAATTTAATTCTGATGACAAACCTCTCTTGTCAAAATAATCCCTAGCAAAGTAATTTTGATTTTTCAAAACTATTATACTGGAAAGGGGAGGTAGCTTTAAACTGTGTGAAGGTTGGTCCAAGTCTTAAATTAAGCAAATAATCCCATTTTAGAGTTGTAGATTACTGGTATCACTGTTTTTATTAGTTTTAAAGTCTAGGACTTGTAATATGTTGATCTAGTACTGCTATCACATGTCATTTAGTATCCACTTAATGAGTGTAGGACTGCAGTTTTGCAACATCAGTTTTGGGAAGAAACTTATGTAATAGATGATGGCTGATTTCTCCTTCAAATTTCTGCTGCTTGATGGTTCTAAGTTACACCATTGTCAGCACTGGAGACACTCTTCATTAATATGGGTGCAGGCTTCAGGGGAGGAGTTCTGGGTTCTCCTCCTTTGCCACCACTGTAGTTGGTCTTCAGGAACTTCCTTACCTTTTTACATCACTTTACACAGCCTCAGTGAAATTTGATAATCTGTAGAAAGAATGTATTTGGGCCATAGGTTGGATCTGTGCCCAAATCAGCAGCAATCTGTCCTTGCCTGCCTTAACTGAATGCCCAACCTGCAGTAAGCAGGTAAACCCTTTCAGGATCCTCACCCTGGATTCTCAGGTTAAATTCCACAAGGATAGCTATTCAACTGTGCTACAGTCAGGACTTTGCAGTGAGTCGACTAGCTTTAAAATGCTGGGAGCCAACATTACCTTTGATTTTCATATATGTTGAAGAGTGTCAGCAGCCATAGCAGTAGTTGGTGGCTTCCTGATTTTTTTCTCCTTCTTAGGCACCTGCCTCTCTTTTGGATTCATCCAAAGAAAATGGAAGAGGTCATCATATGTGGTAAGCTAGGTACCTAAGCTTTGGTTTAAATCTCCCTATCAGCTTTTCTGTAATAACTACAGACACTACATTTTTAAAACCTAGCCTTTAAGGCAAAATGATTGCTTTCATTGTATGCTGCATTTTTTTTTTGACTGAAAGCAATTTCATGGTGCCAGGTGTGTTTGTACTTTGAACTGTTGGATGCTTTTGGCAGTAGCTGTTTGCAGAATGCTTTAACTCAAAGATATGCTGCTTAGAGTTGGGAAATGTAAGATGAGCAAACATTTTAGCTCTTACTTTCTATAGAATTGCACATTATTGGCCTTTTAAACCAGTGGCTGTGTGCAGTACAAATAACACTGATTTAACTGCCTTAGCAAGGTTAAGTGCCCAAGCTTTGAGAAGCAGCAGTGTGAATCATAGACAGTTATGACTATTATAAAATTCAAGCTTGCACTTACTGTGTTTTTTATCTCTTTTAAAGTTTGGATCATTCAGAGGAAGAACACTATGCAGTGCCTGATCCCTGTAACACCGTCATCTTGCCTTTTAATTGTATGTCATACACTGCCACAAACCAGGATTTCATCCAGCACCTTTCTGCCTTGATAGTGCAGACTGTGCAGAGGTCACCCCCCTCCTTTACAGAGAATAAAGGGAACCCTCTGGGTGATTCCAGAACCATAGAGAAAGAAGATGGATATTTTGAAATGGGACTTCACGAAGGAGAACAGACTTTGAAGTTCAGCATTACTTCAGATACTCAGTCATCTGACAGCACAGCAGTGGAGGCTGTTGATGTAGTCAAAGTTCTCTGGAGTTTTTCAATCCACGTTCATAAAGGACTCAGGCAGTTTGCTTCCTGTTTGGTTTTGACTGATAGTATGGTAGCTGTGTTTGAGATTCCTCATCAGGAATTGAGAGGAAACTGCCAGCACATCCCTTCTGCCTTGAAATTAACACTGTGTTTTCCATACACGGATCTAATGGAATTTGGCTTTCTTATGCCAGAAATCTGTTTAACACTCAAGCTGAAAAACAGTGACCACTGTTTGTTTGTGCTTGCAGACTCCCAGAATCTTCAAGACTTTTACTCCTGTTTACACACGTGTTGCTCTCAACACTGCACATCAGTGTTACTGAGCTCCACACTGTACTGTGGAAAAGCAAACCTCCAAGAGTTTGTCTGTAAGCTTATGGAATTGAACTGCCTATCATCAGAGGATGTAGAGATAAAAGGCTGTTTCCCAACATATCTTGTTTATGGGAATAAAACTAATGTTCACAAGGCCTTGGTTCAACCAGAATCAGCCGACAATAACAAAGCATGGTCCAAAAATGCTTTGTGTTCTGCACTTTATCCAGCAATGTATAAATCTGCTAATCTGGGCCCATGTGTGTTCCATCCCTCTTGGATATTTCTAACACCCCAGCGTTTGTACATAGTTAAGGTAGATTTCAGTGTGCTGCCAAGCAAAGGGGTAGGTGCAGAAGACCTGAGAAGTGTCTTCAAGCTGAGCAGGATTCCACTAGCATCAGTTGTCTTGCATCCGACTCATGGCTCCACCCAGCAGAAGGGATCATTTTTGGATGGGCACGTGCTGGAGTTGCTTGTTGGATACAGACTGGTTACAGCAGTATTTGTTCTACCTCATGAGAAATTTCACTTCCTAAGAATCTACAGTCTTTTAAGAACTCTCCTGCAGGATGTTAAGACTATTGTTATTTTCAAAGCCTCAAACAAATCCGATTCTGTAAGAAATCACTTCCTGGAGTCCAGCATGCATGGTCAGTCAGCAAGGTAATGACAAATCTTGTACAAGAACAGTGCCCAGTGCTAAAGTTCATGTGGCCTAAACACTATTAGCGTTTGTCACTGTAGCTGGCTTTGGATCTTATGATCAGATCTATCATGGTGAAGTTTCTTCTTTCTGCTCTTATATAGTCTGCATGAATGGTTATCCTGAATTTCGTTTTAATTCAGTTTTGTTTTGCTGTTACAACTTTTCTCGTGGGTGGAGAAATTCTCATTTTTCCACTTCCCTTCAGGGTGGCTAGGTCATGACAGATTTTCTCTTCATGCATAGGAGATCGTTTAGATTAAATGAGTATATGGATATGGATAAGTTGTCTTTTCCTAAATGTTGAATTAAATGCAAAGTAATTTTTTTGTAGAAGGCTTATGTGTTTCTTTAAATGTTAATGTTGCTTTTTTGATCCTAATGTTGCTTTTTTGGATCTGTTCTGTCTCCTAGCTTTTGCAAGCCTCATCTGACTCTGTCGTCTTTCTATCCATCTGAATTTCTTATGCAGAAGATTACAGAAGATAATCAGATTCCACTTCACATTAATGCTTCTGCGTCTCTGCAGTATGTTGCTGGGCTGAAAGGAAATGCCCTAATTGAGTTTTTTCATAACAACATTGCAGAGGTATTGTGCCTAACCTAGGTGTATAAAAAGATGTGACCTTTTAGTACTAGATAAAAATAGTTACCTGACTACATTAAAAAGTAATTTGATGACTTAATTGTTTAAGGTATGTTCATAAATACAACACATGGACTTGGCTGTAGAGACCATGGAAACCTAAGCAGATAAATCAAGTTTTTGACTTAAGCTTTACATGCTGTGTGGAAAGTTTGAAAGTACTACTCTTTATTTTAAATTCATTATATGACTTGTGAAAAGAAAGATCACTGTTCAGAAAGAAAATTCCATTTTTTATTTTTTCCCATCATTTCCAGTTCTTCTAAAATAAGTACCGTTTATAAGTTATGCCACTCCTTTTACCCCTGGAGGGAGCTGATAAGGAAAGCAAATGACTCATTTGAATTCACAATAAGCTCATCAAGCTAGAAGTTTGGAGGATGCCTGGCTGTAATAGCAGCTTTAATTGCTACCTGTGTTTCCATCCTCTCTCATGAGGCTCTTGAAATGCAGCCCCTCAGTAGCATCTGAAAGCCTAATAGGCTTGCTGAGGTTTGGGAAGTGCTGCTGTGTTTAAAAGCTGATGGAATTGTTTTCAGTGGGTGCACTAAAAAGACCAAGGGTTTTCTCATTTCTTGTTCCTTTCTGGAAACAAAGAACAATTAGTTCATAACAGAAAAATATATTCTTACATATAGAAAACATTTTCTGTAGACAGCTGTTATAGCTGTGTTCAGCAACTTTGGGATAAACTCTGACTCTTTGATAATAGCACTTTCAGATACTTCACATTTAGAAACTGTTTTTGTAGGAATCTAAAACTGCCTCTAAGCTGATGAAACGGTCTGAAAGATGAAAATGCACAAGCAGTTTATGAAATGATTTGTGTCTTAGGTGGAAAATGAAGAACTGAGGCATCTTATGTGGTCTTCAGTTCTGTTTTATAAGACCCCTGATGTGGAGGTGATGGCTTGTGTGCTTCTTTCAACAAAAGCTATTTACTTTCTGTTGGATGACTCTGTCATTCATGCTCATGAGCACCAATCAGGTAAGTGTTACTAATTTCAATCTTCTAATAATGTAACAAACTTGGTCTGTTTGTCTTTCCTTTGTGTACCAATCTTACCTGGCACTATTTTGGGGGCCTTCTAGTTGAGGAGAAGAGGGGTACATAGTCTGCTTTCTGCAAAGTTCTCTTAAGAGTTTTATTTTTAAAAAGCAGGTTTTGGTGTTGTTGTAGCTGCTTCTCATACAGGCCCTTCTATGTGCTGTATTGTCCAAGCTGTTGTCACATATCATTTAATACTCTCTGGCCTCACCTCAGCAGCTAAAAAAGCCAAAATAGCAACTGAAAGTCATGCTGTGCATTTAACTGTGTGACTGGTTAATGAAGCATATGCTATTTTAAATCTCTGTGATGCAGCTGCTTCCAGAGTAGTATGGGCAAAAGGATTTGACCTTATTTGATATTGACAACTTATTGAGAAACTCTGCTCTTGGAGGAAACTCTTTTGGAGCTTTTTTCTTTACTATATTTCTTCAACAGATTTTTGGAGCCAAGACCACTCAGACTGCGAAAATAGCTCTTTCCACCTCTCTTGCTGCTTTGTGCTAAAACTTAATGATCTGCAGTCAGTAAATGTTGGACTGTTTGACCAGTACTTCAGAATTACTGGTGAGTTAAGCTCTATATTTCTGTAGTTGCTGTTGTATCTTTAGACATCTGCTGCTGCTTTTTTGTAAAATGAATTAATATTATGCTGTTAGTGCTGTATAAATGTGTAGACTGATAATGTCTTGCAAGGCCTTGCACTCTAACTAGAGGCTTAATATCAATGAATTGGTCACACAAGTGTTTTTAAAAGTTTTTGCATTTTAGTGAGAAATTGAAAAGGAAGTCTTAAGACTTTGTTGTAGCAAGGCTTTGGTTTGCAATGAGGAGTAAAATCAAGGTTCTGTCTGTACTGCAAAATGTGTAGCTGACTTTTTAGATATAAAATGTGACTTTAAAGTTTACAAATATAGGGCACTAATTTTAAGTAATGTGGAATTTTAAATTTTCTGCTTTGTCCCAGAGTGTCATTGTTTGTGAGGATGAGCCTGTAGAGCAGCTGGAATGAGGTTTTGGCAGTTAATGTGCAAAAATTAATGTGTATTTTAAAGAGAAATTACATAATGTATTTTCAAGGAGATTGTAAAAGATTGTTGTCATTTCTAAGGATTAGAAAGTTATTTGAAATACTGCATTTGAAATTGCATATTTTTGAAAGACCTAATTCTGGCAAGAAATTTTTGACAACAATTCTGTATTGGTAGAAAACATAATGAAGCTGTATAGGTTCAGATGTGTGAATGCTTTATATTCTGCCTCCTTTGCAGGACCCTCTGCAGATCATATAGTCACCTGTTTGACAAGAGATAGTTACAACACTCACGCCTTTATACAGCAGCTTATGGCGGTTTTGTCATTGCTGGCACGCACGCCTTCACCTGAGCCAGTAGATAAAGACTTCTACTCTGAATTTGGGAATAAAAACACAGGTAAAAGGTCTCTTCTATAAGGCTTAAGCTGTTGCGGTTATGTATTTAAAGCATCGTCTACAGCACAGTGGCAAACTCCTTCACAGAATGTGTGCTGTTCCTCATACTTCAGCCAAACTCCCTTACTCTAATGGTAGTCTTCCACTAGTTTGGTTAAATAAAGAATTGGGATTCCTAGTTTGGTTAAATAAAGGAATCCTAATCTTCCGTGAGAAGACAGAAGCGAAAACTAGATTTTTTTTTTAGGGCATGTTGGGTTCAGTTCAAATGTCAGATGACGCTGTTTTGGCTTAAAATTCTAAAACCAGCTCATGGCAAAAAATAAAATGGCATTTTCCAGAGGAGCATTTATTACCATCACTCTTAAGGTGAAGCCTTGTAAGCTCAAAAAGTGCAAGGACTTGAAGGGAGGAATAATGTCTCTGAGATAATTGATTATTTTTGTTGTGAAAAAGCAGATAAGCTTATAGGCACAAGATTCCTGCAAGCTTTGCTGCATTTTTCTGCCACTTCACAGAGTGTCAAGTAGGCCACAGTGCTGCTTCACTTCCTGCTGTTCCAGAACCTAGCATGTGCTCATTCATAAAGCAGCAGCTCATCTTGATCTTCCCCCCCCCCCTTCCTGTCTGTGTAAAAGGAGCAAGGATTTTGTTTGTGTTCAGTGCTCTGGTCATGCTTTCAGTCAGCTCAGAACGGAGTGGGAAGGGGGAGACAGGAAACAGGCTGGTAGAAAGGCAGATAGTCTCTGGCATAAGAATCCAGCTGTATTTCCTTCTGCCTCTTCTGCTTCTAACCACTTGAGTTACGTGGTTAAAAATTAGCAGAAAAATGGCGATACAAAAGATTCTAGTAGAAATTTGCAAAATCCAAATAAAATTTTCAGTGTTGTCTAAAGTTAAAACTGTAATTGGATTTAAAACTTGAGTTATTCCAGCTGCAACTACTTATCAAACATTGTTGTTGATCCTTATGCATGAAGAAAATATTGTATAGTAACATATGTTTATCCTTGCAGGAAAAATGGACAATTATGAACTGATTCACTCTAGCAGAGTAAAATTTATTTATCCCAATGAAGAGGAAATTGGGGACCTTGCTTTTCTAGTGGCAGAGAAGATGGATGGTTTGACTAACCTTCAGTCCCTCAATATCCTTTTGTATGTGCTGGCATTTCAAGTAAATCACGTAGAAGGATCTGCCTCAAATTGTAGCTTGCTTCAGCCTAAAACACTAATATTAACCAGCTCTGACTTGTTCCTCTTTGATGAAGATTATATCAGTTACCCACTTCCTGAATTTGCTAAGGAACCACCAAAGAAAGATAAATATCAACTTGCAGATGGCAGACGAATCCGGGATTTAGACAGAGTACTTATGGGTTACCAGACATATCCGCAGGCCCTCACGTTTGTGTTTGACGATGTTCAGAACCAGGATCTGATGCAGAACTTAACACTGGATCACTTTGGAGAGACGGCGAGTGCCTCAAAGGGACACGCGAAGCAAGAAGGCAGCAGGAATGGAGAGATCCAGTGGTACGTCTTTATCCCAAGCGCAGAAAGCAGAGAGAAGTTAATCTCCCTGCTTGCAAGGCAGTGGGAGATGCTCTGTGGCAGGGAACTGCCTTTGGAGCTCACTGGGTAATTACTGCACAGTTTACGTGGCTGCAGCGTCCACTGCAAGGTAGAGCACAGTGTGTGAGTAGGTAGAGCCTGCCGAGTTCTGTTACTTTAGTGAGGAGCTGACCTGGACTCCCTTGTTCCCTAGTGCAGTGAACACTTAATAGTACACAGAGTTATCCTGAAGTGTTAACCAGGGATTGAACCTTTTGTAAAGTCTATTTTTTATGCACCAGTATGTAGTGAAAAATTCATGAGACATCCTGGGAAACTGTATGGAGAAAAAAAAAAAGGAGTCAACACTAGATGTGCTGTCATCTAGGGCTGTTAAAGTTTCCACTGTTTTTTTTTCTGTATATATTACTCTTACTGTTCTATACAAATTATAATGTGTAAATAATGGTAAATGCTTGTGTATGTTCAAGTGCAATGTTATTTGTACAAGATGTATTTTGGGTATGCTGCTAATGCTTATTATTTAATGACCTTACAAAGAGTTTTACTATTACTACTTTCTGAGGCCAAATGTAGTTATTTGCTGCCAATCATGAACTTTGCAGTAAGATTAGAGCTACGTGCAGAAACTATATTTCATCTGAAATTATGGTTTCGTAGGCATTATTTTTCCTTAGTCAAGGAAAGAAAATTTGCATTTGATACTCTTGAAACTGAAGAGTACACAACATGGATAGGCAAGCATTTTGTCAGCAAATAATGAATTTGTATCTCTGAACGAGTCTTTCTTTTGCCTACTTTGTCAATACAAATATAGTGTAATTTGACAGTTTTCTCCTGGTCTTGTCTTTATTCATGTTTATCTTGTGTTTGCTGGGTGTCATAAAGCACTGAGGCACATCCTTTGCTTCTGGAGTGTATTGTGCAGTAAGAAATATGCACCAAGATGGAAAAAAATAGCTCTATTTATGGAATATCATATACTTGCTATTGTAGAATAAGTCACAGACCCTGAATCTGCTGCTTCTGAACACAATTTAAGGAGGATTTCCTTCAGTTCCTGCTGCTGTCCCATCAGATAGGAGGCATTTGCTTTCCAAGCTGTTCTTTAGCTTGAGTAGACTTTGCCTAACATATTTTAGCCTCCCACGATAGTAAAATATTTGTCATTTTGAAGTAATTTTGTTAGCTTATTTGATGCAATTCTTGCTGGCAATATGTAAGAGGAGCCTGCAGCAACTCAGTCATTTTAGGAAGCCTTTGAGGAAGGTTTACTGGTTTAGGGGATTACTTAGATTATAGCTAATGGCTTAAGTGAATGCAAAACAAATCTGGAATGACTCCTTGGAGTATTTGAGGCAGTGTGACTGAGATCTGTCTCGCCTACTTGGGTTTATATTTATCATTGTTTCTGACAAAGTCAACTCCAAATCCATCTTGTGTTTAATGTGTGTCCTGGGGACACCTTGTGCTTGAGATAGCCCTGAGTTCTGTTTTAAGACTTCCCTTATAAAACCAACTGTTTAGGTCTATTGTAAAATGCTACTGCACATGGGTTACTAATGAAGCATAATCCACTGATGCTTCTACAGTTTGGGCAATTAAGTTATCTTCTTAGGCTGTATCCCAGCCAGCACACAGCTGTTTTTTAACTTTGAATTCTTTAAGTCCACAGGGGTTCAAAACTTTAAAGCTGTTGCTTTCAATCAGATTATTCATCCAGGAAACAGGTACAATTCACTTTTTATCATGGTAACGCTAATTGCATTTCAAGGTGAATGAATTTATAATAATCTAATGAAACTTATAATTTAATGAAATTAAATTATGAAATAATTTATTAGGTATCACAGTATTTCTCAGTTCTTCTGTTACACCTCAGCTGTAGTGCTACATTGTTCATTTTCAGGGCATTTTTCAATAATCATGTTTCATACTTTACTAGTTGAAGCATTGGTTATGCTCAGCAGATACAAGCTCTCCTGTCTACAGCATTTTGGCCATCTCTTAGCTCAGCTTGGCTCCAATTTATTTTTGTTAAGAAAAGGCTCTTCTGTCACAGAAAGGAGGGAGCTGCTGGTGTTGGATCCCTTACTTTTTGCCTGTGTTAAAATCTGCAAGTTATGGCACTTTTTGTGGGTGAAATTTTTGCCTCTAAGTACAATATTATCAAAATGATCAAAGAAAGGTTTATTTTACTTATCTCTAAGCAGTAGCTTTAATGTCAGCTCCATTCTAGAAACAATCTTTTTTTCTAATATAAAAATTTATGTAAACGACACTTCCATTTTTTTCTTTAAAATATACAGTCCTTCACCTTGAATTTCAGTTTGGTTTATGGTTTAATTTCATAAAGCTTTCTTGGAGCTTTCCACAAACAGCTGGTACACAAGGTTCTACAAAATGTGGTCATTTTTAAGCCACTGTGGTCAGATAAAACAGTCCTGATTTCCACCTCCGAAGTGTGAAGTTCTGGTTTAGAGCAGGCACATGAGTTTCTGTTCACTACTGCCCACTTGAGAGTGAAGAGGCATTTAGTAAAACTCGGAGGCAGGGGAGGAATTGAAGAAGGGGGGGATATGAAACTCAGTAGTCTAAGAAGGTGCTGAGGAAAACATGGCAATGCTGGAAAAAAACAGTACCATTCTTGGCAAACTGCTGTGGCTGTAGTATAATGTGTTATAGGCCCTTTTTGTCCCTTCTAGTTAAATAGCAGCACACGAAGGCTGAGCAGCACCAGCAGGGAAAGAGGCACTGCTTCCTTGGGAATGCCGATAGGAGCAGGTGATGTTTTTGAAGAGCTCTGCCTTATTCTTCAAACAAGTTTAATGGAGTTACTCTACTTCCCAGAGTATCCAATTCCAGGCTTTGAGCTAGCAGGATGGGAGCTGTTGTGATAATTTCTTCCTGCATCCCATGGCAGTGTCATAGTCAGGCTCTACCTGGAATTAGACTCCTGCCTCTGTGAATGTGTGGCAGAAAAATGAGAGAAACAGTTGCTACTCTCCTCCATTTTTTACTTTCATCAGCAAACTTTAACTTTTTTATTCCTTCCAACTTATTGATGGAAGAAAGCATAAAAAAATCAGGATTGTGGCCTGGCCTCTGCACCCAGCAGTCTCAGAGCATGTTCATTGGGGAAGGTGCAGCTAGTCCTGTTTTTGCAAGCACTTGTGGCTTGGTCTCTTTAAACTCTTAATGTAAGGTACCTGTGGCAATTCACAGGTTTCTAGCACTTACAAGCAAAAACACCTGATGCTTTTCCCCATCTTTCCCCGAAGAGTCTGTTGCTCTCTGTTGATGTGATGTAGACAAATGGCCAGCCTCCACAGACATTGTACGTTGTGCTAGGCTGTGTGGTAAATCATTCATCTTGCCTATGTAAATTCAGTAAAGATTGCTTAAACAAAAGATTTCTTTAGCAGGAAATTGCCCAAGCAAAGCAGGGCTGGTGACCATTACCTCCAAATGTGACTGATAGCTCTATGCTTTCCCTTCACCCAGGCACTTTTTTTCCTTATGAAACAGGTTCAGTAGCTTTTACCAGCAGAATTCAACTCTAAATGTTTATATGTTTGTGGAAGAAATGCCAGCTTTTAATACACAAGCTGCTTGCGATGTATAAAACAGCAAGTGCAAGCGAGTGGGGGGAAGGCCAGCGGGGCTGGCTGTGGTGCTGGGCATCGCTCGTGCCTCCTGGCACCCATGGGACTTGAGGGCTGTCACAGGGCAAGTGCGTTTTTGTGCTTTGACATGGCACCCATCACCCCAGGGTGTGCACGCTGCTGCTGATGCTTTGGGAGACTCGGACCACGGGGTGAATGGTCAGTGAAGCTGTCTGCGTCCGGGCCAGAAGTGGAAGATGCTTCGGAGAGCCAGGTCTGTGACTTCAAGCTGTGGGCCAGCCTTCCTGTGCGGAGTCCTTTCCAAATCAAACAAACGTCCACGTGCTAAACTTGCAGATAAACACAACTGCGGAGCCAGGCCCTACTCCGCTCTTAAAAATGGTAACTGCACAGTCCTGTTCAAACATGTGTTGAGCAGGAGGTGACTTAGGCCCTGAACTCCTACCTGTGCAGGGCTGTTATTTGCTTCCTGTGTCATCAGATGTATAGGAGTTTTGCTCATGAATTTTTCTTTTGGTGAAGTTTGTCTTTTCAGTCAGCCTCTCTCACGTGTGCCTTTTATTTCTAGTGACAAAGCAAATCCCGCAGTTTCACTCTTAGTGCAGGCCTGGCTACTTCCCCTTTACATTTTGGACAACCAACTAAAGAGCTCTCTGACGAATCTCAGGGTATCCTACACATAAATTCATTTTAACAGGTATTATTTTCTGGAGCCGCATGTTTTAGATGTTGCAAAACAGACAGAGCTTGCTAACTTTGCAGGCCTGAAATGCTTCGTACAGGTGCCTGTGCACTTAATTCCTCTAGCTGCTCTGCCACAGAAGTTACTGAGGGAATAGTCTTATTTATTCACAGAACGGTGTTGGATAAAACACCGGAAGAAACAGTGATCCAACACACTTTGTCTCTGAGGCATAAGGCATTGATGTGGTTTGCCCATGAGAAACTCTATCCGCTGGCCGAGGAGCAGTCCGCCTATGAGAAGGGACCAGGAACAGGGGAAATGCAGCAGTAACGCATGTTTCTCCCAACCTGCTCCGCGGCCCGTCCCGTTTCCTTGCCTTCGTCGCCAGGTTTGGTGATGCTGCACATTGCACTGCCAGCTCTCTGCAGGGCCCTGAGCAGGAAGCGTTGCCAGATGCTTTTGGCACCTAGTAATTGAGACGGATGGTGCTTCACATTGTTACTGCAGTGTAAAAGTACCCCAAGACGTGCTGGTTTTGGTGTTGCACTGGATGTACAGCCTCATTCCTCAGCTAACCTGGCCATCTAGGACCTCGGCTGTACATCAGTAAAGCACAGTGCAACCTCCATACTGATGTCCCTCTCTCTAGTAGTGTCCCCAGCACCTATCTATCTGCGGCTCAGTCACCCTACCAGAACAGGTCGGAGCAGCATTGCCTCTGCCTCATTTCATAGCTTTGCAGAGAGCACAGAACTTGCCGCAGTGTCGCAGACCCTCCGGCCGTGGCCTCTAGAGGGGCTGCCGATGGGGCAGGCGACTGTCCCATTCCAGTGCTGCCTCTTAACAGCACAAGGGGCTGAGTTGTCCGCTCGACTTGTGGGCTGACACTTCCCACACTGGTCGCAGTGGCCTTAACGGCTTCCTGTTGGAGCTGGGTATAGAGCTGGGCTTGCTGTTCTTCGTGCTCTGC
>JAUBNY010000109.1:268519-289807 GCA_032275445.1 Crypturellus soui | reverse complement strand
TTTATTTATGTATCTTCATGTAGTGCACATGTCTCAGGAATAAAAAGGTACCTCATGCCCAGGAGGGCATTTGCTGCTACAAGAAGCTGTCTTTAGACTGCTCCATACAGCGAGTCCTCTTGGCAGCATGAGGGGGAAAAGTCCCTGTAAAAACTGTCAATTATCGATTCATAATTGTTTAAAATGTTCAAAAGGAGAAATGCAATTGCAAACCTACCTAGGCTAGCATGTCTCCTTTTAATCACATTTTGAGGCTATTGTACTCTAAAAGCAATATGAAAATGCTCGAGGGGAGTGATTGACGGAGCTGTCAGCAAGACATGGGGAAACATGATCCATTTTTCTGTTGCTGCCATAGCACCTGTAGAATGCAGTGCTGCTCTTCCTGAGAAACCCCCCTATTTCTAATGCAGAGCAAACCTTCTCCAAAAAGCAGGACCGAATGAAAGGACACACTTATATTATTGCTCTGAAGTGTGGGACATGCTATACTGCTCACATTGCTCTGCTGCTGCGTGCACCTGGAGAGGCAAATTTGGGGTCCTTTTGGTCTGAGATGTTTGAACATGTTCAAATCAGTGGTGAAGTGGAATTAAGTTTACCGCTCCTGAGCTGATATCTGAGCGTGCACATTGGATTTGCCTTCAGTTCAGCATACAGTTAACCTTTTTTCATTCCAATTAGCTGAAAACTAAGGATTTCCTTCCTTCTGTTTTGAACTGATATGTAAGAGGAAATCCGTAGATGTTCCTGTTTTGAGTAAACCTTTGACTAAGGGGTTTGGCTTGTGAGTTTAAAAAAAGAATGGAAAGAAAGAAAAAGGTGGGATTGACTCAGACCTCACACCAGAAGTAGCAGAACCACTCAGGAGGGCTTCGGGGCTCAAAAGCACGGTGTGAAAATGCTCGCCCCCTGTTTACTTTTAACCTCTGGTTTGTCTTGGATGTGATTCCTAGTAGGCTGTCTCATCCCACGGAAACTGCAGCCTCTATCGCCACCCCTTTGGTGGAAAGGTCCTGCCTGAGAAACTGTGAAAATGCATCCTCCCGGGCTGCTGGTTTTCTTCGTAGCGGCGTGTTTCGCTCCTGCGGCTGAGGGCCAGAGTCAGAAGGTGAGTCTGGAAGTCAGGGTGTCGCGTTCACAGGACGGTTGTTTGTGTTTAGGTGGGCGCATGTTGCAGAAAACTTCTCCTTAAGAAAAGAACATTTTCCATCTCCATTTAGTTAGATGTGGAATAACATCCGCAATTAAACTTTAAGATTGTAACGTACCGTTTCAGCTCATGAGCCTCGATAGAAGGGCGGCTGAGGCTCTTTGGTGACCGAGCAGAATGCTACTTCATATTAGCGTGTGTGTCTACTGCCATTGCCCTAGTGGTTTCCTGCTATTGGAAGAACGAGATGGCCTATGGAATCAGAAACTGTGCGAAGCATTTGGAAATCTTCCCTAGGGCTCTCTAGGCTATGGAAGTGCTGTCTTTTCTTCAAAACCCTTAAGAGGGGCCTTGAAGGGAGAAGGGAGAGATGATGGTGTTTTTAATTATCTGGAAGCAGAGAAGGTCTCCAGTGTGCTCACGTTTTGAGAGGCACAGGCTCATGTCTTCAGCTAGGCAGAGTTTTGCTCTTTTGGAGACACCGTGTTTCTGCTCTCACTGTGATATCTGTAGTCACTGAGGGCTTGGCACTGAAACAGTTAAGGGTCAGGTAAGGAGTGTAATGAGTCTCCAGCTCCGCTCAGAGGCAGGAAAGTGTCTGAATCACCTCCGGAGCAGTTTATTTAGTCCCTAAGAACAAACCTGGTTTAGAACTGTTTCCCAAAAAGGCTCTTTGGGTGGAGGGAAAAGAAACATTTAAACATTTAAATGGCAGGTCAGGGCGAAGCAAGGGCCTAATGAAGTTGTCCCTAGCATTTTAGAGGACAGAGAACACCCCAGTGTGGCAGCAGATCCTGGAACTAGCGGATTACCAAAGCCGTGGCGAGAGCATCCGGGTGAACATGGTCTTAGGAGATCTCTGAGCTACCTTGTTCATCCTCACGCAGAAATGCCGCTCTTTTGGACAAGTCTGAAGGCTTCTGTATCCAGCAGCTCCCTGTCTGCTCAACCAGAAGGTTGCTGAGAGCTTGGTGAGGTGCTGCAGGGCTGTAATGCCTTGAGCATGTGCCTGTGCTCTGCTTTGTGAAGGGCGAGCGCCCTGGAAACGCTGGTTTTAGATACCAGCATCTCCAGAACAGACTCCAGGGCTGTTGGAGCTCAGCATTGTTGTCCCAGCGTGTTTTTATTTCTCTCTTTAAGTGTTGCCTTGCAGAAGGCTTTGTGTTAAGGTTTAAGAGAAAAACATAAAGGGGGGAAATGAAGGGGATGAAATTAACCCTTAAAAAAAAAAAAAAAAGCAAACAGCCTAGGCTTTTGCACGAGAGGAAGAAGAGCATGGACACATGTGAAGGGGGGACATCCCTGCCCCGTGGGGACACAGGAAGGAAGCCTGGGGGTTGCAGAAGCCCCAGCAGGTCTACGCTGATGTGCAGGAGCTCGTGGCCACGCGGCCGTGAGGCAGAGGAAAATACGGCCAGAGCCCCAGCAAGACGAACCCCAGCGTGGGCACCCTGTTGGCTGCAGCTGCCCGACTTCTGCTCCAAACCCGCAGATTTTGGAGCTGCAGCACAGCCTCCCCTTCCTCACGCCGCATCTTGCGGCCCGGGCCCCCCTCGCTCTGCGCAGGCTGTGGCCCCGTGCCGCGGCTCTCCGCCATGGCCGCCGCGCAGGGCGCCTCAGGCCGCGCAGGCCAGGCCGCCTCCATGCAGACATTCCCTCCTCTCCTGCTTCTCTAGGAAGCAAGGCTTTCCAGACACTGACTGTTGCATCGGTTCCGTCACTCTCATGAGAAGGGACATACTTCTTTTTTTTTTTCATTTTTTTTTTTAATCTTCCACAGTTGTTTTCTTCCCCTTTTCTCCTGCCTAGTGCTGCCGACACAGCATATTTCCAAATAAAAAGGGGAAGGTGTTACCAGAAAGGAGCCTAAGCCTCATAAAGTCTCCTGGGAAGACAGGATAGGGGAATTTGCACAAAAACTGTCTTATTTTTGTGCTGAGGATGAGTTGCAAATAACTAAAGCCAACAGGGAAGAGTTGCAGCCCTTCTCCTCCCGCCGTGTCCGGCTTCGTTTAGAAGCTGCCACTCAGGTGGAGGAAGGAAAAGATAAATTGAATAATCTAGTGCCTTCATCCACCAAAGTGACGCATTCAATGGCCTAACTGCATCTGGCAGCAACTTCTGAGGCTTGGAAGTGAGGAGGAGATGGAAGATTTTGTTGGGGGGATATGCCCTACTGCTTGTATGGGCCTTTTGCTAAAGGTTGGGAAGCTCAGGATCCCGGTGAAGGGTCAGGATCTCATTGTAACAGTGCTTACACCATTGCTCATGGCAGGGCTTCCACCTCTGTATTTCTTCATCAGGCTCTTCCCACCTCTTTTTCCAATGCATTGTGTCAGTGGGGACTAAGGCTGGGATTTGACTTGCCCAGAGCTGGCGCCTCGGGTTTATTTTGAGCTCTTCATAATGCAGAGAGGAGAGTTCTGGACATAGGAGGAGTGGAGACAACTGTGGGGTGAGGACACGCTTCTCCTGACCCAGGAACAGGGCGGCTGGAGCTCAGCCAGGAAGGAAGGAGCAGAATTCAAGCGGGCATCATGGATATGAAGTCCCCGAGCGCAGGGAGGCTGAAGGGATGCTGGCTCAGCAGCCATACAGCTAGGCCTGCTGGTGGCAGGACCCCGCTGGGACCGTGAGCGTCTCTCACGATACCGATGCGTGAGCGGTGATGAACGTCCCTGTGAGGGGTCGCCACAGACACAGAGGTGCTGTGTTCCTTACGCAGTGCTGCCTGCATGGATAGCGTCGGGAGATGAATCCATGAAGATGGGAAAACGCTCAGCAGCTCCAGGCAGAGGTGACATGGCTGCTGCTCCGGAAGCTGCTCCGGGAGGACATCCCTGCGGATCTGGGGTTATCTCTCAGGAGGTTTTCCTCACAGGCTCTGCTGCCTCTCGGCTGGGAGTGCCTTCCTGAGCGGCCGATAGCGGGTGGGAGGCGGCGGGCTTCCTCCCCTCGAGGAACATGCGTGCGTTTGCACTTGCTTGAGGCCAGAGAAAGCTGAGCTGAGCAGAGACTGCTGATGGAAGCCTAAAATAGGAGTTCTGGGCACGTGAGCGATGCCCCATGAACTGTGTTGTTCAGGATGGTCCTAAAAAAATAGCCAGTCAAGGCCTCCACCCAAAATTTGATCTAATATTTATATTTTCAGAAAATAAGCGGCTCGGGACAGCTGAGGTTGGTTGGGAATTGCTCTGCGTGGGTGACCTTTGGAGGTGAGCGCTGCTTGTGCCGCCCGGCTTGTCGCTGCCATCACGCGTGGCAAACAGTGCCGAGGTTCCTCTGCACTTGCTTCACCTCAAGAGTTTAGGAACTTTTTTGTGGTAAAATCATGAGCTTTAACCACAAGCTAGCAGGCAGTGATGATTCTTCTCTCTGTAGCTATATTTTCCTCATCTGTTCCAGCTGCTTTTCATTTGGGGAACCAGCGTTGGAGGGGAGCAGATATGGACAAATCCTGTGAGGAAGTCTGAGGCCCTAGGCAGAAATTTTTCTGGTTAGGTAGGGACATTTGTGCTGAATTTACAAGCAGCCACGTCACCCGCACAAGTGTCCTACCTGATCAGGGTTTATGAGGCCCTTTTCACCTCAGGTCAGACCATCAAGGGGTATTCAGGTATCGGCCAGGTGCAGAGCAGCTCCTTTAAATCTCCTGCCCTGCACCTTCTCTGAGACATTTGCCCTAAGTAATAATTGTATGAGCAGCTGCTGGGGAACAGACTGAACCATCCTCTTCATTTCTTTGGACCCACAGACGAGCAGTGCAATCATCAGTGAACTGAACTGTGTCCCTAGCATGGAAGAGAGGACACCTGCGTCACACAGTGGTTCTGGGTCCTCTGCTTAGGGCTGGTTCTCACGTGCTGCTACGGCGTGCTTGCAGAAGATCGGCTTTAATTAATTAATTCGTGGCATTATGATTATTTTAGAAATGGTACATTTTTGTGGTGTGAGTAAGGGGAAGTAGAAGGGAAATGATGGGAAAGATCTCTCCCTGTCACATGGTTCCTGGCAGCAAAACAAAACAGAGAGTTTGAACCTGACAGGCAAAAAAGCAATCACCATCATTTGCAAAGAAAATCAAAGCTGTTCTTTGTTTTAACAGAGATACTGAAGGCTGACCAAATGAATGGCCAAGAAAATGAAGTATTTTTTTTTTCCCTTCTACTCTTTCTTTTTTAAGTTAAGATCCATGCGATGCAACATCCGGACGACATTTACCTCGAATACAGAATGTACTGCTTGTGCTGCAGCTCCCCGAGCGTTTTGTCCGAGAGGCTGGCTAAAGACCACGCAGGGACTGGGCGTGAGGAACTGCAGGTAGGGCTTTTTGCTCCCGTTCACATGAAGGTTTTGTTGCAGCTGGAGATGTGAGGAGCAACGTGTGCCTTGTGGAGAGTGCAGAGCTTCTTCACTGCACATTTCTACCCAGGCTTTTCTGGTATGGGCTAACGAAACACTCAAAGGTCAGACCAAGCTCCTCTTGGTGCCAGGCAGTGCCAACAGCAGACAAGTTGCATTTTAAGAAAAAGATTTTCAGTGGGAGGATAGTATACCTCTGTGATGGGTCGCGTAGCGGAGAGACTCTCCATCCTCAGAAATTGTCAGGCAAAACTTTTGCACAGGCAAAGCCATGACTAATTTGCTAATGCTGGTCCTGGTCTGAGAGGGAAATTGGCCTAGAGACTTCCAGGAGTCCCTGACGTTCCCTCTCCTTGGGATTTCTGTGATTTTTATGAAACAACTTTCTGTAAAATTAGAGGAGCAAATGATACTCTTGATCCTTAGTCACCAGGGAACAAAATGACAATCAGTCCCCACACCTTTGGTACGTATATGTATGCATACACACACATATATTTGATGATATGCGTATTTAATCATCAAGTTGTTGTGTCTGTGCTATCTAAAAACCTCAGGGAACTTCATGAGTGTTTATTCCTCAAGCCTCCAGCTGTGATCAAGAGTAAAGTATTTCAGAGGAGCAGCAATAGTCCTTGTTTTTTGAAGCACCTGAAAGAAAATTGGCCTGAGCACTGCTCTTAGTGGAAGTCTGGAAGAACTGAGACAGGAATCTGGAGAACTCTAATGATCCAAGAGGCTTTGTTTCAGGTGCATAAAATGGATGTATGACCCCCGATCTTGTTATTTTTGTCTCCTTGACATCCCATGGATTTTTTTTGCTGGACATAAGGTTTTGTGTGCATAGAACAAGCTGCACAACAGCTGCTTTTACCTTGCCCTGAACAACCTGACCTAGCTAATCCTGCTGCAGCAACCGCACAGAGGGTTGTCTGTGTCTCGCATAGGAACATGTTGCAGAACCAGCATTTGGTAGTAGATTATTAAGGAAATAATATAATGATATTTCCCCTGTATGTCCTCACAGCTTCCAGGTATAACCCGCTGAACTTTTAACCTTCCTAGTTTTTCTTAAGAGAATTGCTTGTTCTGGTGCTATTTGTTCTTTTTTTTCTTCGTTTTTCTTTTTCTTTTTTTGCTCATCTGTTCACTTGGGTTTATTTCTATAGCTTGCCTCTAATAGGAAAGGGATGAGGGAAAACTGAATTTGCCAAGAAGTTTCTTAAAACAAAACACTGTAGATCATTGTTAGCATATCCATTCAGTAGTGAATCAATATGTAGTTTTATTGTCTACTACCTTCCGTGCTTCACTGTTATGTGGAAATACTTTGAAAATAGCAGGTATAGCTGTCTGGCAGTAATCACGGACATGTATAGGAGTTAGAAGAAATCAAAAGGGGCAACACTACCTACCTGAGAGGAGTTCCAAATTCATTTTGAAAAGGAAGTTATGCCAAAAATGAAGTATAGGAATAATGTGAATCCCATCTTTTCTGAGTGTTTTACTGCTGCAGTTGTGGGGGTGGTTGTTGGAGACAAGAATAGAGATGTGGTACCACTCCGGGATACGCATACGTGCGGAACAGTGGGTAAAGGTGCGTGAAGGGTTGAAATGGGGAAAGATGCTCCTCCTGAATAATTGGTTTATTCAAGATTGCATGGAGAATCAGTGAATAAGACAGGTATTGAATCCAAATTTCTGGCATCTCAATCTGGAGTTTTCAGTGCAACACAGAGAGGGACAAGTCCTACAAGGAAGTTCTTTCAAGGTTCTTCTCAGGAGTGAGGTCTAATTTGAGCAACTTTGGAGGTCCTAACTCTGTGCTGTCCAACTGCAACATCCAGAGTGTCTGCCCCAATGCCATCAAACTGTCCAGGGCCCTGTCTCATGCCCAGGCCCTGGCAGAGTTCTTGTGTCTTTGGAGCTCATACCAATGGCCTTCCTAGAGAACACAAGCCAGAGAGTGCAGGGAACAAAACTTTGTGTGCATGCTTGGCTTTGTAGCTCAAGACCAAGATTCCTGGCTGGGTCCAAAGTGCAATGGAAAGGTAATGAATGAGCATTCAGCCTCCTACCCAGGAGGATCTCTCTGTGCAGATGGTTTCATTTCTGGCATCAGTGTCACAGTCCTCAGGACTGCAGCATGATTGCTTAGAAACCCTACAGCAAGTATGTGCTCAATACTGATTCTTAAAACTACACTGGGCCCAAAGTTTGTGCTGTAATCACAAATCTTGGATTGTTCTTTTTAAGATACACTGTCGAGTTAGGAGAAAACACGCTTTCCCTGCCAGGGTGCCATCACGTCTGTAAGAAGGAAATTGAGGAGAAGAAGTGCTGCCCAGGATTCTGGGGTACAGAGTGCTATGGTAAGTATATGGTATGGTACAGAGATCTCTAGCTATAAAATAGGTCAAAACGATTTTAACATCGGTACCCATTACATGGGTTGATTAATTTTCATTATTCCTCTTCCTGAACACTCACAAGATCTCCCTGATCTACCTAGGAGGGTCAAAGGAGAATCGGGAAGGAACCATTTGCTGATGAGTTGAATCAGTTTACAGTTAACACATAACATAAACTGCTTTGGTAGAACTCCCGGCTGTCTCTTCTTTGAATTACAGCACAGTTTGGAAAGGGATTTTTTTTTATTTGCTCTTCTTTAAGAAAGTTTCTAAAGGAAGAGGAAAATACATCTTGCTGTTGTCCCTTTAACTTGGAATATGTTTATATATGTTATATATAATTCTGTGTAGTTTGGAGCTAGTCAGCAGTTCAGCCATCAAAAAGACTTAGTGATTCCACCCCTCGCATTTATTTTCAAGCTTAATAATCAGAATTTGAAAAATGTTTTTTTTTTTTTTTTGTCTATTTGTCTCAATAATCCAAAACCAAGACATAAGCAGCCAAACAGTTTTCATATGGTTGCCTGATCACGGGCATATGGAGAAGGCTCTCTGATAATGCAGCAAATGGGAGGGTCCTTGGGTCTGTTTTCACATGGAAGTGGTTTGAATAAGTGATTGGCTTGGTCAGAGGAATGACATGCCTAAAGTTTCAAAACAGTCTCTGGAATTTAGAGGTACATCACTCCGAAGACATATAGACAATGCTTTTCTGAGCATATTCCTAGCTCTTCATGAAGCCAGGAGAAGCAGCAGATGCTCAATATCTGTGAGGAACAGATTCCTGTCTATCCTGAGCCTCAGAACCACTCTCATATGTCTGGTACCACTCCTTGCTGATATTAACAGACTGAAAATGGTGGCTGGGTCTGCCAAAATATTTAGACTTTTTGCAGAAATTAAGTTAATTACAAGTCCCTGGAAGCTTTCTTAACCTTTTATTATAGGCTAAGTGGTTAATATTTGTCACTGCTACAATAGGAAATAAAATCACTAGTGATTTGGCTCTTCAAGTAGGGCTGTTCACCATTAGGCTGTTTTCATAATTCCTGGAATAGATCTCAGAATAATTGTGCAGCAAATGGGCACAAATTAAAACCCAGGCAGTTCCACCTCCTTGTGAGGAAGAACTTCTTTCCCATGAGGGTGACAGAGCCCTGGCACAGGCTGCCCAGAGAGGCTGTGGAGTCTCCTCTCTGGAGATCTTCAAAACCTGCCTGGATGCCACCCTATGCCCTGTGCTCTGGGTGTGCAGGAGGGGTTGGACTAGGTGATCTCCAAAGGTCCTTTCTGATCTCAATCATTTTGTGATCCTGTGTGATTCTGTGATTTAATAGAGGCAGGTTATCTTCTTTGTTTAGACAGCAAGGAGGCTGTTCCTTGTTGCCACCTCCATCTATACTTGCTCTGCGATATTGTTAACTATTGGAAAATCTGTCAGGGAGCCAAACTGGACAGTCAGAACACATTATTTCGGGAGTGCCTGCGGAAAGAGGAGATAGAAGGAGGAGGGAGTGCTACTTTTACCAATGATTACAAGTGTAATCTTGTTTGGCCTGTCTTTTGTTCCCTAGAGTGCCCAGGTGGCTCTGAAAATCCCTGCAATGGCCATGGGATGTGCTTGGATGGTATACAGCGAAATGGAACCTGCATCTGCAAGGTCAGTGCACGATTTGTTCTGAGGGTTATTTTTTTGCCAGAGGGAAAATCACAGAAAATCAAAAGTTGAGAGGGACTTTAAGCTGTGACAATGTTTGGACAATGCAGCATTATAGAAAAATAGCATCTGGTACGTTTTGCACCTCTTCCAGGAACAGTACAGTGGTTTTGCCTGCCAGAATTGTCGAGATGAAAATCATTTTGGCCCAGACTGTCAGTCAGGTAAGGATGAGCAATTCAGGTGAAACCATTTGTAGGTCTTGCCTACAAATCAATACACACAATACTACTTCTCATTTATTTTATTTTATGAAACAATTTATGGCCAGTGCAGCCTCACCGCTAAAGAAAACCCTGCCATCTTCTTGCCTGGTTCGTCTGTGTCCATGTAGATCCATGAGCTGTGATCTCAGTGCAAGAGCTCACAGGATGGCACCAAAGTGAGGATCACAGGTGCACTCCTTCAATACTGTAGGCCTGCAGGAGTCTAGGAGGAGTGGGAAGTTTTTCCAGATTTTGCATTCAAGACTGCCCATACAGAGCAACACTTCCTCTTCAGCCTCAGACTTGCAGCGTGCTCTCTGCTAGCTCCAGCTGGCATAGCTACTCTTTCAGAAGGAAATGTGTCCTATGAGGGCACTTGGTGGAATTATTGGTGGGAAATCAGGGTGCCAAGCCAAAGGGCATTTGCCCAGTGTATAAGTGGAGCCCTACCCACTGCCTCGAAGCTCTATATGTCAGGTCTGTATGGACTTTCTTTGCAGTATGTGACTGTGTGCACGGGGAGTGTAACAGCGGCATCACTGGAGATGGAAGCTGCACATGCTATGGAGGCTACACTGGGCCCAGATGTGACCAAGGTAAATACATTGGTAACTAGACAGGGGCTTTTGAGCTAAATAATGAAATGGGCTTGGATGTGTGGCTGTGGCAGAGGGCTTGAGAAGATGATCACAGTGGAGATCTGGGCAGAGAGACAAGCTGGGTTCTCTTCCACACGCCAAAGTGAGTGGCCAAGATCTCTTTGTGCCTCTGTTCTTGCCCTGGAAATGAAGCAGGTTCTCCCTTTCTCTCCCTGCTCAGAG
The DNA here is from genome assembly GCA_032275445.1 of Crypturellus soui. Taxonomy (NCBI): domain Eukaryota; kingdom Metazoa; phylum Chordata; class Aves; order Tinamiformes; family Tinamidae; genus Crypturellus; species Crypturellus soui. The sequence continues at coordinate 279,137 of JAUBNY010000109.1, read as the reverse complement.
GGGAAGTTCTCTTTGCTGTGTATTTCCAGAACTTCCCCTCTGCAAAAGTGTGATGTGCGAGGCCGACAGCCAGTGCGTGGTAAGGGATAAAGCAGCGACATGTGAATGCAAGCTGGGCTACAGAAGAAGTGGGACCACTTGCCAAGGTAACAAACTTCCCCATGACTCTAAAAGGTCCTCCACTTGGAAAAACATTCTGCAGCTCTGCATGAACCTGATGACTGTGACTACAGTGGTCTACTTGTGGAGGCTTAAGGAGCTGATTTTTAGGAATCTCTTTAATAGGAATCCATCCAGCACTTGCCCATAGGCATGTACTAAATAACCATGATGGCAGGATACTGGTGGGTCCATGGTAGTTTAGATAATGCATAAGGACATGTAATTTGAGTGTTTCTTCAGGGATTTAAATTTAAGTTTGTGAATTGTTTGTTAAAAGAAACCTACATGTGACTAGCTGGCAATGGACTGCTCCATTTTCACTGGATTTTTGCAGTTTTAGCTGTTAAATTGACTATACTCCAGTTTCAAATATTCTCAGACATAATGGAAAATCAGCAGTAAATTCAAGCAGCTTCTTTCTGTTACTGCTGTTACTGACCTTTTTGTTATTGACGTAATATGAGGAATGTCTTATCCAAATACCTCCAGTTAAAAAACCCAAGCCCTCTGCTCTCTTAAATTGTGTATTTGCCTGGGAAATTTTAGAAGTTTAATAGAATAACTTCATTTTTCCTGGGCTCTTGGCTTCTTGATGTGAATTTTGTTTGAAAACAAAATTTTGGTTGCTCCTTTACCCCTCACCTCTTTGTTTGCAGCTGAGGATCCCTGTGCTTCTTCACCGTGCGCCCCCTCAGCTGTATGTAAGGTTCTTAGGCCAGGAAGGTATGAATGTACCTGCAAAGCAGGGTTTCAAGGAGATGGGAAGATATGCCAGCCTATAAACCCCTGTGTTGACAACAACGGAGGTTGCCCAGAAAACTCCACAATCTGCATTTACAAACGTCCAGGAGAGGTAAGTTCAGTAACAGCATGTGGCTGAAAACAGCCAGATAAGGATTCCTTCCAGTGAGGCTCATGATCATATAATTTCTTACTGGGTAAGAGATGGTGAATGCAGAGTTGTAATTGCAGCTTTGTCCTCCCTTAGGCATCTTGCGTTTGCAAGCCTGGTATGAGCAGGAGAACTCCTTCCTCGAACTGTTCTCCATTCCCCAATGACTGCCGGCAGTACTTCTGTGACATAACTTCCACTTGTGCAATAAATTCCCATGGGAATCCTAGGTGAGCCAGTCTAAAGAAATCTACTGTTAAAGGACAAGATTCTGCAAGCTGGGTGACAATTGCATTTGGCTGCGCTGAAGGAATAGAGACCCAAGGGAGGATAATGTGCCCCAGTCACCTTTTGAGAAGACTCTGTTTGTAATAACCCCATTGAAAGTAGTGAGCTTCACACCAGGAAGTGTAAAGCTTAGCATGTGAGGCACAAAGTGCTTTAAATTTGAGGTAGGAGAGTCTTCTGTGACAAGAACTGGAGGAGTAGATCAGCAAGTTGGTGGTTATAGTAAGACCTTATTCAGTTAATGATCCCTCACAGTGTTTTACTCTTGTCTAGTTAGTGTGTTATTCTAAGAAGTTCCACGTTTGGTTCTGAGGGCTAAATCCTTACTCCTGCCTGTAAGCAGCAAACAAACGAGAGTTGCAGAATGGCAGGGAAAGGGAGCAAAGGGAAGAGAGACCAGACTTTGTCTAGCCCTCCAGGGAGCAAAACACCTACCAACTGATACTCCTTGGATGAAAAGTATTGCCAGATCTAAAACCGTTTTGGTACAATGTCCCTCGAAACACCAGAAAAAGCTTCACAAAGGATTTTGTGTGTTACCAAGAAGAGCTGGAGCTTCTCAGAGATGGAAATGGGGAAAGGGCAGTCCCATCCTCTTCACCCTTTCTCTCCCATGCTGCTAAAACTAGCATGCCCAGCTGTTTGTGTGCTCCAGGCCAGGAGAGGAGCCCAGTGGCTTCCTCCTCTGAGCACCAGCCAGCAAAGGGGAGGATTCCTGCTCGGCACAAGACCTGCCTTAAGCATTTCTATTCCTTAGCAGCTGGCACGCAGCCCTCGGAGGCTGCAGTAATGTCACACACGTCACCTGCCCCACACATCCTTGCAGCCCTGCACTAGCAGGAGCACAGTTGGTACTTGGACAAAATCCAAACAGGAAAAAACGTGGTTATCAGCTAGTAATCTTAAGTAGTTTCTAAGCAATGACTATAAGTCCGTGTGAATCAGGACAGAGATTTTCACATGTAGATAAGCTTTTCTGCAAAAGTCATTAGCATATCTGAAGCTTTCATTAAGTCTGAGACAAACCACAACTAGCTGCTGAGCTGGGACTGATGCTTTTCACTGAGGTATGATGAGGCTGAAGTGCCAGCAGGGAGCTATTTATTTGCTGGATTTTCACTTATATATTTGGGTTTTATACATGACCCTGGATTTTCAGCTGATATTTTACCAATACTGACTGAATACTTTAATAGAGAGGACTTGAAAGCATTGTCCCACTTTTTGGTTATTATTGAATTTATTTGCACTTCAGAAGCACCCATCTTCTTTTCCTTTCATTTAATCTAGACAGAAATTACTAAGTCCTTTCCTAGACCTTAAATCTGTTTTATCATGGATTGTAACGTTTCGTTTTTGTCTCTTAGCTGTGTCTGTAAGGAAGGGGAGATTGGAGATGGAAGAAGTTGTTATAAAGATCTCATGAGTGAAATAAATCAACAAAACTTACGAGGAAGGTTTTTTAGGAAATTAAACGTCGCCAAGAAGATGTTTGGTAAGGGTCTCCTGAATTATTTTGCGGGGGTGGAGCAAAGGTGGGGACAAGTTGGCAAACGCTTAAAACTAATAGCCACCAAGGTGGCCTGTGATACCTTAGGAGTCCAAAAGTCCCTCCAGTTCTTTACAGTAGATATACTGGTAACTTGCGTCATGTGAAGACAGGTAGACTGGATTATGTTGTTAACCAGAGCAGTAATCATTGCTGGAGTTAAATCACATGCCAAGTAAAAGTAGTTTATGTTGTCCTTATTTTTACAGCTTCTGGATGTTCGATGCTGCTAACCAAATATGGTCCTTTCACAGTCTTTGTACCATCCCTTCTTCCAATTTACGATAAAATGGAATTTAATGTAAGTTTTCCTGCTTATGGGAATTTTTTACTGTCTTGGCATTTCTTCCTGAGTGGCTTCTGCAATCTACAGAAGCTAAATGACAATGGAGAGACATTTTGGAAGGCAGTAGTTACACAAGCAATCTCCTGGGGAGATTGTTCACTGCCTGGTTGAGTCACACTCATGGAGGATACTACAGACCTGGCATTTTGAAAACCTCTATCTTTCCCTTGAGTATTCACAGAGCTTATTTGTTTTAATGTCAGGGCATACAAGCTCAGAAAGTTTAAGTTCTTCTGGCCTTTTGTCATGGGAAGCTCCTACCTCCTGTGTGTGGCTATCCTCAAAACTTCAGGTTTCTTTGATTGCTTCCTTCCCTCCCAGTGCTTGATAGCAAAGCTGTCTATGCAGCAGCAGGAGATCACACACACAGTCCATGGAGCAGCTCCTAGCTGAGAGTGCCAGGGACTAACCTTCTCTAATACCTTTTTGAGCACAGGTTTCCACTGTAGTGAGTTAGGTCCTGTGCCTAGGTCCCTGTGGTAACTTCTGGAAACACAGAGAACAGACCACAAAGGGCCCTTTTGTTGTCTAGTCCACCTGGAGACCCAAGGAAGAGACCGTTCCATCTAAATCAATATCAATAGAAGATTGTCTTAAAAAGTGTCGGTGATGGAAAGCCCAGAAAAGAAAGGAAGAAACAAAGTATAAATTCAGCACCTCAGACCATCTGTGAGGACTTGATGCAAGTTTTGTGATCTGGGGATGCAGAGATAGCTTTAAAATTTCCCCAATATAATATGTTTCTCTGCAGAGGATCTCTCTGAAGGTGGGGGATTCCACTTAGGGGTGAATCAGTTTCCCTGGATTTGTGTGAGCACACACACACAGGCAGAAGCACAACCTTTGGTACAGTGATCCTCCAGTGAATCAAAATGAAGAGAGAAGGTCAAGTATACTAAGAATTCCTCTGTGTGTTAGCTGGGAAAAAGGTACAGATGTGGAGTAAGTGAGGTTGTTAAAGCGCATGCCCTTTATCTCCTTTATTTGGTCTTTACTCCACAAAGGACAGCATTGCAGAGCAGTTATGCAGAATACACATTGTTCCTGGTATGCATTTGATAGAAGACCTGGTAAAAACCAAGGCTCTGTGGACCTTATCCGGACACCAGCTGACATTCAACAGCCAGGTAAAGGATCCCCTAAACTAAACAGAAGTCCCACATCTTTGCTTTCATGTAGGGTTGGTTGGGGCTCAAGTATGGTTTTCTTGGTGGACTTTTTTAATGAGAAATCCATTTTCTCTAATTAACCTGCCTGTGATGAGAACAGGATTTTACTTCCACATCTTTAAGAAAATCATCAAGCTGCAAGAACTGGAAATGTAGCTGATTTCTTATAATATAAGTTCTGTCCTTTTTGGTGCAAAACTGTTTATCTCATTACATGTTCTACAGTGCTGTATCTAATATTAAATAACTCTTCTCTGCTTCTTGATTCCTACCATTCTCCTGTGGTAGGTGGTACACGGAGATGACATTGAGCTGTTTTTCCGTGCTCATTTCCTCAATTCTGAGAAGCTAAGTGTAATATTTAAGATAAAGTCTTGTTATTACAGAGCATATCTGAGCCCAGAACCTGACTCCTTTGCTGAGCTTGTATAAGTATTGGGAATGGTCTTTTCTGAGTTTGTAAAAGTACTGAGGAGAACAGACCTTGTCCTTGCACTGTTAATAACTATGGTCCCATGTGGTTGGAGCAGGAGAGGCAGCAAGTCTCCCTTTGGACTGACTGCTTTTCCTCGGGGATTGTGTGCTTGGACACAGCTATGTGCTGCACATCTCCTGCTCCAGTTGCACTTTTTTCCTCTTTCTATTTTATTTTCTGGGGTCATCCTAGCAAAGAGTTTTTCATCATTCTGTTTTGACATGGAAGATTATTTCTCTGCTTTCCCTTTTTCAACTGACTCGTGTTTTCCAGTCTCTGCTGTTCTTTCTCCATCCTGCACTCTTCCTGCGTGCATGTTCGCAGATAGCCAGGGCAGAGCCCTGCGTTTCCTCCCTGAGGATCCAGCCCTGGCCTTGAGGACTAGGTTGTAATACGCGCACCCTGCATGCATCAAAAGGACAAAATGCTATTTGGAGTCAGGGAATCTGAACCAGGCTTGTCAAGCCCTTTTTATATTCCTTTCCTGTTTGTTTACTCAGGAATCTTTTGATCTGAGATGTCTGCCCTCCCCTGCCTTTGTTTCAGCAGGGCCGGTATGTGAGCTGGTGTCCCCAGCACAGAGAGACAACTCCAGAAATGCACATGCAAAAGGAAAAGCCCAGGCAGGTTGTGTTTGCCTGGGCTTGGACTGGAGATTTGAGTTTGCTAGAGTGCCAAGTACCTTGATACCCAGTTTCTGGGTTATGCTTGGTATGCTTACATTGCACATAGCTTCCCGTGTATGGTTGTGTATGATGCAAAAGGACCAGGCATCAGCCGTGGGACTGTAGAATTCAGGGAACCTGGCTTTGGCTTCATTGTGGAGACTTTTTGTGGACATTATAAGCTAAGAAAAGCAGCAGCCAAAGCTGCAGCCTCTCAGTTCTGTACTCTGGCAGCAACTCCAGCTATGGCCTTGCCTTGGTGATCTACAGGAGGGAGTGCACTGAGTGGAGCCTTGGCTTATAGATACCATGTTGTGATATAGGAAAATAACCTTGTATTGTTATCCAGACATACAGCAAATCATTTCGATATCAAGACCTGCCAGGGGAACTGTACAACATCCTGCAGTCGAACATACCAGCAGCCAATGGCATTATACATATCATTAACACTGTAAGGAAAAAGCCCAACGTTGACAACCCTGGAAACCCCCAGGTACACATTTTTTCATTGGTCTCTATTACATTTTGAAATTATACTTAGAAAGGTTGTCCTTGTGTTAAAAAGATGTAAAATGAGGACAAATAATGACTGTATTTTGAAGTTCTATCTTGAATTTAAGACACTAGGAAGGGACTTAAGAGTTCTCTATTCAGTCTCTGCTTTATTGAGCAACCCATGAGCATCACCTAGAGAAAAGAATTCCAGTTTGTGCTCAGACCTTGCTTCAGACCCAGCCTTATTTTCTCTCTCTGTATCTTCTTGCAGAAAACCATTGGTGAGATCCTTGCTTCAATGGAGATCTTCAGTCGATTTGAAACTATACTAGAGGTAACCATCATCTCCGTTTGCCTAGGCAGGTGCTGCACTGCTGCTATTCAAAACTAACTGCTATTTTTATGGGAATTTTTAATAACATTTAAATGCATTTCAGTGGTTTGGCTTTCCTTATGAGTGCTTTTTTTTCCTGAGTCTCCATTTATTTTCTGTATATTACAAGCAAATGTAATAGATAGGAAGGAGCTGAGTTCCAGCACCTAGAGGGGCTGGCATGAGCATGGAGCATGCAGGTGTCTTTTCCCTCTTGCTCTCCCCTGCTTCGCCACTCACCTAGCACAGAGCTTTTCTCCAAAGCACCCTTAGTTCTTGACCTCCGTGTCAGTGCAAAGAGTGTGCCTGTTAGGCTGAAGCTGTCTCTGTTTGGTGTAGACCTCTAAACAAAAGTAATCCTCAGGCTTGATTTAGTTGATTTTTTACAAGGAACAGATTTGCCTTTTGTTTTCAGCAGAGTCATCCAGCTCTGCTCCAATGTTGTATTTCAGCTATATGGCAGTCAGTTGGCTGCAAAATTCACTAAGTGCAATTGTGATACTAGATCTGAGGCTCTTTTTCTTCTGGGGTAGAAAGATTGAATTTTAGTCTCTGAATATGTACACAGGGGAACTTTAGTCCAGTGATCCTTTGTGCACATTAGCTCCATTCATGCCAATGGCTTCCTTGTCCAAGCCATGTTTTTATAGCATTTATGTCCCTGATATGTTCCTTGCCTCCCCTCCATGTCCAGTTACCTCCCGTGTCCATTTGCTTTTCACTAGTGATGCCTCAAGTGGGTTGCCTCAAGTTTCCTGTCTGCAAGACCCATATCCATGAAAGATTTCGCCCATGGTGAAATTTTGTATTGCTTTGCTGTTAAAAATTTTGCAGAACTGTGGCCTACCTGCAATACTGGATGGACCAGGCCCCTTTACTGTATTTGTACCCAGCAATGATGGTGTGGATAAGCTGAGAGATGGAAGACTCATTTATCTGTTCACAGAGGTGAGAGCTCATGATAAGTCTTAAGTGCCTTGCACTAGAGTTTTCTGGAAGAGCTCATGTGATCTGAATGGAAGCAGGTAAGAGAAATACATTTGGTCGATGGTCTAATCTGACTTTTTTTTTTTTGCTTTTGGATAGAGGAAAATGAAGAAACTTACCCTACAAGTGAATGTACTATAGGCAATGTCAGTAATCAATTACAAGAAAATGTAGTTGTCTCTTCTTACTCCTGAGCATTGAAAGGATGACTAATTATTGTGCTGTCTTCTCTCCTTAGGGCATAAATAAACTCCAGGAACTTGTGAAGCATCATATCTACACTGCAGCAGTGGTAAGACAAGCAGCTCCAGTTTTAGATATTTAGGGCCCTCTGGGCCAGCATATAAACATGAATGTGCTTTGATGCAGAGGCTGGATTATCAGTGACTTCAGCTGCTACTTCTTGAGCTTCCCCCAGTGGGCAGAGATGTGATCCAGGGTCTAATGAAATCATGGAAGTAGTTGCTAAAAGGGAAAGCTCTTGCACTTTCCTCCAAAACTCTGAGATGTAACAAAAGTTACTTCTAAGTGAAGAACTGGTCAAAACTCCCCTCTCCTTTTCCTCGCTCCTAGGGCTCCACCAGTGGCTAAAATCAGAGATGGAGAACTGTGTGCAGATGTGATCCTGTGATCTGACCTTGTTCTGCCATTCTTGTACCAACTTTGCTTTATAATATAATGTCAGGGTAAATAAAATTAATATAGTGCATCCACAAGACATTTTCCCTCATATAATGATTAAGTATTTAAAATTATATACAAAACTTGTGGAAAGAGAAGCGATTACTCAACAATTATGGTATGATTTCATGTCCGTCATTAAAAAAATATATATATATTCTCATTCTTTACTGAGAGGAAAATGTCAACCCTTATAATTTTCCTAATTCCAATTGAGAAAATGAACAGCATTTTGACAAAACAGCAAAATATATTTTTCCGTACAATTGATGAATGACAACATGCTAACAAGCTGAGCTACTTATTTTAACAATCTGTAGGACATAAAAAAAAAGACAGACTGTTGGTTCAGTTCTTAGAATTTTTTACCTGTCAAAACCTTATGTTCATAGTTGTCCATACAGTAGCTGCAGTTTGCCTTCTTCTGCCTTTAGAAATAAGTTTATTAAGTCAAAATAAATGATCTGTTATGTTTCTGGTTCAATTTTATATATTTATTAAATATGTCCTGGAGAATTCCCTTACTAATCTGACCCTGCGGGCAACTGTATAGATAAGGATAAAGACTCAATTTTGGTTGTGCTGGATTGCAAGGTCCCCGAGAAAAAATTCTAAGGCTGTTGTGGCATTGCAAACAGGTCCCACAAAGCCCTGACCCATTGTACATATTGGAGATATTTCCTGAAAGCTAGATGATAAAGCCGAATTGCCTGTTTTTTTTTTTTTCCACTGTTTCATGGTACTATCCCCTCCTGTTTGTGTTTCAGGTGACTGTAGAGAAGCTGATGATGATGCCACACATTGTTACTATGGCTAACCAGGTACTAACCATCAACGTCAGCACAGATGTAAGTATCACTCAGAACCCTTTGGGGCAAACCCTTTGTGCTGGGAGAGTGGATGGTTCTGGTTCTGAACACCACACTTAGTGTCCAGCTCTGCCTTCTCCACTGCTTAATAAACTAGACTCATTTAAAGTCACTGAATTATTTTTGCTTCTTAGCCCCTCTGTGCCTCCAGTAAGGGGCTTGACTATTTTATGTGGCTGCATTTAGTGGGTTGTACTAGCTGTCTCCTACACTGGTTTTGTGTCTTTGGCACTCTCGGACAGGGTAAAATGCAGTAAATTATTTGTGTTTCTGCATCAGGGAAGAATTCTGATGGATGAATCTGGGATCCCCATAAACATGAGAAACATCGTGGCATCAAATGGGATCATTCATACCTTGGATGGCATCTTCATCCCTCCTTCAATTGTGCCCATTTTGCCTCACAGATGCAATGAAATACAGCATAAAATTGTGAGAGTAAGTCAGCCTCTGCCACCCTCCTACCAATGGCTGCTGTGGGTGTCGTACACTCCTGAAATGTCCCCCGTGTGAAGTTATCTAGTTGTAGATGGTCGTTCTCTGACAGATTCCACCTGAGGTCTTCTTCGCACTCTCGTTACTAACAACTCAGCTGGCAATGCCTTGGTCCCATCACTGTCAACATCAACAGTAGCACTTACAAGCAGTGACAAGTTCTGATACGCCATTACCCGCCCTGAACTATCCTGTACAGCTTTTTCTAGGTCCTTGCTCTGCAGTTTGTCTCCTGGTAGGTTACTGAGGAAAGAATATGAGATTAGGAATAAACAAGAGATTTGGCACCGCACAGGTAATCCAAAGGAGGAAGAGGGTTCACACACCTTCCTGATTTAGGAAGGCCTGCCACATGGATGCTCTGTGTTTTCCAGTTAATCACATAGGTAGTGGCTATAGGTTCACAGAGACAGTTCCCACCCTGCACTCAAGGACAAGCCTCTCCTTGAGACCAAGGGGACATTGTAGTTAAGTGAAAAACTTACTCCAGCTCAGAGCCTGCAAGTTCTCTTTTAGAGATGTTTTGACATATGTCATGATGTTTGGAGAACTCCAAACATCCAAATGTTCTTGGCATGGGGAGTGGGTGCCTTTGAACAGATTGCATTTTTCTCTCTTGTTTTCTTAACAGGGCTCTTGTGTGGATTGTGAGGCCCTTAACAACAGTGTTTGCCCACCTGGCAGCAGAGAAATGGTAAGTATTTTTGATTATTTACTTGATTTCTCCTCTGAATGACGACATGCTGACACCTTCACCTAACCCACTTTCAAACAAAGAGAGAGCAGGAATTAGCTGAGCCCAATTCTGCCTATGTATCAGGTCACTGGACATTATCTAAGGAACAACTTGCAGTTCTCCCCTTTCTTCCTTCCCCTCTTACTCCATCCCACTCGTCCTCTTCCTGCCTTCTCTCCCCACCTCCTGCTCTCTTCTCTCTGACTGCTCCTTTCCACTCTCTCCCCAGCTCCTTCTCTCCCTCTTCTCTCTTTCTCATTCTCTCTCTGTTCTTTTTTCCCCTTTCTTCATCTCTTCTCCCTCTCTCCCCACCACCTTGCTCATTCTTTCCTTAAAGTTTTCTTGCCATAAACACGATTAGAAACAAATAGTGAGGATTTGTGCTGTTTCTACAGGAAGCAACACTCTCCCCCAAGGAATGTGTCTATGTCCA
>JAUBNY010000109.1:229631-241252 GCA_032275445.1 Crypturellus soui | reverse complement strand
CCTAGTAAGCATGCACAGGGCAGCTACATTAATGCTAGTTGTCCAGGCAGAGCAAGGCATTTTGAGAGTGTGGCACATGGCACAAAGCAAAGGGCAGCGAGACTCAACAGACAGACCCACAGACCAGCCTGGCACCCCATGGCAGCAGAGCATGAGGGGGAAGAGCCGTGCAGGCCTCGCCGAGCATTGCCAGCACTCGCCCACTGTATTGCTGTTCTGTCAGAGAAGAGCTTCCTTGGCACAGTGCCCTGGCGCCGCTCGGGTTTCTCTGCCTGGCCACACGCTGCTCCCACGCCTAGTGCCACAGCACCCTGCTCACAAGCAAGCCGAGCCGACCTCCACACTACTTCCCACAGCAGTCCCTAGCGCACCACGCAGACACCTGCACATGTTGCATCCTGAACCTCTCCTCCCAACCCCTTTGCACTCTTGCCCATTTCTGTGCTGGTCACTGCCATTACCAGCACAAGCTGGTGCAGGCTAGCCCTGCCAGCAACTGGCACGGGCCCTGTGCCAGGCTGAAAACCAGTTCCAGCCTCAGCCCCCCTACTCCTCTTGACACCCTCACCCTGACTCAGCCATCGCTTCACCTGTGCAATTGCCCTGCAATGCCTGTGTCCTTCCCTATGTCTATTTTCTAGTCTTTTACCTTTTATCAGGACTCTTTCCCATTAAAAAGCCCCTGCCTTTAGCCACGGGGTCACTCTGCTTCTCACCCCAACTCTCCACCACCCGTCCTCTCACAAGGGGCCAGTTGGGCAAGCTGGTACTAAACAAACACTCATCCTTCAGAGACGCATCCTAACAAACAGACCCAAGCTCTCAAACTCTCTTGGTAGCGCCATCCTCCTAGATAAGTCTCCCAATTCCAAAATGCAGGGCCATCAAATTAACACATATATCCATGCCGTCTCCTCAAGGGTCTCCTCCCTTCTGCCACTGCAGATGTCCCACCTGTAAGAGCTCTCTTCTTCTCCCCTCCTCTTGGTGAGTGGCCTGCACTGCACCCTGCCCTCCTCCAACCAAGTCACACAAAAAAACACCCAGTGGGACATGCAAATGCTACACATGACACCCTGGGCAGGCCTGGCCTTCCCTCCATACTCTCTGCAAACACTTACTCAATTCTACCCTCTCAAACAAAGCTTTTCCTCCAGCACCCTTTGGCCATGCTGGCATTTGGGAGAGTCACTCTAATCCTGAAATGCAGCCCCCACAGCCCAGACCTTCCCTTAGTCTTTACACAGAGCACAGCGCTAGCCCTGAGACACTTCTGACAAGTGAGGATGGCTCCCCCATATAAAGGGGATGCCCTAACGCTACCTGTTGCCCCTGTCACCATCTGTAAATGGTGCAGCAGTGAAGGGAGGAGCTCCCCCAGAAGAGGATGTCTGCATGACCTGCCTTCATCACTGTCCCATGTCCCAGGTGCTCTAGCATCACCACTAATTCCCTCTTTCCTTCTCCTGATCCAGAGGACAGGTGACAGTGCACAGAGCACTCCCCTTTCCAACCACCCACCACAGTCCGGGGCACTTCACACCCACAATCCTGGCTCTTCACCAGCCATTCCATCTACCTCAGGGCATGTCTCAACATGTTAATGGCCAGCACCTCAGCTGACCCAGTGTGCTGCCACACACAGTGTCCCCCTAAGATGCTTCACTGCCGCCCATGATGCATCCCCCTACACACCTCAGGGTCACACTTCCAGTCAGTGACCTGTCCCCTCACTGTCCCGCTGTGCAGAATCAGACACCACAGTTCCCAAGGATGTCGAGCCGCTGTGAGGCTAACATGTCACATCTTACACAGGAGTCCGGGTCACACTCTCCGAGTACAAGAGACTTGGGCTCCACTTGAGCCACTTCTCCATGTGCAGAGCAGAGGGCAGCAGCTTCTCATCACTAATACTGGCTCTCAGTCTTCCCTACTCATATAGAGGACTCCCCACAGCTCACACAAGGCCCCAAAGGAGCATCTACCCTCTGTCCAGCCTGTCTTGGCAAAGCACCTCAGGAAAGGGATGGTGCCAGTGAGGGGAAAAATTAACACACAATCTACACACATACGTAAGTGTGAAACACCCTTTAGTGGTAGACAGAGAGGAGCTGCCAGTGGAGCAGCCCAGCTCCACATACAAACTCTCACCATGCTGTCACCCAGAGTACCTGGCCCCTCACCGAATATGCACCATCTCCTCCAGGAAAGGGGTTTTCATGCAGCCTGTGCAGAGCTGATCCATCCAGAGAGGAGCTTCGTGCTGCAGAGGGGTGCGGCGGGGGTAGAAGGTGAAGTTCACGTCATAGTTCAGCAGGCAGCTGATGGAGGCCATGTAGATATCTGAGAAGCGCACCAGCCGTCGAGAGAAGTACGTGGGGTTGTGGAAGGTGCGGAAGATGCTCCCGAATTGGGGGTTGAACAGGTTCTTTGTCAGCGATCTGAGAAGAGAGTTGGTGCTCTGCTCACAGGGGTATTCCTCACGCTCGCTCAGGATGACCCACTGCTCGCTCAGGCTGTAGCGCCTTCCTGCACAGCGCCAGGCACTCCTTGGCCTTGCAGGCACAACGTGGGGGGCCTCTCTCATGACATACTGCTCAGGCACACTAAGGCAGCAGGACAGTGGCCTCAGCGCCTGCAGCACAGAACCTTTTGGGCTGCGCAGGAGTCGAGCCAACTCAGATAAGCACTTCCTACATTCCCACTCCTCTCAGAAACATGTACTCAGAGATCACTGCAGGCACCCTCCCACCCAGGCTGCTGAGTCGCAAGCCCATGACGAGTGCACACAGTTTTCACCATACTCCTTGTTAATGTACACGTTAAAAGCCAGAGAAGCACTTGCCAGGACCCCATCAACCCCTCCCAGCACAAGCTGACACCACCTCCCCTCGCGCACCCTGCATCTGACCCATGCAACCCCCCCCCCAATCTTGGAGCTGCACTGCTGCTTCCATCCATGGACACGGGGCACCAAGGAGGACCACATGCCCATAGCTGCAGCACCACTTTCCCCAAAACACAGATTGCCAATCAGATCTAGGACAGGCCTGGGCATCCCGAGACCCCTCACAAGCACGGAGGGCAATGTAGTCACCTAATCTCCTGACGCTCCTTCATCCACTCCAGCAATACCTGCTTTGACTCAGCATCTTGATACATCTGCAAAGACAACAGCAGAACCCGCATCTTATCAGTCCCGCAAACCACATGTCAGTTCCCCCCAGCTCCGCTTTAAACTGCGGCCCCCACATACCCACCATCCTATCTCTACTTGAGGAAAATGAGATGCTCTTTGAGAACACAAGCAACATGGCACATGCTGTTATTCGCAGACTAAGCTCAAATGGTAGCCTCAGAACAGGCACGTTGCCCACCTGCTCTGCCAGGACCTGCTTACCTGCATTCGCTCCAGCAGGCCTGTCAGAGCCTGCTGCCAGGTCAGCGAGTGCATGTACTGCTCTGTGTTTATGATGCGAATTTCCGTCTCCAGCTCAGGGACGATGGCTCCAGTCCTCCAGCCGTGACGCAACATGAGGTCCTGGAGGTCAGGGTGAGAAAACAACCATGAGTTCAACCTAAGGACTCCAGGCCAAGCACCACCAAATTTCCTAGAACAGCGGTCTGTTCACATTACATATTCTCAAGGGACAGGGATGCTAACGGCACATCCTGAGTCAGGCTGATTACATCTACCTCCCAGCCACAGGGATCACCATCCTGCATGAACCAGCCAAAAATGAGCCTTGCCTTGAGATCCACAAACTACTCAAGTTCACAACCAGCAGCTGTGCTCCACGTCCAGAAAGTTCTTCAGAAATCTCTTCTTGCCTGCCTCCGCATGGCCGCAGAATGGGGATGCAGAATGGGGATGCACTGCGTGCGTCCCTAAAAGCTGCAGCCTGCAGAGCACCATACACAGCGTACCAGACACCTGAGCACTCAGGACAGGGCCCCTTTCACATTACAACACAACTGCAGCCACAACACCCAAAGGAAGCTGGCACCCAGCTACACCCTCTCCTCAGCCCTCTATGAAACTGAGGAGAACCACAGTGCTGCCTTACTCACACTCGTACTCCTTCCCAAACCATCTTGCACTGCTTCTCCCCTCTGGCAGGGCTAGCAAGCTGGCCTCCCTCCCTGCTGGCACCCTGCTCTATCTTTTGCCCTTTAGCTTTTCTCACAAAGGCTCCTTCCTTTCAGGCATTCTGGGATGATCCAGGCTTTCCAAGCCAGCAGGGAGGTCACAGGACAGGGACGCACAAATCTAGTGACATGCACTGTTACAATGCTCCCTCTGTGAATAACTGTCTGAAAGCCTCGGTCCTGACAGAGGCTCCCAAGTCCTTCTGATGCACCATGGTGCACAAGGCCGAAAGCCCTGCTGGGATCACACGGAAGCAGCACAGAGATGCTGTTACTTACCGCGAGGTCGCTGTAGAGATGGTCGCCAAAGTAGAGCACTTTGGACCCACGCCAACCAGTCAGCCTCAAAAAATCAAAGAGATTACCCTGTAAGTAAGGGGGGACACAGACAGGAATGTGGTTACTGGAAAAACGTCTCTTTTCTCACTGGCTAATACTGGGCTCGTCCTGGGCAGCCCCCTCAGTGGCGCTGCCAGGACTTCATGGCCCTTCTTCATGCGAATGTGCCCCTTGGGGGATGGCAACCTCCTCGCTCCTCCGCCACTCAAAACGCATGTTTTTGTCCTTCCCCACTTTCTTCCCATGGGACAGCTCTCCTGTACATGCCACAGCTTTCCTCAGGCATGCAGAGTCTGCAGAAAATAAAAACTCCTGCAACCTCGATAAACAAGTCATGGGGAAGGAGTTCTATGTGCTCTATGGCATAGCAAGACAAGGGAAATAAAAGGAGACACTTTACAGCCCCAAAGAAAGAAGCCCAGGTGAGGTTGTTGGACTAGATGACAATGTTTTCACCTCACAGGATGCATAAGAGAGAAGGTAAGGACCATCACACAAGGCTTAAGAGTGTTTAAGGCTGTTCTCATGTCACTGACTACCATCCCAACCCAAAAGATGAAGAACACTCACATATTCACAGGAATTGCTCAGGCAAGCCAAAAAGAGGCAGCCTGGGCAGATTCACAGCTAAGTAAAACACACCAAATCCCAAAACACCCAGCTACAGCACAGCAAAATAGCAGCTTGCAGGGCTTTCAAAAATCCGTTCGCCTACAGAGGAGGCTTCACAGACCTCCCTTCCACTGTCCACACAGATTTTTCCACATGAGTCATGATGGAAACTAGGGAAGTAAAATGCTCCTTCAAATCTGGCAGGCAGGACTGTGCCAGCACAAGTGATTGATATAAACCTGCAAGCCACTGGACAGCAATCTGTCCAGCCAGCTCCCTGCTTCCTTCAGCGCCAAGGAAGATCTAGCACCCCTACCCAACAACACTGACCCTGCAGCCATCTCACAAACCAGCCAGGCAATAGCCTTGATACAGTGAGAGGGAACATGGCTGTGGGCAACAACTGGAGAGGAACACAAAACACCCTCCCTCCTCCCAAAACACTCATCCCTCCTCCTTCCCTCATCTATCCCATGCCCTGGGACAGCACATGTTGTTTGAGCAACCTGCGGCCACAAGACATAGGTGGTCAAGAACAAGATTTAATTCAGTCCTGAGCTATTAAACCTGATGGCTTCAGGGCACCTTCTCCAGCGAGGGAGCTGCTGACCCACAGGTCAAGCTTGCCCATGGAGGGGATGCCTTGTACAATCTTCGCTCATAAGTTCCCAGCCCTTGGCAGAGAAGGGGACGCGAGCGAAGTGCTCTGACCCACTGGACAGGCCAGAGTCTTCCCAGCAGTGCTACCCAAGGACACGACCTACTGTTCTACCATAGGTCAGGTCCCAGCTATTTGACCATGACCTCACTAACAATTTCCTCCCATGGGATCCCACAGCTCACATAACCAAGAACAAACTGTCCTAAAGCAAGAGACACAGCTCTTGGCACACAGACCAGCTGAAAGGAGAACACAGAATCAGAATCATTGTGGTTGGAAAAGACCTTTAAGATCATGGAGTCCAACTGTAAAGTCATCCCCACCAAGCACCTCATCTACCCGTTTCTTGAATGCTGCCAGGGACGGCGACTCCACCACCTTCCTGGGCAGGCTGTTCCCATGCTTGAGTACTCTTTCGGGGTATTGATTCTTCCTAACTTGAGGACTATCAGTCCTGAAGCATCAAGCTGACCAGGATAACAGTCCATCCTTCACGCATGCTTCTCTTCAGGAAGGGAAGAGAGATGCGCCCCAGGCTTTTTATCCCAGTTACCCTTGTTTCTTATTCCTTCCTCCAGAAGCCAATCCTGCATGAGGCCTCTCCTAGCTTACAAAGATCATTCCTTTCTAGAAACTCTAAGCAGACTGTGTTATTGACAACCCTTGCCTGTGCAAAAAAACTCTTTATAGAAAGAGGCAATAAAAGGCAACAGGACAACTACACAAGAGCATGGAGCATGAAGCCAGGCAGCTTTGTTAGACCCTGCCACCTATTCCTACCGCATAGAGGATGGTTTGAAGCAAAAGACCTTTGCATAGCCATCAGATTTCAGAGCTCTCTGCCTTCTTGCCCTCAAACACACAGATCTGGCTGCCAGTCCAGACTGTGGTTCTAGGTCTGGGATATCTGGAATGCTGAGGGAAACATGCAGCTGTTGCCTAATCTGGGTAACGTCAAAACACAGCTCCCTGGGTCACTAGTTTACCATACACTGGAGCAGATGGCATTCACTGGGCCCAATCACTGGATGCAGCCCTTGCTTGGCTGAAAGAAAGATCCTTTATCCTAAGGCTGACATCCCAGCAGAAGCTAAAGGACCTTCTAGAGACACAGAAATCTTAAGGCTTCACAGCATGGCAAGAGACAAGTTGAAGTTATTTGTGGGACAGTATCATACAGGCCTTACATGTGATCTGCAGTAAAAAAAAAAATATATATATAATATATATATATTCTCCCAAGTTTTTGCTTTGTTTTTGTCTTGTTTTGCTTTTTATTTTCTCCAGGCTTTTCCAATGACTCCCCAAACATGCATCTTGTGAGTACCCACCATTTCAGACATGCCTTATGCACCCAGGTCACTTTACCTCTTTGTAGATCTTTCCTTTCTCCAACTGGTTTATTTTGTCCCACTGCAGTGAGCCTTTATCATCCAGCTTTCTAAAAGGTCTGGAAAAAAGGGAGTAATGTTAACCTTTGGCAATCATTACAGCATCTACAACACTCATATCAGAAAACTTGTTCATCTGTGTAACAGCTCATAATAAAAGTGTTATGTGAGAGGTGACCTTCTGCACTCTATTCTTAGGGAAGGAGAAAGGCAGAGAGAAAAATATTTTCAAGATGCTTCCATTGATGGTAACCATTTAATGACAATAATCCTACATCTAACATCTCTTCTTACTTTTCAGATAGCAGGTTAAAAAGAAATACTGTGTCCAAGAAGGTTTTGCCATGAAACACTTTCCATCCTGTTTCAGTCTGGCTACTGCCCAACACTACAGAGATTGTGGGATGTCTTAATAAGCAGTCTGCAGAGCAGATGGAGACTCCGTGCTGATCTTAACAGCTGATCCCTGTTGTTCTTGAGGATTTGCCTTGTTACCTTCCACTTGGTCAGAAGAAAAAAAAAGTGAGACTTAAGATATTTGATCTCCATGGAGGTCTATGCTGGATGGGAGCATTGCTTCCTTGTGGGACAGGAGGTCCAAGACTAAAAGCTCTTCCTGCAGCAGGCAGAGGATAATCTCATCGAGGACAAATACTGTAGGATCCTGAGCTGCCATAGGACAGAGGGAACCCTGCCTTCCCCACCAGCTCTACAACCTACCAGTCTAGTCATGAGACCTTCTAGACCATGAGCAGTCTCCATTGCACATCCCTTCATACCTCATGCAAAAAATCTTTACCAGGTTCCACTGGTCCTTAACAGCACATTGCATGCATTTCCTTGGCCTGCAGAACAAGCCACAAGGCTCCCTGTAATGTGCAGTGCATCCTTTCTTTCTGCTTTGCGGCACACCCTTTTCTCAGATTTGAGGTTCCCCCAAGATCAGGAAATTTTCTTCTTTTTGATATTTCTGAGGCTGAAGTGAAACCCCTTTACACTGCAGTGCAGGTGGCAGCAGGGAAACAAACATGTGAGACAGCAAGGGAAGCCATGAGGTGAGGAACACCTTGTGGCATGATCTACTGCAAAGAAAATGGCTGGCAAACTAGCCCTTACAGAACTCTACTTTTCCCATAAGTGGTTTCAGTATCTTTTATCTGCAATAGCAGAGTCATTTTACATAATGCTGACTACCTATCGTATCTGTGATGCCCTTGTCAAATTTCAGTCACAAAACAGCAGTTGCCCCCAGAGCAACACGCTGCTCCACATCCTGTGCTACCTAGGCCTCCTCCTTAGTGACCTCCTCTCCCTTTCCACACCTTGCTCACCAGCAGGGAATGAAGAACAAGCACCCTGCAGCCCATCTGGAAAATCCATCTCTGCAGCATCCAGCTTTTGGCTGAGCTGAGACATAACAGCAGCAGTGAGCAAGAGCTTACATCCCCTATCTATTATTGAGGGTCAGCAGTGCCTACCAAGGAGGTGACTGTTGGGACAATATTCCAAGCATCTTCCCACTTCCACACTGCTCACTGAAATAGAACAAATTGTATTTACTGTAAGGGTGCATCCCTAGCACTCTCATACAGTTAAATGCACTGTAATTGCTCACAAAAACACAGCTGAATAAAGTGCTATCTGATTTTTCTCCCACTCAACTTTGGTCACTAATGCCTACAATTGTGTCAGAGCAAATCATTTTTTTCCTAGTCAGTGAACACAGATATGTGACAGTTTCCACAACAGCTCAGATAATGAACAGTTAGACAAACCGCATCAGTGTGCCTTGCTTTGCCTTCACTTTCTGAGAAAATCCACAGCATTATAACCAATATTATCTGCCCTTCCCCAGGTAAAAATGACTGTTAAGTCATAGTCGCAAAAGCAATCTAAAAGTCTGGACCATTGACACACACATACAGCACACACGGGCCAGTCTTAGGAATGGGGCAATTGTATTACTTATGCCTAAAATGAACTAAGTGTTTCTTTTCCAGAAACAGATAGAGTAAGTCTTCTCATAGCCTTATCCTAACTATGCTAGTGGCCTTGAGGGTGGAAGAAAATACACAAAGGATTCCTCAGGAAGAGAATACAATAATTCCTGGTCAGTCATCATTTGAGGTAACAAAGCAGACAAATCCCCTAAATCAACAGTCCAAAGGACAGAGCAAAGACAACAGCTTGCCTATGAGCTAGTCCCTTGGCAGCTCCTAACTTACCACAAAACTCTACCACGATGTACAAAAGCTTCCAAAGCTGCTAATTACAAAACAGCATATGTACAGTAACTAAATATATATATACTTTTTCCCTGTGGGTAATAGGAAAAATTCTGGCATACTCTCAAGACTTCCTGCCAAGAAACAGTCAGCTCTCACACATACCATTCTGCTCCCCTGGCCTTCTTTATTTTCCTTCTGAAGATTTAAGTACATAATTAATAACCCTAAAAATCTAAGTTGAGCCCAGGCCATGACAAAATGGTTGAGGCTAGAGATGGCCAATTTTAGAAACATGCTTTCTGCTTGGCACCACCTGTGTTATTCCCAGACTGGTAGGTTTGTCTTGGCCTAGATACCTCCTCAGAGAGTATCTGAGACAGGGCTGGACTCACTGTGGACCTAGATTATGCTTAGAAAAACACTACTTTTCAGAAAGTTAAAAGAAACCATTTAATCCAGAGAAAGAGTCTAAAACTTCAGGCCCATACACAGCAATGTATTATCACCATGGGACACATACTTCCGACGATCAGTGAAGAAGTTGGGCTTGTCAGCTTGCACAATGACCATGTCGAATAAATCCCGCCAGTTCTTGCCAACCATGTGTTTCATTCCTTTGTCCCTACAGGCAAAGAAAGCGGAAAAGTTAACAAATCCACAGCAATCTTTCAATGTGCTTGATAAACCACTGCATCTCCACAACAGTCAGCTTAAAAAGATTCTTATCTCAATAAGGAAGAGGGCAGAGATTTCTGAATCTTGCAAAGGTGACTGATCACACAGAGTATTGATGTGGCACTCTGACCATTTCAAGATGTCCTTCCCTTTCTCCTGCTGCCATGGGAAGTCCAGAGCAGTCCGTACTCCTGTCACACAGCACAGGCTGCTGGGGGCAATCCAAAGAGGTGGCTGAGCAACGCTGCAGTCAGCCGCAGCCTCGTAGCTTCCTCAACAGCTGCAGACATTGAGGTAGCGAGAGCTGTGGGGCTCACTCTAGACCACAGCCAGTTCCCAGAAAGCAGTTCCTGCCACAGGAACCTCTAGCACACAACTTCCAAACACTCATGCGAGAGACTGCACTGCAATGTGCTTGTTGTGCCATGGAGACCCATCCGTGCATGTTAACAATACTCACACAAAGCTAAAAGGACTGTTTGTAATGAGGAAGAGTTTCTTGTTGTGGTTCACCAGTCGGTTTAGGACAGCATAAATTTCATCCCCATGCAGAATGTACTTTTCTGTATTGGAACAAAGCAGACATCACTGATCAAGAAGTTTTGGCATAGGTCATAGGTTACATTAAAACTAAACCTAAGCACCTATACTAATAGGAGTGCAAAAGCCTTGAGGATCAGCTACATGCCATTCCCATCAGTCCATCTTACACAGATTGGTAGTGAACCACCATGGTGACAAAACGCCCTTCCTCATCCCATTCATCTAGAAGAAAGAGAAAGACTAAGGAACAGAAACGGCTGGCAAGAAAGAGGGTTGATACCCAAATGTCAGCACAGACACAGTCACTTGAGGTTATATTGCTACTAGGAGATCTCTCTCCTTAGAATGACCAAGAAACCTTCCCAAATGATGTCTCTGCATCTTCATATTATGCCACGGATACCACCTCTGACAAGCAACAAGGTAATCGATTCCTCCATTAAAAAAGATCTTCCACCAGAACCTAAACTTAATTCGGTTATAAATGCCAGTCTACCCCTTGGCTATCTTTACGAATGACACAGCCAAGTATTTCATTAATTTCTTTGTCCACCTGACTCCGGTGTGGGAGTCCAAAATTTATATAGCCATCTTATGTAGACTGAACACAGTACAGCAAGATATACAGATAGATCTGGCACCAGAGCTCCATTTAACTCACCTAGATCTTTTTCAATCCATTTGTACATCACTCCTTTCACATGTACATCTCTAATGGCATCCTAAAAAAAAAAAAAAAAAAAAGTAGGAAAAAAGTTTCAGTTTTATATTTAGCATGTCTGCTTCCCAGTATGTACAACCACTTCAGTCACAGAGGAGCATACAGTAATGGCATCCCCTCTTCTTAGTGAAGAAAAAGCCACATTAGCACCAAGCAGTGAACCTTGCGCAGCAAGGCTCATCACCACACCAAAAAGAACACCACAGTGGCTATATCAGTTTAGGCAGGGCAGTAAAAGGAGAGGTAAAACCTCAAAACTTGGCCAAGCAAGAACAGTTTCTCTCCTGCTCCTAGAAACCAAG
>JAUBNY010000109.1:216561-229531 GCA_032275445.1 Crypturellus soui | reverse complement strand
AGGGCAGTAAAAGGAGAGGTAAAACCTCAAAACTTGGCCAAGCAAGAACAGTTTCTCTCCTGCTCCTAGAAACCAAGATATGTCAACACACTGTTGTTACAGCAATCAAGAACAACTCCAATACTGGTTATTGCCACAAAACCCTAGTGGCCCAGCCACAGACTGACTTTTCTTCCTCTCTAGGCTCAGGAGAGCCCTACCAAAGGTGACTCAAGGAACTGGGCCACGGCCGCGATGAGGGGCAGCGGAGGAGCGTGCGCCCATGACACCCGTGCAGCTCCACGAGCCAAGAGGTTCTGCTGGCAGTGCTGGGGGCTTGGCCACAAAAGCACTGCCCACTTCTCCAGCAGGAAGCAAGATAAAACAGATTATTGTCAGTGGCATCCAACAGCCTCTACCTTCCAACCAGAGGTAAAGATCCAAAACACTTTTGGAGATACCCAAGGAACATTCTTCACAAGTTTCCATCTAAAGAGATATGCCAGATACAGAAACCCATTCCCAGAGCAGAAACCCACTTTGCAGTGTTTACACATACTTTAGGGCTGCTGTTTTCATCCATGGCAGGTTAGACAGAAGTACAAAGGCTGCCTTTCCCCAGAATAATTAAATCACTTTTACATTAGGTGTGCTCCATGAAAAGCCACCTTTTCCAGGCAGATCCACACCTTCACTGCTGACATTACGATGGAGGCTGCACACAACACAGCAGTGACATCTGCACACTGTGCAGCACAGTAACCCAGACTTACTGCAGTGGTGATAGTTGTGGTGAAAAATCATGGAATGATCTCCTTCCAAGTTGAGAGAAAAGCATTAGATGGGGGACAGTGAAGGAGAAGTCACCTTTTCAAAGCAGTGATTTAGGAGTCTATTCCCTCCATTGGGATTTGAATGAGGAAAAGTCAGAGGTCACAGCTCATTCACTGAGAGAACTGTATTGGGCTAAGTGACCAAATAAAAAACAAAAGCACTATCAAGAAAACAACTTCATTTTGACTACCATTGGCACTAAAAACAACAAATGCTTTTGATCTGTGACAAAGTTACCTTTGCAGAGCAGAAAGAGATGCCAGTTTGCTCCTTCCCTTAAAAAAGAAAAACTAAAAAAAAAAGGAAACGGAAAGAACTGTCACTTGCCTACAGGTACAGTCTTGATAGCCTTGGGACATACCAAACAGGGCACAAAAACTTCCCCAAAGAAAGGCAGGGTAAACTGCATGTGCTTACTCTCAAACGCGAAGCCGTCAGACTGGAGCAGCAGGATGACAGTCTGCACGTCTGCTTCCATCCCGCCCCGCTGCCTCGGGGCTGCACTCTTGACACAGGGCAGCATCACCAGCACCCAGGCTGCTCTCAAACACACAGCACAGCAATGAGGATTACTACTGATAACAACAGAGTACAGCCATGACTCACCCACTGGGAGCCTGTGTTGTAACAGCAGCGTGGCATACGCGAGTCTTCCTGGGGGCCCTGTCTGTGTAGGCACAGAGTGTAGGCACTCTGTGCTCACGTCCACAAACCATTTCTCTGTGCTTGCTTTGCTATTCGGAGAAGGCATAGCTCTATCAAGCACTGCAAAGGGGTGAGGTTGCAAAAATTATCATTACTCTCATCGTACAGAAAAAGGAAGATAAAAGTGCAGGACGCTTTCCCATCACTCCTCCAATACGAACTTCAAGCACTGGCATGGGTTTCTAGTCATCTCTCATGTCTCTGCTTACCTCACTCCGCAAGAATAACCACATTCCTCAGCAAAGGAGACAAAGACAAATGCCAGGATTAGCACTCAGAAGACTGAGGGCTTGAGGTTACTGTTCACGCTGTACTGAGTACACATCTGGCAAGGGCCACCACCCGCTTACTCTCAAGATTACAACTAGGCACAAGACCACTTTGATCTCAAAAGAAAGGTCAGAAAACACACTTGACACAAGACCTCTGCAGTTAACTGTATCTCCTCATCACATTTTCCTCTAACCTAAAAGAAAACAAACTACAACCACCAAAATCCTAGAAACATGCTAGGGCCTTGGGGGAAACCAGCTCTTATCGGGCACTCACAGAAGGCCAAAACCTAAGCTCTGACCCTTGGCTGCAGCAAAGCTGACAGGGTGAATCTTTATCACCAGAAAGGCAGCCTTCACGTAACAACTTTTCTGTCACAGGATGACTAGACTGTATCCGTACAGGCTACTACTGGAGGATGACCACTGAATTCCCATGTTGTACAGACCAAAACCACCTGCTCGTGGAGAAAGGGCTGGCATATCCCTTGGTTGCCAGGAAAGATGTATCAACTGTCAACAAATCCAGGGCAATCTTGAGTACTTCCTTCTTGCCTGTAACATTAATTGAGAAGTAAAACAGCTCCCCCAACAGTGCTGGTAATCCAATACTTCAAATGCTTGAAGCATAGCTGGAGGGCCCAATTAGCCTTGTGGTCTCAAGAGCCACAGTCATGCATGGGAAAACATCCCAAAAGGAATGGACTGCTTTCCAATCACAAAGGGAAGGGGTGAATTCCCAGAGCCGGCAAGGGGAAGTACTTGGCTACAGTCACTGCAGAAAGCAAACTACTTGGTTCCTGGTCAGTGTATGGCCATGCAGGAAAGCAGGGAGCTTGGAAGTCTGCAGAACCGGAAAACATTAACACAAGCTTTGTGGCACACTTCCTGGGGAAGGATCTTTGAGATAACTGCCCAGACCCTCCTGCAAAAACTATGTGCAGCAACCACCAACTTTACAGTATAGACAGGGATCCAACACACAATCAAAATGCAGATTTCAATATTCCCTGGTGATGATCTAGTCAAATGAGACACAATGTTACTATATTAGACTATTCACAATCAGCACCTTGCATTGAGATACTACAGAGCTCACCTGCGCTAACAAGCTGAAGAACTCACAAATTTAACAGGAGCTACAGGGTGGTTGACATTTTACTCACAGATATATCCTTGTAAAGATGGACCTGGTCAAACTCAATGCCGTGAGTTATGAAGTAATCGATGACTGAAGACAGCAGTGTCATTTCAGGAAGAGAAAAAATGTCCATAAATTGCTTAAGTGAAGGACCCTGGAAAGCAAAATATGAAGACGCATTAAATCAAAAATACTGTAAAACAAGCCCACATCACCCAGGACCAACACATTGCAGGCTAATAAAAAGAACAAAGCCAATGTGGAAAGCCCCAGCCACTCAGGAGCTGCCCCTCTCCTCTCTGTCAAGTACTAACCCTATGCATTAATGCTTCTTGACAAGACAGAGGCGTCTCCTTCACTGAAATCATTAAATCCAGCATTACTAACACCATGCAGCAGGGATGGAGGGAACATGGAGTCAGGCCCAGAACACTAACTCCTACTCCAAGTCCACACACTTTGATTCCCACCTGGCCTCCTGTCATAATTGTAAGGTGCCAAAGACAATGCTCCACTACAGAAGAGGCTATGCCCCTTGCTGGAGATGCCCACCGTTCATCCAAGCAAGTCCGTGATTTTGGAGGCACTGGCATCAAAGCTGCTCTATCCATGTTCCAGGGAGGTTTCATAGAGCAAGGCAAGAATTACTCCAACAAGCAGTTTACCAACAGCAGCCTGTCTGACACTGGAACACTATTAAAAGAGTGGCCACATGCCAAAGAAGAAGCAGAAGGTGAGTGAGAGTTTGTGTGTGCATGTGGGCAAGGGAGGGTTCAACCCACTTTAGAACTAGCTAGCAGTGGAGTGGAAATGCACAATTTAAACTGTGACCAAGTAATAACTCAGGTTGCATGGGGCAAGGCTGCAGCTCTCCATTCATATTCTAGTTTTACTGCCTATCAATCAGAAACCTTTCAGCAGATTGGCAGCCAAACTTGGCACCAGAGCACCCACCCGATTTATATATATATATATATATATGTATATATTTATAAAAAAAAAAAGCTAGTTTATTCAGTAGGTACTACCTGTCTACAGGACTATGGTGTGTCTTGCTGGAGAACTGAAGTTGAAATCAATCATTTTATCTTTCATGGTTGAAGTGCCGGATCAGCCCAGGGAACGGTTATTAAAACCTGGTACACGAAAAGCAATTTGGGAAATACTCAGACCTCTTGAAGAACCTGGAGCACTCCAACAACCCAGTCATGTCAGGGCTGTGCCCATGAGCTTTGAGCTACGGCCTTGGCAATCCATGACTGACTGTCAAAAAATTGCAGCTCTCTGGGATAACATTAATCTCTAGGATAATACTGGAATATCAGAGGTGTTTAATATAGCTATATGAATAAATGGACATGAACGCAACATTGAGAATGTCACAGAAAGTACATATGGTTGAGCTGACACAGGGCCTGCGCTGCCTCATGTTGAGTATTTGCCACTGCAGCATCAGGCTGTAACGATGGGAACATCCTGTGTTCGGTTTGGTCTTGTGAGGACAGAAGACAGACAAGCACTCTCTTTGCAGCACTATTTAAACATAATATTGGGGCAGCACAAGGTAAGAAAGAAGATGTAAAAGGACAATGGAATAACAAACAACATTTTGCCTGCAGTCTTTTCCCCCAAAATGCTTCTATCAGAAGTGATGTTGGTGTCTGGAGAATTATCCAGCAGCAAAGGACAACTTGACTTACAGAAGAAAGGAATACAAGGAATACACACCCCCTGTTTTGCGCCATGTATAGTGGGCTGCTTAGTGATAGTTGTTGAATCCTTTCACTAGTCTTGTCTATTGTGATGCACAATTGCTAGGGGAAACCCTTCTTTCACTAGAAAATGCAAAATTTCCAGAAAACAGCTAACCATTTCTCCACCATCCCTGTTCAGGGATTCTGAGAACAGAGCAAGGGGCACAGAAGGCAGCTTCCACTGAAATCACACAAATCAGAACAAAAAACAGTCTCATAGACTTCAAAAGAATACCACATACAGTTTCTCCACAACACCCACAATTATCTGCCTTCTACAGGTCAACACTAGTCACACAGCACTAGCTGCACAGTCTAACCCTAGGCAAGATCTGCGCTTACGTTCTGCAGGTGTTTCGATGCCAGTAGCAGTCCACACATTCCTGCCAAGAAAGGATCAAGAAAAGCCTTAGGGGAGAATATTTACACTCCACTACATCAGTCCTACGTGTTTTATGCCATGTTGCCTGGAACGACTTGCTTGGCAGACCCTCCTGTTACCCATACAGTGGCAGCAAGATCAGCACTCCAGCTAACAAGGGCCAAAATCCTTACGGGAGACTCACCACACAGCAACTGCTCACACCAACCACCAGTCTAAATTCAGTGCTTTCCCACCATGTGTCTGCGGCACAGACTGAGCAGGCACTGCTGGGTTCTAGTGTCCAGGCATGTTTACGGGCCCTTTCTCTCTGGGAACCATCTGTTTGCTCATGGGATTCACTAGGATTTAACAAAGATGTCCTCCTTCTCAAAGGATAAACTGCTATCCCTGTTTTCCTGGCCAAATGTTCTATGGAATTTTTCAGTATCCAGGGTTATTTTGAAATTATTAAGGACAGACAACTGATCCAGGAAGGATGTGGATGGGCTTCAGTAGGTGCTGTTTTGCTCTGCATAATGGTCTATTCATAATACCATTCTCTAGAGAGCAGACAACTTGCACACAAAAGGCTGTGGAAATACAATACTCTTCCACTTTCCTTTTACAACTACTTTTATGTTGCAAGCTGCAGTGTCAAATCGGCCCCTTGAGGCATGGACAAAACTCCCTCCCGTTCTCACAAAGGGAGAGTCAACAAATAGGATCCTGAAATAAGGATTCGGAGAGAGGCTCCAATCAGCAGGATGTGGAGCAAGAGTTAGGGCAGGGTGTTTTCCTGATGTTAATCCGACTCAACTGCAGGTGCCTATTGGCTCCTTCATGGTCTCCTCCGATAAATAACAGGCAACTCCTTTTGGAATTACCACTTGTAATAGTGTAGTCTTGTATGACTGTGTCAGGTACTTACTACAAGCCAGAAGAAAACACCTGAGGTAACTGCTATAGCACCTATAAAGAAGCACAGAAAGGCACCTTGGCACAAGGTCCTACAAAAAGCCACAAATCAGAGCAGATTTCTTGCTTTCATTTATGAAAAGAAATGTAAAGTTATCCCATGTTTGCTAGGAGTAGGAAGAGCAGCACAGCAGGGGCCAATCAAGTGCAGTTTACATACAGATAACAAATTCTAAACAGAAACATCCCAAGTTGCAAGCAAGACATTGGTGTATCCAGAAGGCAGCTGGTCAGATTAAATGTTTCCCAAGAAATTTTTGGGGAAAAAAATTGTTCCCAAGGTTCAAAAGCAACCCTGTTGGAGACTTTACCCCATCAACTCAAAGGGCATCAGCAGAGGAAACTTGTCCTCCTCCTTCCAGCTACTATTAAGGCAACTAAACTTACAAAGGACAAGAAAGAGGGGGAGAGGCATGCAATACCTTGCTTGTCCACACACCACGCTAAACATGTGAGGAAGAAAAATCTCTAACTTCTTCCAGTCCAGGCAACCAAATGACTTCTACTTCTCCTGCCCTTTACCATGACCATAATATTTCTGCCTCAGAAAAAGTACTCATGGATCCCAATCCTACAGGACTGTGGGGAAGATTATTTTCATAAAGAAAAAAAAGCTATCAAGAAAAAAGAAAAAAAAGCACAAGGAGAGAAAGGTGATGTAAGCACCCTGCAAACACACATCCTCCTCCACAACACCCTGCAGGCACCAGAGCTGCCATCTTAGCAGCTAGATTTGGCCAAGAAGCAAGCAGGGGACATCTCCCTGTCAGGCTGCAGAGCCACTCAGCTCTAGGCCAATGGCCCTGTTGTTCAAGAGTGCTTCAGCGACAGCCTTCACATGCTAAACTTCTAAATAACCTCTGGGGCAAATTCCCATTGGAACAAAACACAGTGGCAGTTCACTAGGGAAGTCATTTACATGCTCACACAGTTCACTGTTCTAGCTGGTAACGGAGATGCTGCATAATAGCATTAAAGGGGTTACATTACCTTGCCATAGAAGTCACTCATCTGGTACAGGGGAATGTGCTGAGTACCACCATACAATTCGATTACCTCTTCATCAGGCACTGGTTTGAGTCCCCTAGACACAAAAATAGGATATTAATAATCATCAGACCACACAGAGCTACAAATTGCAGAGAAACAGATGGGATGAACAGGGCCCTTTCTAAAATGGGGAGCAAGAGAGCCTGATTCAGCGTTATCACTCTAAAGGTTCACATCAAATCTTCTCCAAGACATTTTTCAGATACTTTGTTTGCTCCTTGAAGTTAATTGAGGGGCTTTATCTACATTCCTGCACAGAGAGCCCAGCACAGAGGTCTTCCTCTGCAGCTATCAGTCTCTCAACAGAACTGTCCCCCAAACAGGCCCCATGACGAGATTCTGGTGGTACGGGTAGCTACAGCTTTGGAAAAGCTGCTTTCACAAGTTACATTAATATTAAATGCAAAGGTGTAGGAAAAGAGCTGCCTAACTTTTCTTAAGGTTGTTCATATATGAACAAATTATTTTTCTTCCTATTCAGTATTCACAAGCAAGAAAAATCCTTTGCTAAGAGACATTCAATATGGATCACCATTTTTGTCTAAAAAAAGTAACCAGGGTATGGCTGCAAGCTACAGCATTCATGAAACTAGATCTTTTAACAGCTGCCTGTTCTCCCTCTTGCACAATATTTTGATGTAGCAAGCTGTTTGCTCAACCAGTCAGCACCTTTCCCTTTCTCCCTAGTTATTCTATCTAGGTATAGACTCTGAGAAGTTAAAAGTTGCTTAGGTTTTGCTTGAAAGCAAAGGGCACTTCAGGAAAAGGATCCTCCAGGAAGATCACTTAAAAGGAAACTTTAGGAAAAAAGTTTAAATGAGGTTTCCCTAAAAATCTCTTCATGAAGCTGCACTGAAATATGTGGCAGTACCAGAGAAACATAAAAAAACAGCACTCAAGCCAATTCCCTCCGATTATGAAACTCCCTTTTTAATATTCTTAGGGTGTTTACTGTAGCTGAAGCTTAACAGCAAAGAATTCAAGGAAAATAAACTGGCTTTCATACTCAGAAAATACAAGACTATATTTTGGGAGCTTTGCTACAGATCTATATGAATCACTAGTTTTTGTGCACCGAGTCCACACCACATGGGCAGGGTGCTCTCCCACTGCCCAGTCTCTCTGCATTTTGGACACAGTCTGTGGAAACATTCCCTTTGCTCTGCGCTGTTTCAGCCAGTAATTCCAATCCACACCCAGTTCTGCTTGGAGAATAACAAAAGAGAAGTAAAATAGGGCAAACTAGGTCTTAAACTAAGCCCGGACTCTGGCATGTCATCACTTTTTTGACACATTTGCACTGCTTTAAGCTTCTGCTTGCATGTGGAGATCACTCTTAGCTTTGTGACACAGCAGAGAGGACTATGGCTGGGACACACCGTTGCCTTGGGAAGACAGGCCCACATGCAGAGCATGTATGGAGCTCTCTCCCAGCTGCACACTTTACAGTCAGACACATTAAGCCAGGTATGCCACAGCTGCAGGTCTGACACCAAGCAGAGTACGTGACTGGATGTGTCCTCAACCATTACAAAGAGCTCCAGGTCTTTCCACCCACACTTGGCTCAAAATGCTTGAGAAAAGTAAGTCTGCAATTATGGGTAAGGTAAGCACTTGAAGCAAGTGGAAACAGGATAAGCCAGACGAGACTGCACTCCGCTTTTTGCCTTTTTTTAATTATTATTATATTTTTAATCATGAGCCTATATTCGAATTGAGTAGTCCACCTTTGTGTACATGGGCATTTACAAAATGACTTTCAAAACTAACAGACCTATATGCTGTCCCCAGCTGGACATAATGGAAAGCATCGATCTTCATCAGAAGACTCTGCGAGGAGGGATAGATATTTACTGTTAGTGCTGGGTGGGTTTACACTTAAACCTTATTTAGGATTAGTTCCAAACAAATGACATTTAGAAAATAAAATGCAACATAAATGTTACCCTTAAACCCCCAACTGCCTTTACACACATCTATCCACACTGAGATTTTATGAGGCCCTCTGGAAGGAGAAAAAAAAATTCTCCTTGCCATGAGTTGAAAGATGCCCCCTGCCTGCTACACTCCAAAGCCTGTGGGCAGGAATGTAATTGAAAAAGAAACAGACAGGACAATGTTTTTGTGACAGACAATCTTTTGTTATCTCCCTTTGAAATGCACACACATTCTCAAGGAGTTTCTGTGTGCACAAGAGAGATCTATAGGTTGTCACATTTATCTTAAGCACAACTAAAGAGGCAAGCTCTGGTTCTGAGCGCAGCTGTGCCTAGTCATTCTGCTTATGCAAGAGCGCTCCTCTCCCCAACACACATTTAAGCATAGTACAAGTTCTCCAGCACACAGAGTGCAGCCTCAAACTAAATCTAACATTGCTCTGGAAATCAAAAGGGGACACAGAATCGAAACCATTTGTCCCTTTCCTGCCACCTACGACAATACAAGGGAACAGATTCCCACCACTTTGTGAGGGGTGCAAGTAAATAACACCAGAAGATTTACTTGACAGGCAGTACCCAGTTTTTCACGTGCTTTGCAAAATCTGATCCTGAGAACAGCCGGCTCTCACCCTCTCCTCCCTCAAAGGGCACTGTGCTTGGCTATGCTAGTCACCTTTGTATTCCTCTGATATATTAGCCAGAGATTTACACACAGATAGAAGCTTCAGTTTCTCACAGATTAAATGATTTTGCAAAACCAGGGCTCTACTCTCACGAATGGTGCACTGCCTTGCTGCCACCTCAGCAAGGACAGATGACAGGTGAAATCTCTACCAACTTTTTTCTCTCTTTTTCTACAGAGACTGCAGGCTAGAATTCTCAAGCCTGTACTGCCTGCTTTGCTGGATTTGCTCAAAGCTCCCCAGAACCAAGCTCCCAGCTCCTGCCTGGCTGCAGCAGACGCCACAATGTTCCCAGGCATTGAGTTTTCATGGAGTTGTTTCAGGGAAATGGAAAAGGGTTAAAGCAAACGCTTGCACTTTGCGGGCCTGCGCTCCTAACTATGCATCTCAAGTAGCCTGAATCCTTTTCTAGGCGCTCCTATTCTTTGGAGGGGAGCATGGGGGAGGGAAGGAGAGCAGGGAAAAAAAAAAAAAAAAACACTTCCCAAAGTGTTCTCCTGACAAGTCATTTCTGTCATCAGAGTTACACATAATGCCTCTAGCAGCAAGTACAGGGTGTAAATACAGGATTGAGGTTTGTTTTTCTAATATACCAAAAGATAAAAATTATCACACAAAGCTTGGTTTTCTTAGCTTGTGCAAGTTTATTGGGTTTCTCAGTTTGTACAAATAACTGTTTGACTTTAAAATTGGCACAGATGTTTAGCAGGGATCCTTGCTAAAGAGTCCCATTCTGCTCGAGGTTGTGAGAACACAAAAGGCACTGTAACCTTGGGAAGCTCATAAGCAAAACAGACCCATGCAATGAAAGATATGGGCACTAGGTCCATGTATTTCACTGGCTGCTTTGTGATCAATATTTCCATAACTAATACTACCACATTTCTACTAAAATATTTTAATATAAAGGAAAAGAAAGCCCAAGAGGCTGAACTTAGCAAGCTTACCTTTTGTACATCATAGTGAAGTCCCCGTATGGCAAAGCCTGGAATGTAGTCATACTTGGCAAGTCCTTCTGGATACTGGGAAGACGCATAACAACAACATCAGACATGTAAGTGCTGTGTATCGATACAAATATTTTGCTCAGTGAACCTGCTTAGCCCTGCAAGCTTTCTCACAACAAACATGAACTGACCATGGAGAAACACACAAAGGATCAGCTAAAAGCACTAGAGCAAAAAGGAAATGCTTCCCCAGAAATGCTTCCTCTCATCTAAAGGATGACAGAGAAAACATAACAGACCCCATCAGGCAGTGAGACTTCTGGTAAGCTCCATTCAATGCAGATATGTGGCAAAGCAGTGGCACTGCAGAGACTCTCAAAAACACGGGCCATAAGAAAACACACAGGGCAGCCACCTTTTGCAAATACGGTATTCGTAATAGGATACGATACATAGCATTATCCGCATTAACCTCTGCATGTCTAGTCCCAAAGGAGATTAATTCTGCATAGACAAAACTTCCGCAGTCAAAGATTGTGAAACCTGGAGCTTATCTCAATACAAGAACCTAACACGTGCACGACGCTGCCTTTCACAAGCAAGGCACTAAGACAGCTGCGAGACCAAGCGCAAATTCTTGATTACCTTGAACTGCTCTATCAGGATGTCTCTGGCAGTGTTGAAAATCATGGAGTGCAGCACATTGGAATACTGTGCCAGCGTGTAGTCATAGTCAAAGCCATATATCTCGACATCTCCCAGGCTGATCTCGTTGTTAGCGTAGATAGCGGCTGGATTGAGGAGGTTGCAGACTCCCGGGGGAAGGAGATCTGAAGGGGGAAGATGAGAGGTTAGAGGAGCTGAAAGGATCACCAAAGCAACAACTTTACACCCTGCATCGGCAGCAGCTGGAAGCACCATGCGGCAGCAGCAAAGGAGTGCGGTACTGACGGTGAAGCTGCTGCACTTAGGCAGCTCCAATACTCCTGCCTGGGAGAAAATGGGCCGCGAAACCTCCAGCTGTGCTTGGTGACCGGGGTGAGCATTTTAATTAAGCAAGACTGACGTTCTGCAGAAGACAGAAAACAACATCCTCAGATCCCTGGCCTACATAAAGCAGACCAGACCAGGGATTTAAAATGGTCAAATTTCTAGCCTGCAGCAGCTCTGGCTGTAGTTGTGTTTAACAGGCTCACCTACGTGAAAGGCAGCTCTAACATCTCAGCAGGAAAACATGACTGTCAAACATCAGGAAAACATAATCTCTCTTCAAATTTGAACAATACAACAAGGCTAAT
This sequence comes from Crypturellus soui, assembly GCA_032275445.1. Classification (NCBI taxonomy): domain Eukaryota; kingdom Metazoa; phylum Chordata; class Aves; order Tinamiformes; family Tinamidae; genus Crypturellus; species Crypturellus soui. The sequence continues at coordinate 217,589 of JAUBNY010000109.1, read as the reverse complement.
TCTCCTTAGAGAAACCCAGAAATTTAGTCTGGTTAAATTTAGCCTCTAACCAGACGTTAGACATAGAATTGGCCAGACTTCACTGAGAAATCCTTTAGCTACAGTTTGGGTATTTGTTTTGCCTTTTTTTTTGTTTTTCCCCAGGCAGGATAAAGCAAGGATAAAGTTGTGTACAAAACTCCACAATTTTGAAAAACACCAAGTCAGGCTTTTAGAGCGCATCATGCTGATAGCAACAAGTTATCTGCTTTGCTCTGATAAACAGCTGTGAAACAGCTTGGTCCTCGCGTGCAGTTCGTCACTTCACGGAGGGGTTAGTGCTCAGGATGCCTGGGAATAGCACTTCACTTGCTGGACTGCAGGGAGAATGAGGGTTAAATCCCCTCAGCACCTGAAGTACCTACATATCCATTCTCAAAGCCCAAAGCTTTTGCTACAGGGTGACAGGAAAGGCAGGAACAGACACACCTCAGGCCTTTAGCTCTTCCTTGCTATGAAATGAAGTTTCATATGAACTCAGGACAAAACAAGTATCACTAGAAAGCAAGAGCAGCTGTTCCCAATTTAGACGTGGGCTGGAGCTCTTGCAGAACTTAATGTACAGAACTTGAGTACATGTTTTAGGTTAAAAAAAAAAAAAAAAAAAGTTCATCTGGGAAAACTAATCCAAAGAGCTGACTAACAGAGGGTTCAGATACATTATTATGTATTATTTTTCAAGGGAGAGCAGCATTAAAAATAAAAACATATCCAAGACATATCCAAGCCTCTCTCCTAGCTTGCTTTCCTTTGGCCTCCCGACCAAGCAGAGGGAAACTGCAAGACCAAAAAGCAGTATTTTTAGGCAGGAAAACAGACTTGTTGCTACCCAGCAAAAACAAGAGCCCTCTTTCAGACACTCATCTGGTGGCAAATCTCCTGGAAGGAGCTGTGAAGAGCGAACACAGAGGTCAGAGAGACCACCTTCCCCCAGGATTTTAAAAGATAGGAAGTGTAAAAGGATTCAGATGATTGTAACTCTCATCCTC
>JAUBNY010000109.1:189023-208935 GCA_032275445.1 Crypturellus soui | reverse complement strand
GCCGGCTCGGCGCCTTCGGGCTGCTCTGCCTGCTGCTGCCCGCCGGTGAGCGCGGGGCTCCGCGGCGGCCTCCCGGGGGGGAGGTCTGGCCGGGAGGTCGGTGCGAGGGGGAAAGGCGGGAGCGGGCGCGGGACGGACCCGTGGCGGCTCGGGGTGAAGCCTTCCTGACATCGGGCCGCGGGGCCGATCCGGCGGATCCCGCGCCTGCAGGCCCGAGGCTCCCGTGTGGGTGCGTGGAGGGGCCAGTGGGAGGAGAGCGCCTCAAGCTGCACTGCGCCGGTGGCACCGGGGTGGCAAACACGCCCCGGCTGCCCTTGCACAGCGCTTTGCCCTTGGAGATGAGTCTCAGTTGAGTCTCAAGGGGCTGAGGTGCAGTCCGTGAGCCCCTCAGGCTGCTGCCCTGCAGGTGAAGGGCGCTCAAGGACAGGCCTGCCAAAAGAGGAGGCGATTCCTGCCTCCTGCAGTCTTGGTGGTTGTGCCGTGCAGGGTTGGGTGGCTGTTGGGCAACTTTTATGCTGATTCAAATCATTCACAGGGCAGTAAACCCGCTAGCCAAAAGCAAAGGTGCCCGCAAGCTGCAGGAGAGCTGATGTGCCGGAGAGCAGAAGGGGCTTGGGAGGGTCCTGCAAGGACCAAAGCTGGTGGAGAAAGAGAGAAACCAAGCAGAGGAGCTGGGTCCCCCTCCTTGGACTGTGTGCAGTCGATCAGCTCGGCTAGTCCTAGGACTGTGGTTCAAGAAGTGGTGGGGACCTTTTGTTTCCCTGGCTGTTGTCCTGCACAGCCCCAGGAGCCCTGTTGTGAGATGGAGAGAGTGATTTTGTTGGTTGGTTTTTGTTGGTTTCACTTGCACCTAGGCTTGCCCTGTGTTTCTGCATTAGCTGCCTGTTCCTGCCATATTGGCGATACAGGAAGGAGATTGTTGTCTGGTGACATTGTGCAGCTGCCAAGAAAAACCTCTGTGAACGGGAAACGAGAGCGTGTAAACCTGATTGCAGAAGCACTGGGAGCTGGAGAGGTTCTAGTTTGCCTCTGTGTGGTGACTCTTCAACTTTAACTTCTCAGAACAATGATTTTCTTTATTTTTTGTTATTTTTTCCTTGGTGTTGGCTGAAAGATTCAGGTATATTCTAGAGCTGCAGAATCAAGGCTGTATTCAGGTGCAAACTCAATTGTTCTTCAGGACATATCTGTTACTTCTCTGCTGAAGGAACCCGATTTGTCACCTTTGCCTCCCTCCTTTTCTAGCTTCTCTGAGCAGCGATGCCTGAAGTCTGGGTTTAGGTTTTCTTCTTGCAAGCATATTCCAAGTGTTTGAACCTCAGGTGCTTCTTAGAGAGGAATTGATTCCTGCTGAAAAGCATGGGGTATCCTGCCTGGCCCAACCCTTCCCCTTCCTCACCCTTGTGGCTGCGCCGCTTGGCCAGTTCAGCTGCTAGGAATCTCTGCCTCACAGGATACCATCCGTTCGTATATTTGAGGATGTGTTTGCCTTTGCTGTGCCTGGGAGGAAATAATTGCTTTAGAGATAATTGACTTTTCCTAATGGAAATACCTGAAACCTACTTAGGTATTAACCTAGGTGAGCTGATCAATGCAACAGTGATATTTGGCCTGATGATTATTTTCTAGTTACTAACTCTCGGATTTTACCCTTTTTTTTCAGTTTTGGGTGAGGACTGTGTCGCTTATATTGATGAACATGGTGAGGCACAACCTACAAAATCCTGCCCCAATTTCTGCTGTGGAGACTGTAGTCATAAATACTGCTGCTCTGATGCACTCTTGAGACTTGATGAGGAACAACAGTTTAAGTGTTCTCTGTCTGATGGAAGGTAGGAAGCAAACTGGACCTATACAGCAAGCATTCCTTTTAATCACCAGATGACAAATATATATAGTTTCATGGTTAAAACATACAGTGGGACCTTTTAGCTCTATTTCTGGCACAATCGGGGATCTACATTAATGCATGTAATGCATGTAATCTATATGCAGAATTGTAGTAATGAGGTGAAAAAATTGATGCATGAACTGATAGCTATTTAACTGTATTTAAGTAAGTCCCAAATTCCGTTTTTGAGATGAATTTTCTTGCTACAGCATCTCTGAGTCAAGCAGCGCGAATTTCCTGCATTTCCGTGCAGACTTTGATGACTTTGACAGCGGCCCCAGGTAAGTCATGGCAAGTCTTAGCCTGTTTAATATTCTTTACTTGCAGGCTCTTTATCATGTGATCAATACATACCAATATGAAAGGAAACTAGAATTACTTGTGTTTTGAGAATGGTGAGCACTCGAACTTTGCAGAATACTTGAAGAAGACGGAGGAAAAGATTAGATCATGCTGCTTGTCTGTAATATTCCATATTCTCATTACTGAGCAGTGGTTTGTCCTCCAAAGCCATAGCACACTTGCAGGTTAAGTCTCTGGTGGCTGTGTTAAAGAAGTTGCTTTTCCATGAAAAATCTCCTTATTTTTATCCTTTTTTTTTTTTTTTTTTGCACATAGAGTGAGAAATAGTGATAAAATCCGTTCCAACGCGTGAGAATAAAGGCAGTTTCAGGGCGTTTGCTCTTAATGGTCCATCGGGGGCAGCGGAGCGCCGGGAGGGCGGGGGAAGGAAGCGCCGCCGGGGCGGGCTCGGGGGCGGCGCGGCGGGCGGGCCGGGCGCGGAGCGGAGCGGCGCGGAGCGGAGCATGGGGTGAGTGCGGCGGCTGCGCGGGCGCCCCGTGCTCCCGGGCGGGGATGCTCCGTGCTCCCGGGCGGGGATGCTCCGTGCTCCCGAGCGCGGATGCTTTCGGTGTTCTGCTTTTTTTTTGCGTTGGGCTTCAGCTGTTGCTTAAGCAGGGCCTGCACTCCACGAGGATGCGTTTCCAGTGACAGGAAGCGTTTAGGCAATAGGGAGAGTCACTGATGTTTCACCTTGAGAAAAGGGATCGTTACGGACTTTAGGGCTTCACGGTGCCTTTTTTTTCCCCCCTTAGTTACATTGCAGTTTTGAAAAATTAACGAGGTGGGCAAAGCCCTAGACTTGCATCAAGCTTGTTTACCAGCTAGCAATTCATAGAAAGAATGTGAAACACAGAAACTTAGGCTTTGAAAAGCTACCTGTATGTGCCTCTGGATGAAAGCCACATCCCCCAACTTTCCAAGGTGACTAATGCTTTCGGGTGTTTCAACATCAGGAATGAAAGTGAGGAGGGTTTCCTTTGCTCTCTTCTGCCAGCTCTCAGGCACCAAGTCACCAGGAGGCTTCTGTTTATTTACAGCCTTTACCCAGGATTTATTTATTTTTTCTTTTCTCAGAGCAACAAGCTCTGTTCCTTTTGCAGCAGTTGATTCCCAGTATTGCTTTAAGGGTCGGAGAATATGCAGTTCCTCTTTCTTGCATTCGCCTTAGAGTTACCTTCGCTGGCACTTCAATCATAAATGGCATTTTGAGGGAATTTCACCTTTCTGAGGGCTTGGCATGAACTGTAGTGTGGATGTGCCATGCGGCCAGGCGAGCTGGGGTGTCTCTTTCTCCTCCCTACTTGGAAATCCTGCCACAATTACGCTGTATCTGTATGGGATTGCCTTAGGAAAGGGTTTGGCCCGGTAGTATGTACGTCCTTCCTGTATGTTGTGTAACCAGGGAGCTTTTACTTTGCTTGCTGAGCGTGTCTTGTGCTCTGTTTGTCCTGAGATCTCTGTCAGAAGTGCAAGTAAACCATCAGGTTTTCACTAGGCTTCTTTCCGTTGGTGCCCTCCCCTGGGGCAGGGAACGTGAGGCGCTCTGGGCAGCACTAGTTGATATAGTTGTGCACAGTGCACATCGCTGCTACCATCTGCTTTTGGTCATACTTTAAGACAATAAGTAGCATTCCTTCAGAGTGCGTCAATAATGTAGTGTTGGGTGATTGAAAGCATTGTGCTTTCCAGAACATTGAATTTAGATTCAATTAAAGACTTTTAGAAAAAGTATAAAGTTGCAGCATTAACTCAGATCCTGGCTTTCCTCTGCTGTTGACTCCTCCTTGAAGGTCAGCTGGGGCTTTTCAGGATGGTTTTATAGCATGAGCTTGTTATATTTCCCACCATTTTCTCCATGCCTATAAGACGAACATGTACAATTTCTGCAACTTCTGTTGCTAAAGCATGTGTTGTGGCAGGGATTCACTACTTGCAGATGTTTTCACTTTTTTATTGAATTAGCAAATATTGAAATATCTTTGTGGTGTACTAGTTCTGGGGATGCAAGCAGCTAAGTAATTTAGTTGCTTTTCTCTCCCATTTTGCAATACTTAGTATTACTTCTTTGTGAAACAGTCAAAATTAGATTTGTCTTCTCTCTTGTGTGCTGGAATCAAAAATCTCATGTCAACATGTGCCTTAGTAATGTGGTTGTTTAGCCTTGGTATGCCAACTTTCCAATTTTCCTTACTGGAAAGGGAAATTAGATGATTCACATCCACAGTTGAACTGATGGTGAGTGCTCAAGAGGGTGAGGCAGATCAGAATTTATGTGTTAGCCACAAAAGAAAATAATGTCCTTTGAGTGGGTGATAATCAGTCCCTTCAAACTGAAAGAAAACTTTAAATTCTTTTACACAGTTAACAGAGCTTAGTCTGTGAATCAATTTTTCTGGAAGTCACAGCTGATCTTGTAACAGATATGGGTTATACTGGAAAAAGGGCTGTTCATCGTTATGTAATGAGAAGAAGGAGGCAGAATTACAGTCTCCCTGGGAAGCCTCAGCCAGCAGAGAACATACAGGCTGCTTAGAGCAGTGATGCGATAATTCAGGTCCATTCTTGTCTTGTGACTTGGGTCTCCATCTGTGAAATGGAAAAAAAGAGAAAAAGTGTATCTTCTGTTTTCCTTTGCAAAGCAGAGTCTACAATAGGCTGCTGTATGTCTAGCAAAAAGTAACTCTCCCTCTAACTATAGAAGATATGATGATCCTAATTTATTATCTCTCAATTAGAGGTTCTTAAAGCATATACTTTCTCCATAGACAAGATAAAAATCACTGTGATGTTGAATTATACCCTTTTTTCCCCTCCTCCTCTCAGTGTCAGACTTCAGTTCACATTTTTACTATATATTTGGATGCTGCAACATCAATAATGGTTTGCCAATGATAAGAGCATGAGCATGAGGAAGAACTTTAACTGGAAAGGACCTTATAGAAATGTAAGCAGCCTCTATTTCATGCACAGAGGGTTTCTTTTTTTAGTACTTGCCCTGGATATTTTATGTGATAAATAAACTAAGCTGCATACAGATTCCTTTCTGTAAGGCTTGCATTCAGATGCTGCTAATCTTACCAAGAAATGTGATCTCCTTGTACAGAAACAATTCAGATTTGGATTTGAAGACATTTTAAAATACTCTTCTGTGCTTTATATTCAGCTAGGCTGAACAGTAAATGTAAATTTGTACAAATGATAACCTGCATCGCAAGTCAACCTGGTGTAAACATGCAGAGAGATTAAATTCTGTGTTGTAGGAGGATGTAGCCTTTTGAAACTTCAGTTATGATGTGTTCTCAAAACAGTCAGCTCAATTTCATGAAATAAGCAATTGCATAACATTAGTCTTTGACAAAATCAAAATACTTTGTAGCACTTTTAATCTGATATTTCTCTTCATGCTTATTAGCTTTATTAGCTTGAACTAGGCTCTTTGTTTTTAAGCTATGAGAAGTACCAGTTGTCAAAGTCACTTCTATGAGTTCTTTTTATGAAGGTCTTGTTTATAATGAATATCATTTAAAAAGAAAAATATTGGTCAGCCAAATGTGGACTCTGCTACAGAGACTTGTTTTAATTTGTGTGAAGTAGATTTTCCCTGATGTTTCCTGTCAGGTTGGATGATGACTAATACTATTCTTGATGAGAGAGGGTGAAGAAGCAGGTCAGTTCCTTGTAGTGGAGGATAATAAATTTACCTTATTTAAACTGTGCTCTTTCTGGAGCCCTGCTATTGACTTTTATGTTCTTAATGATGAGTGTGAGTAAAGGAGAAGGTCCATTTCATATAGCAGAATTGAGTATGTGGTAAGCAGAGGTGGTGGGTGTAACGTAAACTTCCTCCGATTGCTGGTTCATGTGTTTGGCAAGTCATGCACCACACTGCAGTTTGCCGGAATCATTTCTTTTGTATTCAAAACTTTAACTCTTTAGCCAAACTAGTTCCTAAGTAGCTTAAAACTTAGAAGTGTTAAAAGCACTTTCTGAATTAGTATAGTGTTGACTGTAGCAACTTCATACTATTGCTCTTATCATTTATGTAGAGAATTTTTTTCTGCAATACTTTTTTTTTTAGTTGAACTTGTTCTATTAATTAACTGTTGCAGAAAAATCCCTCCCATTGGCTTTGTGTTGGTTTCAAATTTTAGCCAAAAAGAAAAAAAGACATCCAGAATTCAGTGCTGAACCGGGATTCTGACAGAAGAGGACTGACTCACTTTGCCTTATCTATGAGTACAAGTAATTTACGTTCTCTTTTACCACTAAAGGTCTGTTTTAGATTTATATATAATCTGTAGAAGTGAGTACTTTGTTCTGAGTTTAGGGACAGATTTTATGCTGAGGGACTAACAGGTTGGCAATTAGGAAATTATCATGTTGATTCTTTAACCGCTGACGAAAGGCTTCTTAGTCCCTCTGAATACAGTTACTGTTTTCCCTTTTTGTTACTTGGATGTTTTTAATATTTTAACTACCTAGAACAATTACTCTGAGCTATCTACAGAGTGTACAGTAGCAATTTTCCTGGGAAGCTTCCTTGGGAAATGGTATTTTTGGTGTGCTTTATAAAGGAATTCATGCACACAGATATATTTAGTGCAAACAGGCTGTTTATAGATCAAGAAGAGATCCTTGTGTACAGTTTCCATAATAACATGTTGGGTATGGATGTCAGGTCTCTGAGTAAACCCCAGAAATGCAGGAAGTTCCCTCCCTGACACTTTCCCATATAGGACCTTTAAGAACTTGTTGTGCTAAGTTGTTTTAGATGTCAGTTGGAAGCATTGAAAAGTTGTTGTATCTTTCAAGAATAGTAACCAGCTCTAGTGTCACTATTTTTTTTTCTTCCTATGAGTTTATTATTTTGAGCTTAAAGCTGTTTAAAATAACTCACATCAGCCTCCTACTTAAATGAGTGGAGAAGGGACCCATGGTCAGTTAGCTCCTCCCAAGAAAAGAGGGGACGTTCTCTGCTAGCATCCCTAGCACTTCTGCACGGGCACGGGCTGGAGTTCATCCCTTGCTGCATTAAGGCCCTGCACACTCCTACGGGCCCAACTGCTGAAATAGAGTCATGCTGATATTTTGCTGTGTATATTTGCTGCCCTCACGGCACTTGGCTTTTTGTGTAATAGTCTGTGTTTTTTGGGCACATAGCAAAGAGGTTCTTCTGTACTGCACCTGCATACTAAAAGGTTAAACTGAGAAAGCATGTTGCTTGTAGTGCTGTAAAAATTAATCCCTTTGAAAGACTGTTGGGAAGTCGAGTCATTTAAAAAAAATAAATACATTCTTCCTTCTTATTTTCCCACTAAGCTTTTGAGGAACTTTTTTCTGGTGTTGTGTGGCTGTAAAGCATCTTGGTTTGGGGACTTGCTTGGTCACATCCTACATCTATCTGAGCAAAGGCGTGCCTGGACAGGGACCACTCGATCATGTTTCTGGGAAAGAGTGATACGCACATGCTCATTTTTGTTATAGACTTTTCCAGATCACATTGTGTTACAGACATAGCTCAGGATTTGGAAATACTTGCTTTAAAATCAACCTGGCCTTTTAAGAGGATCTTGCCAACATATTTCTTAAAATACGGAACAAATTTTGGAACAGATTAAAACTTGAGGAATAAATAAAGCTGCCTAAACTGATTTTTTTCCAGAACTAGGTCTTATTGTTGTCTATTTGGGTGTTTGTTTTCAGGATAGAAGCATATGCCATTGTCAGGGACGCATATGTATACGCTGACTTTGTTTACAACAGGGCTTACAAAATGTCACCCACGTAAAAGTGATGCAAACCACTAAGGAAGGGTACCAGAGTTATGGGAATTGAGATATATGTGTTCTGAAAAATCTTGGGAGCTACAGTCAGAGCTGTTCACAGCATTTTTTTTTCATGTGGCTGTAGAAAACAGAGATCTGCAATATGGAATAAAACTGCCTTGAGAATTAACTTCTATCCTATAGTACCTTTATAAATATCACATTTGGATCTCCCATTTTGATGTGTCTGTTTTGTCTCATTCAGGGAGGTAAAGCAGGGACCAGTTGCCTTGCTCCCTTATATGTGTTTTGAATAATTAGCATACCTTAAATGTAAGATGAGTCTGCAAGTTAAGCGCCTTGCATATACAATTTAGTGCCTTCTGAATGTGTGAAAAGTATGGGTAGACATTGGGTAGGAGAAGGAAAAGAGAGACTGTGGGCTCCCCTCTTAATTCACATTTCCATCCATTTTATGAGAAGCTGCATTTTATCATTGCTACAGTAAAAGTTGCTGTTGGGTTTTTTATTTTGTCTTTAAGTTATTGGCAAAGCTAAGCTTTTATTATGTTCCAAGAAAGAAACAGGAAATGGCAGAGAATGAGCTCAGCAGTGTGTGTAGCTTATTTGGGGACTGTGGTATATAACACATATGTGGGAGCCTAAAACCAGCATTCACATTGCGACGCTAGCAGAGAGTCTGCACTAAGCTTTTGCTTGCAGAATTAACTGGGAGCAGGGGGTTGTTTTTTGGTTTTTTTTTTGCGTGGTTGTACACCCTGCAGCGGAGGTAACTTCAAGCTTCAACCCCTCAGGAGGGTTTTCTGTTTTTCCCCTGTATGATGCAGGTTAAATAAATATTATATATTGTAAATATGTATATTTTTTCATAGTCTTTTCAGATGAATTCACTAAGTGAAAGCAGCTAAATGAGAAAGCAGTCTCGAGCAGGAAAGGAGTATACACTACTTGTACAAGACTATATCCAAGTGACTCACTGAGTTGGAGAAGTCTGTCCAACACTGTTCCTGTAGCCAGACTCCACTTAAGTACTGCCTTCTGTTGCTAGTTGTCTTTCTGCCCTTTCCTCAGCGTCGTTACTAGCAAACTTCTAGGGGGGTTAAAATCACTAATTACATCAGCATTAATGCTCAGAAAAAGTGCTCATGGCAGTAATCATTGAGCAGCAAAATGATAGATAGTATTAATACAGTACAATAGTGCCTGACTGGGCAGATAATTCAAAACAGTTCTCAAAACTAGCAAGTAAAATCATTAGAAAACAACTTTTTTTGAAGAGCATCAATGTTGAGAGGGAGTTGTCGTGAGGGGCTTCAAGGTTGGAGCGCATGCTGCTGTTTTCTCCAAATGTCATGTTGCTTTCTGGTGTAAAGCAGATGATAAAAATGCCTGCAGTAGTCTATGTGTGTATTCTCCTTAGAAAAGCCTGGTTAAAACTCATACATCCACTGTTTTACCCAGTGGTTTGTTTCTCAGGACTTATAATTTTGGTCAGCAGTCATCACCCAGGATTTTGGTGTACAGAATTGAATCACAGTGTTCACACACAAAAACACAGGACTGCATTCTGCAGCATATATAGAGACTTGACACACCTGTCCTTTAAATATATGTCTCCATTTAGCTCTGAAGAATTGCATCAAGCCATAGTCATGTTGTTCTAACACAGATGCAGCCAAAAATATAGTGAAAAAACATTAAAAATAAACAAATGGAGCCCCTGCTTCAGGCTGAGCAGTGAGCAATTATCTGCTGATGGGCAGATGGGTCTGTGCTGCTTCTCTCCTTGCATGGTATAGGGAAGAACTAAATTTGGTCCAGACTGATAAGGGCTCTGCAAGTTTCCTGTAGTGTTAGTTTGTTTATAATACGTAGACTTTTCTCCATTTCATCCTGAAATGAGATGGCTGTGCTGAAGGGATGCTGATGATCAGGAGGAAGGGAGAGGCACTGAGGAAGCTGTAGAAAAGCCTTTACATGACAATGCTTTTGTCTTAGCAAAGTTTTTTACGTTTATATCCTTTACAGTGGATTTGGCACTTTCATTTTCACTTTGACCAGTGCTTTTTTCCTGCTGACCAGTGCCTTGTGTCCATTACCTTTCGTCCTGTTGCAGCTTTTCTTTTTTTTTTTTTTTTTAAGTCAGTCAGCCAACCTCCCAGTGCTACTGATGCTCAGAAATAATTCTTACATTTATATAAATATAAAACTGATGGGGGGTTTAGACATGTGTCATTTTGTTTAAAGCTGGTAAGAGGAAACTGAACAGGAAGAAAGCCAGAAAGTTCTACAGCCAAAATCTTCCCGAAGAAGCAAAAACAGGATGAATATAAAAACAGTTCTCCACTCGTTATTTTAGGGCTTGTTTTTCATTAAGACTTACTTCCCATGATTGTTTCCAAAACTGATGCATGAAGTAAAAATGCCAGAGACGTTTGCTCACTTTGAAGAAGAGCTGCTCTGGATTTCAGACAAATCACTTAATGCTTGAAGTAAATATAATTAACACTTCAAAGGGTCTTGGATTCCAGTGCTTTGCTTTCTCATCCGAACAATTTGGAAAAGACATAAAATTGTCTATCTGCTGACCTTTCCAAAAGGGACCTTTCAGAAAAACGACATGATCTTTCCTATGGTAAAGAGATTGTCACTGAGCATTTAAGCTTTACAGTTGCTTTTCTTTTCCTTTATGGTAAAGAGAAGTTCCAAGCAGGGGTCTGTGGAAGTTTTACATCTGCTTCTTCATTTGGTTCTCATTATGAAGTTTAAGGCTATTGCGGTCTCTGGTGTTTCTGCTCTGGATGCTGGTGCTGGGAGGCAGTGCTCTGTCTTCTCCAACCTAGTGCCACGTGCTTCTTCACTGCAGTAAAGTTGGCTGAAATTCAGATTTTTTTCAAAGCATGTGAAATATAGCTTCTAAAACAATCATTTACAAATGCCAAGAAATCTGCAGTGTGGAGAGATCTGCTCAATCCTGTGGCTCTCCCTAGGGTTTGGGCTTAATACTTTATCTGTGTAAACTACTTGAAATACATAAAGAGCTGCAACAGTCAGGCTAAAATGAAAGGATTAAAGAGCTATGTGAAGTCCTCTTCAGGAACAAAGGAGAGTGCTGCTTTGTAGGTGTTCTGCTTCCACCCATTTTGCAGAGCTTAATGTAGAGATGCATTTGGAAATTGCTTCCTATTCAAGTGACATAGTAAGAGTAACAGACTGGAGGAAGAGTGATGTGTTTGCTAACAAATGCAGGCTAAATAGCAATAAGTTTGCATGAGAGACATTAGTTACCTCTGGTGCTGTCTGTCTTGCAGTTTTGGAACCGTTATTGGGATTGGGATTGCCCTTTTTGCTGTGGTTGTGATCACTATTATCCTGTGCCTCACCTGCTCCTGTTGCTGTTTGTACAAAGCATGTCGAAGACCGCGGCGTGAGTACCTCTGTAGTTATATTTACTCTCTTTATCCTTTACCTCTTCCAGTAAGACCTTTTTTTCCTAGAAAACTGTGATCCTGAAAAAGATGCAAATAATGTTTTCCTATCCTTCTGATGCAGAAGTTCCAGTACCTAAACAAATGCTTAGAAGTAAGCGTTTAGTCTGCTTCAAAATGTGAAGTTGCAGAGATGCTGTATTTTTAAGAATGCAAAAAGTTCTCTTCCCTCCTTATTTGAAGTATATTTTAACGATCCTCCTTTATTCTGAATCTTTGACAATTCAAATTATTTTAATATACAAGTTGAAATACTGATATATATGGACAAAACTTACGCTGTTTAAAATTCCATAATTGAATGCTGTATCTGTAGCTCTGAGATCAACTTTTAAAACCGGTAATTTTAAAGGAAAACACTAATGAAAACTCTTATGGCTTGATTAAACTGTTATTAAGACTAGTTAAAATGTTAGCTGAGTTTAGCTTGGATACAGTCACAGAAATAGATGCACATTTATAGCAAGATTTAAATGAGAGTAAAGTAAAAGATTGATTTTGTCATTCTCTGTTCTTTAAAAGTAGAATCTTGAGAAATAGCTGTAGCATAACAAAGAAGGAGATCTGGAAAACAAATTATTTCAGGTTATTAGAAAGCACTAATGTGCTCGCTTAGTTTCAATAGAGACATGAACCAATAATTCAACATCAGCTCCTGCAAAAAGGGATTACTTATGAGTATTTACTTTTCTCCCTATTATTTAGCAGAACATATACTAACCCATAGATATGCTAGCACACAAATATCCTACTTAAGGATTTGGGCAATGGGTCATCATGGGAAGATAGAGGGATATAGCACAAACTATCCTTAAAAACAGATAATGTCTTTAGAAATGAGCAGTTTGTCCTAGAACAATAGATAATTTGGCTGCAGAAAGGAATTCCTCCTGCTTGGTGAAGAGCCAAGAAAAAACTCTTTGTGGTTGAGGAACAAGGAGATAAATTGGCTGCCATCCAGGTATGTGAAAGCTCTGTTGCTAGGAAGATCAGTGGAAGGGTAACCTGAGGTATGGATTTCTAAATCTCTCATGGAAGATCAAAAACCAGAATTGCCCAGGATTTGGGCTGAGGAAAAGTGGTTTTGCACTGCTGCTGTTGCCTGTTTCCGAGGACCACCAGCACTAACCATGTTCCCTTGGTTGCTTGTAGCTGTTGTGACTACCACCACTGCCACCACGGTGGTCCACGCACCCTATCCCCAGCAAGCAGCAGTGCCAGCGAGCTACCCCGCAGCGCCGTACCAGGGCTACCAGCCCGTGGCCATCCAGCCCCAAGGCGGCATGCCGGTCGCGCCGTACCCCACGCAGTATCCTCCCCCCTACCCTGCGCAGCCGTCCGGGCCTCCCGCTTACCATGAGACCGTGGCAGGTAAGGAAGTAGTGCAGCATTTCCCCCTAAAGAGATAAAAGACACTTTCATTAAAGCAAATCATCTGTTTTTTTTTATCATTATTATTTTCCATCATTAACAGAAGCAAGTTACGGAAAGCCGTAGTCGTGGTAGATGTTAAAGTTTTTCCCTTTTGAAATTTCCCCATTGCTGTTTCTGCAGTAATCACACCAAGGGGATATTTAGCTGTGATGTATGAGTGGATCCAGTAGGATGCCATACTAGTTCAGCTGCAATTTCATATTAAAATCAAAGTCCAGTTAACATACATACATACATATATATATATATATATATGTAGATCAAGGGTGTTTCCATATTGATCTCCTGATCAAATATTTACTAAGTTTAAATCCAAGCACAGAAATGACGTTTGTTAGTTGGTCACTAGGCTGATAGACTGTTGAGTTCCCGGAGAGCTTCATGTAGGTCTGTTGCTGACTGGCAGTTAGCAGTAACTAGAAATTGTAGAATTATTTATAGAAATAAAAAGTACTCTCCTCCTTTCTCAGCATTGCTTTCACAGTTTCACATAGCTTTACCACTGACGTTAGTAATTCCCTGTGGTGCTGGAAATAGCTGGTTGAACTGTTGATTCTTGGCTGTTTAGAGAGGCCCAAACCAGGCTGTAATCTAGCCTAGGATCTTAAAACCTGCTTATGCTACGTGGTTCACCCTTCTACCTAACAAGCAAAGTATACTCTTGGATAGTACACTTGGAAATAATTTCTTAGACCCTTAGAAAATAACTGTTTCATAACAAGTCAAAACATAAAGTGATTCTTTATCATCTTAAGAAAGACCTTACTCTTAAAATTTTAAGAAGTAAAAATTAAAAATTACACTTGAAAATGTGCAAACCATCTCATCTTCTAAAAACATTTTTCCTCCCCCTGTCTTTGCAGGCATGCTGACTTTAGTTTCCTTGATAAACTCTGCAGAAGCAGTAGGTTTTATGGGATAATCCCCAGTTCTTTCTAATATGAGGGAGCCAATGAACCAGTCATTTTGTTTCCTCTGTTTCCTCCAGTATTCCTCAGCTAAGTTGCTAGCTTGTTAAATCTTAGAATTTTTTGTTTCATTTTGCTTTTTTTGAGAAAATCATGCAGCACTTCCCATGTTCGTACCCAAGAACACCTGAAAATAAGAACTTTTCAATTCCTCACTTCCATTGCCTATTAGCCAGGCGACAATCTCTTAGTTAGGTCAGGAGCAACGGAGAGAATAGTGGCTCTGTGATGCAGGGGCCAAATCTGACTGGATCAGGGAAAGAAAACCCCTCCGCATGCTGTGGGGAGCGCGTGCTGCAGTATCACAGTACACACGCGCTTCGACACTTGAGAACAGCTTGCTAGAGAATGCTAAAAAAAAAAAAAGTGCAGTTTGGTACAGCTAGTATGTTGCAGTGTTTTAGGGGCTTAGTGGACACTTTTTTTTTCTTTCTTTTTTTTTTAAATTAATTTAGTGATGTTTACTAGAAGAGCTCAGGACACTTTTTCTAGTCCTTTTTTTTTTTGGCCCAGTGGTTCATTCTAACTTTTCCACATGCTACCAGGTATGTCAGGTATTTCCTGTTGTGTTTGCATCACTGACTTCTGCTGGCTGTCGTACTGGCCCAAATTGCCTTGTTTTTTTTCCTTTATCCTTTTTGGTTTTTTTCCGAACAATATCCTGCTCTGAGGGCTCACCATATGCTTGTGGGTACCCTGATATATGTATATACTCAAAAAAACCCCCGAAAACTTTGTTATCTAACTTGTGAAATACAAATGCTTTATGAATTACACCACATTTTCTCCCAGTTAGGATGCTAGATAAGTTGAACTTTTCAAGCACACTAAGAACTGAAATTGTTGTTACAGATGCAGAATTCAGAATGTGAATTTTGTAAATCTGTCTTTTGTTGTGTTTTGCTTCTGCAGGTGGTGCAGGAGCACCTTACCCAGTCAGCCAGCCCCCTTACAACCCTGCTTATGTGGATCCTCAGAAGCCCATCTATTGAACAGATCTGCTACTATGCTTCTGCATACAAAGCTTTTTAAAAATACAATTTGTGCTGTTTACACCATGTAGTATATTTTCCTGGAAGACAACTATTTTGTTCAAGTAAAGTGAAAGTTAATTCAGTATCTTTTTATTTCTTGCAGAAATAATTCAGTTATACCTCAAGCAAATACAAAAAGAGATTTTGTTCAAACTACAGCAAGAAAAGTATGAAAGAGTATTTCAGAAAAAAAGGATGATCATAGCATTTGTAGTTTGCTGTGCAATAATTGGAAAGGAATGATTTAGAATGAGCATTTCCAAACAACCAAAGCTGTAGCAATATTTTGCACAGTGCTAAAATGTAAGAACTTAATCTCTTTGAAACTCGATGATACATGTTCTACCTGTTTTGAAGTTACTATCACTATGTAGGCTGCATTGTAAGACACTTCATTTATGGTTTAAAAGGGAATTTTTCTTTTTTGAAATATATCTGCATTCTGTAAGGGGTAGTAAACTATGTTTAAGTGTTCTTTGTGCTAGTTGCATTTTTTATGAGAAATAGCATGGTTTGGTTATTTCCTTGTTTTCTTTTCCTATTTTAAGGCTTAACAGCCGTAACTTCATTGTTACAACTTCTCAGGCTATTTTAATATATAGCTAGAAATCAGTAACAGAAACAAACCCTTTGCCATTCACTATAACAAACAGATCAGAAGTTGAAAACTTGAGAATTCTGCACAAAATTAATAGATAAGTCCTTGGTTTGTGTAATAGTTGTATATTATAGAGTAGCAAGAAAAAAACAAATTATCACCTTAATCGTATATGTGAAGTTGAAGTGACCGCCAGTATTCAGTCTTGGCCCGTTCAGTCCTGGAAGTAATTGACTTTATAGGAGGTATGCAAAGTCACAAATAGTTTTTTTAATTTTTAGGATTTGTCACTGTGTGTCTTAGGAAACTTGTAGGGATCTTTATAAGCTAAGCCTGTGCTTGAGAAATAATATTGGAGGAGAATAAGAAATACTGACCTGATATGCAGTAGAGACCAAAGCTCCCTTCTGTCTTCAACATTCCGATTACCCTGAAAAGAGAACCAGAAGTCAGGTTAAAGAGGGGTGGAAGGATTTGGTCGCAGAGACGCAATGCATTTCCAACATCATGCTTGCAGTCATGAAAACATCTTAAGACACTTTCTTGACTATAACCAATATTTGCAAGGCTTTTGGCTTCTGTACAACTTGGTAGTTATCAAGCAACTCCTCTCTTTTTTAGTATGTTCTAAAATTTCATCTTTCCTCACATTGAAATACAATTTGTTATTCCCTAGAAGAGCTCTCTGTTGACCATTGTATCAATCACTGTGAAATAGTTTGTGGCATGATTTTAACACATCTCATATACAGATATTACTTGCTGAGAGGCTGTCCTCGGATTCCACATTTGACAAATATCACTGCTTAAAAATCAGTGATCTGGTAACTGATAGTGTTGTTTTACCTCACACACATATGCAGAATGTTGGATGGATACTGGTGCTGTCCAAGGCAGACTTTATTTATTTCTCTTCCCTGTTAGCAAGTCCTTTTCTAAGTTATTCCAGTTTTTGTTTAAGAAAATTTTAGGGCATTTCAGAAAAAAATGTATCATTTTTTAGCATTGTTAGCATTGTGATTCATGACAACCGAGACACCTCTTTTATAGCGCTCTGAGCAGAGAGTTTAAGTTAACAGCAAGAAACAGTGCCAAGAGACGCTCACAAAGCAAGAATGCAACAACCAAAGATGGCCAGTGTCAGCTGCTTAAGCATTTTCCTAGAAAGTCCGAATATTTGTGTAGGAAGTCACTAAAATAGTGCAGAAGTCATCTTTTATGTAGATCCTACCTCTGTGTGTTCACAGAAGGAGGCAAAGAGCTTTGCTCACCAGTGCCCAGGATGAATCGAGCCGGTGAGCAGAGCTGCCGGCAGTTGTGGGGCACAGGTACGATTTTCCAGTGACTCTGTTCATGAGGTTACTCTGTGGCTCTGTTTCTTTCCAGCATCTCAGGTGACAAACCAGGCAGCTCGTGATGGTGTCAGTAGGTTTGTGATTTGGCTATTAAAGGAAAGTCTGCAGCTGCAGGAGGAGTTGGCTCTATCACCTGCCATCTGTTATTCCTAAATAAAAAGCACATTACTGGAGGGAGAAGGAAAGTAAAAGTGGTTGCAACAACAACAGAAGCCCCAGATCTGAAGTTTTAGGGTAGACACAGTAGAGACTAGATAGTACATAGAGATGCTCAGGGTGATCTAAGAGAGGTGGAAGCAGATGTGGTATCCTGAAAGAGAGATAGGGTTAAGGAGCCTGTTCATTTACACCTTATCTTCAATGAGTATGATAATGATATTCAAGTAAAGAGTTGAATCATTAATACACAAAGAATGTCTTAACTACTCCAGTTACAAAATTGGTTGAAAGAAAACAGTCCATTTTCCTCACTTCTTAATTGCAGCACTTAACCAGATCTTTTCTTACTGTTAGTGTATTAACCATCAACAAAAATAAGACATGGGACCAAGTTTTGTTCAGTTATTCCCTTGCAAAGCCACTGAAACCTGTTTTCATATACTTAAGTGAATGTGTTGCTTATGGAAGAGAAGTTGGTCCATGATGTTTTAGTTTAACCATTACTGTGTGTCCTTTTCAAAGAGCTAATTCCTTCATTTCAAACCAGTTACCCCCAGTGCCAGAGGAGCAGGGGAATGGAAGTCAGATTTCAAATCTTGAAATAGTATATGTTCTTTTAAATTCTTTTTTATTTTTTAATTATGTAAGTGCCTTTGTTTCAGAAATGTATTGGGAAATTAAGTACCATAGAATATTCTGTTGTACTGAATTTACCAGATAATCTTTGTTGACTTTATTAAATACTGTAACCTAGCTTTGTATGTTGTTTGTAGTTCAAAGCTTAAGTATTCAAAAGAAATGGCAAACTCTATGCACCTTTGTAATAAATGCTGTGTTTGAAGTATATTCTATCAATTATGCTTTCTTAGGCTGAATCTGAGTATTAATAAGAGTGTCTCTGCAAAGCTACATTTGCTCCATTGTATTTTACAGCTAGTTTTTTAACAAGCTGTGTATTTTAAGTCCCCTTCTGTGGCGAATGCCACTTCTGGCAGTGGAGGCTGGAGTCTGATCAAAATTGCAGGCACAACAAAAAGCAAGGTCAGTATCCACGCCTGGAGATGCTTTCTTGCAGTAGCTTTAAAGCTTATCTGAAAGGATTGCTTCTAAAACCTGGTCCAGATTAAGGAGTGAATGAAGTCTGTGAAGTTTGAATGCATCAATTAACAAATTTTGAAACACTTGAAAAGTCTAACATACACGAAACAAACCTCACGGAATGCTAAACTATGGGGTTAATATCCCACATCCTCCTCCCAATACATTCTTTGACTTGTGTGTTATCAGGCCTCATTTTTCAACTTGACTAATTCCACTCATGATAAAAGTGGTGCTTTCTACTCTCTGTTAATACATTTTAGCTGTTTTTTTTTCTACAGACTTTTAATAGTTAATGAAAATAGTTAACTGAAATGTTGTCATTGTGCCCCTGACTCATTGGTCCTTCACCAGGACAAGGCTGCTATTTTATGGTTGCATTTTGGGTAAATCACCAAGTAGTGTTAAGTTGGCTGAGGATATTCTGTATATAGAATATATAGAAATTTCTATGAGTTAACAGACCTTTTGTTCACAAAGAAAATTGTGGGTCTTCAGTTTATGCATGGGCCTGAGAAGATAAAAACCCTGCCTTTATTTAAAACCCTGAATTTCCTCTCGCCACCTCTGACTGTTCTCAGGTGCCTTCCAGAACAGGAGCAGAGCAAAAAAGCTGAGAACCTGCAGTTAGGTGGGGAAACCTGGTGCCTGTGTCTTCATTGTGTTGGATCAGCAGTTCAGCTGCATTTTTCCAGACAGAACTTGGCATTTCTCTTGAACCATGGGCAGGTTTGAACAGAGGAATTGAAGAACAGGGAAGGAACTTCAGCAGTTATTGCCAAACAAGTAATTCTCTCCTGTGTCTCTAAATATGGAAATTTGGTATCAAATCTGGACATGTGTGATAACTTGTCAAGTTTGCTTTAGTCAGTTGTTCTAGGCCTGTTTCCCCCCCCCCCCCCCACTCCGGTTATTATTTGAACAAATCTACTTGTAAATTAGTATTGCTGGCATCACAGGGCCCCTGTTAACATCTACTGCTTATAAGCAAGGCTTAAGTTGCAGGGGAAAGGTGCCTGGAGATAAAGCTGAAGAAAATAAGGATTTTTTTTCCCTTTCAGGAGCTGAAGGGTAGGAGTTTTGTTTTTTTCCCCAGGGCTGTTATCTCTCCTACTATCTTGCGCTTAGCCATAACCATAATTAATGAAACTGGCTGAAGTCAGATGGCACAACTTGCTGTGTTTAAATCTGCTGCATGATAAGGTATTTTGAATTTGCCTCCTTCACCTGTTACAGCTGGGTTTTTAAAGATGTGTTTTGAGGCTCACAGGATGGAAACCAGAATGCCATTTATGTAGGCTGGGAGAATCTGCTTTGAGAAGGACAGGACAGCACAATCAGGAGGGGTCCCCTCTGACCACCTCTGTGGTTCTGTGTGTTGTAGAAAATAGGCTGGGACATGTACATGAGGCAGTGTGACACCATTTGCTTTATCTCTGTGCACAGCTCTGGTCAAGTCTACCAGGTTCCTGTATCAGTGTGGGAAGATGCTTATCAAGGCACTGATATCTCCCCTCCTGCACTGCAACTGTTCAAAGGGGGTAGTGGCTGTACATCTTAAAAATACCTCTTACCTAACTGCATTTTTCCTAAAACTGATAGACAACTACTTTCTTGCTCCAGCTCTTGCATAGCCTTAGTGCTGTCTATACAGAGCACTTTGCTGAGGAGGAGAAGCCAGTGCTGCTGGGCTCAGCTTTCAGCACAGGGAGAACATGATCATGGGCAAGAGAACAGATGGGCGGCTGCTGCCAACCAA